>ML685783.1:9460343-9547303 GCA_007922175.1 Pelusios castaneus
AGAAAGAAAGAAAGAAAGAAAGAAAGAAAGAAAGAAAGAAAGAAAGAAAGAAAGAAAGAAACTAGACAAATCAGGAAAAACAGTGTAATCTCAATGCATCTACAAATATTCAAGGAAATCCAAAACCCAGCAGTGAAAGCACATAGCATTAAAAGAAATGTGATAAAATGGATTACCAAAAGTTCCTACAACTAACAAAATGACTTGCATACAAAAGCAAAGTATTTCAAAAACACAGGAGAGAGTGAGCAGGATGGAAGGAAACAGTGGTGATATTAAGTGAACAGATTGAAGTAAATAAGCTAGGATTTAGCCACATGAATCTCATAAATATTAATGACATGGTTAAGCCACCAAACCTCACTGAAAGATCAGCCAATATGTCCAGTGAAGACAGTAGGATATGAAAATTGACTACCAAAATTGATACTATGCATTGAAATGAAATGTAGACCTGGGGAAAATGTTAACAATTTACTGTTGACCTTGCAAACTGAGAGAATATTGATAGACCTAGTTATTCTTATGTAGATAAATGAAGCCCTCTGAAAGCTTGACCATTACTAATGTCATGGAGAAGTTCAGTGACACTGATTGCCATAAAAATTGCCAAATGGCTAAGGAAATATGCATGTTGACTCATATCCAGCTTCCTGTCCAGTATAACCCCCAGGTCCTTTTCTACAGTGCTGCTACTTAGCTGTTCTGTACCCAGACTATAGCAGCATATGGGATTTTTCTGTCCTAGACTTTGCACTTGTCCTTGTTGAACCTCATGAGATTTCTTTTGGCCCAGTGCTCCAATTTGTCTAGGTCTCCCTGAATCCTGTCCCTGCCCTCCAGAGTGTCTACCATTCCCCCCAGCTTGGTGTCATCCACGAATTTACTGAGCGTGCAATCTATCCCATCATCCAGATTATTAATGAAGATAATGGAATGGCTGGCAACAGAAAATAGTGCCAGAAAATAATATGTTGGCAATGGTGATGTAGATTAACAGAAAGCCTTTGAAAACTACTATTGTACATAATCTTATGAATAAAAGAATAATCTACCAAATTAATGTATGCCTTTACACTAACAAGTGTTTTGCTGGAGCACATACATACACAATATTGATGGGAGCTGCATATATATGGATTTTTTTTAAAAATATTTGCTGAAACTGGAAATGCACTGTGTGATTACCTGAAACCATTTTAATTTTCAACAGGCATTCATATAACTGAATTTCTGTTTGCAAAAATGTTTGCAGAAAGAGAAAGTGTTTTGAACAGTTGCTCAATTTTTAATCACAAGAACATTCAAGAGAATGGTCATCCTAAGAATTCTTTTTGAGTTTTGAAGTCATTGAGGAGAAACTCTACTATGTGATTCAAGTTTCTACTCACAGAGCACCATTTCCTTGTTGCAAGTAGCACCTGATCCTGAGTCCACTGAAGTCAATGGAAAGACTCCCATGGGATTTGTAATTGAAATCCATGGGAATCTTTCCAGTGACTTCAATGGCAATTGCTTCTATGGAGCCCATAATAAACTGTAGAATCTATAGTCATAATGAATAATTTATGAGATATTTTTAGGCTGAACTATATTTGTGTAAACCATTTGTTGAATAAATTTTTAATGAAAAACAAAATAATCAATATGAAGACAATTCACAGATAAATTGCAAGCAGAAAAGGGGATTTAATAATTAAATAATTTAGTTTAGGGGGTATGAAACTCAGGGATAAATGGCCCCATATAATCTCATGTTCCAGTACAACCTGGCTAAATTACAACGCTTTTGTGGACAATAACTAACCATGGAGAAGTAGGTGCTCTAATACATCTCGAAATCCATAGCCATGTTGTCACTGTTTTTGTTTGATTACTAGGATTTACAGAATACTACAAAGTCTTTCTGCATTAGACTATTGCACAAGGGCTTGAACTAACACACATTCCTGATACTGTGAGGCATTTCCAAGTGGGAATTTTACTTTTAGGACCATACGACCAGCCATACTGGATCAGACCAATAAGACCTATTCCAGTTTTCTGTCCCAGATAGTGGCCAGTGCTAAAGGCTTCAGACGAAAGCACATGAAACCCTGCAAAGTTTATTTCTAGAGCCTGTCAATCAGTGGGTGGTTTAAATGTTGTATCATGAGCTGGTTTATATATCCCTTCTAATTTTTTTCAACCCTATCTAAAGTATTTTGAATCTTAAAAGCTTTAGAACCCAATGACATTACCCAGGATGGTTTGGGATTGCTGCTTGCCAGAAGCTGGGAATAGGTAACAGGATGGATCACTTGATGATTACATGTTCTGTTCATTCCCTCCAAAGACAGGATATCATATCTACACTGATGACACCATCACAGGGCCTAATCATGCCACCTACTCCATCAAGGGTTCGTTCACCTGCTCATCCACCAATGTGATTTATGCCATCATGTGCCGGAAATGCCCCTCTGCCTTATATATTGGACAGACTGGACAGTCTCTGCGCCAAAGAATCAATGGACACAAATCTGACATCAGAAATTGCAATACTGCAAAACCTGTAGGGGAACACTTCAACCTCCCTGCTCACTCCCTTAACGACTTGTTAATAGCTGTGTTGACACAGATGAATAACAAATCACAGCTTCAGAGAGAGTCTGCAGAGCTCGAACTTATATGCAAATTTGACTCAGTTGCCTTGGGGTTGAACAGGGACTATGGATTTTTCTCGCATTACATCAAGTGAATTGACCTCCCCCCTCCTCTATGTGCTGTTCCCCAGTGTTTTGAATCCTAACACCTACTTTGATTTGCTGTTACAGCCTGACTTGATGCTATGTCATACCCTCCCCTGCATTTAATTTCCTCCCACTCTGTAACTTTCCCATCTTCAAAGCGTCTGACGAAGTGGGATTTTCTCCCACGAAAGCTCATGCGATTAATAAATCTGTTAGTCTTTAAAAGTGCCACAAGACTCTGTTGTCTTATGTTCCTGTTAGTCTAATGCTTCTATATATTATTTCAAAACATACTATTGGATTTCTTTGTAACCTCAAAATGATCACTTTCTAAACAGGTGAAACAAAGGTGAAACAAAGGTGAAAGGTGAAACAAAATCTAATGATAAATTTGTACAGGAAGCATTGAACTGTAATAGTGCTGCTGACATTTCTAGTCAACACCATTGTCATCTCTGTCAAGTGTATTTGAGTTCCCACAATCTTCATTGCCTAGGTATGTACACAGTTCTGTGCAGGGAAGACACCAGGAGAGATCTCGGACAGCATTCATTTGTAGGTCCTAAGACAACATTTATTTTCTCAAGCACTTTTTCTTGATGATTTGGCTCTGGATGTAGTCTAGGGTTTTCAAATGCTACACACTGGATAAAAGACTATCTAGGGAAAGTAAGTGACTTGTCTTTACCAACCTTCAGTGATGTTTCTTGGGATGCTAGTCTAGCTGCAGACTCTTCTTGAAATACCACTCTAGCCATTGAATGGAAGGTATTCTTTTCATCAACAGCCTTGACATTGATTTCTAAATCATGATCTTCTTCATGGTTATGATTTTCACCAGTGTGAAATGGTTCAATTCCATTGGGAGTGAACACACCTCCCTGGAGTCTATTTGGTCTTTGCAGCACTAGTGATGAACTGCATCAGCTTATATGAATTGATACAGACTCTACAAAGGTGCAGTATGTCAACTAAATTGTGAGAACCAAGCCCATGGTGTATCTGCGTGGCAAGATGCATGTGCGGGGGTGTAATAAATTTGGAACTGTTAAATAATATGTACTCCACTATTGAGAGGCTCCCCTTTGAAGGATCTTTTGAAGGATGATATAAATTTGCTGGCTGAATTATAACTATCAGCCAGAGGACAAACTCCTGCACCCGTTGGGGCATAAAAGTAACTGACCTCTGTAAACTAAAATTACCAGGTTTCGGATAATATTCTGAGATTGTCATTTTGGCAATTTCAGACCAATAGGTTGAAGCGGCATTATACAAAACCACTCATTCATTTAAAAGCTGTTCCTCAGGCTCATTTGCCAGAAGAACATCCACAAAACATTTGGATAACTTAAGTTCCTGCTTCAGATTACTAGCAGGTTGGGTAGAATCAGCTAGTTACTGCACTGCAAAGAACAATGGTAGACTTCTCTTGCTGAGCGTGGAATGAAATGGCAAATCCATAGACTGTGGTTTCCACATCTGAGAGAAGCAGGGCTTTATATGTTTGTAGCAGCTTAGACAAGGGAAGAGCCTTTTTGTTGTACATAAGATTATTATCTAACTCATCAGTCAGCAGACACACTGCATCTCATGTCATATTTCAACTAGATGGTTTTGCTTTAAGGTTTGTTTTACTCAAGTAGGAAGAAAGGCAAGTTTGAGTGATAAACTTCATCTTTATCAATCAAGTCTTCCTCAGATATTTTTTACAATGTCATCTCTTTATGTTAAATTCATGTGTTGCTTTCAGAAATGCACAACCAAGCTGAATTTACTACCTGTGATAGAGCATTGGTGCCACATCATGCAAACTAGAAAACTCATCCAGTAGTTTACAATACAATTAATCTCTCATGCCTCCTTCTGTTAGCACCCTAAAATACTGTCCAGTACCAGCAGCTTTTGACAGTTTTGCATTATTTTGAATTTCTTGACAAATAACACATTTTTCAAAGTTTGTAGAGAGTCTTCTTCTCTTTGATGTAAGCTATAAGAGACTTGCAACTTCTGTGTCTTCATATATTGTAACTTACCTGTAGCAGTAAAATTCCCAACTTGTATTTTTAGCATTACTACCACCACCGCTTTTCATGTACAAATGTAGACTTGTGCTAAATGCCTTTTTTTTTTTTTTTTTGGTGAATTCTTAGATTGAAACCCAATATGAAGCCGGGTATTGTCATCTCTAAAAACTAATACTGCTTGTGCATAAGTGTCATTGCATAACAAGAGTTTCCTAGGATATCTAGTTTCTAGGCAATTACAAATTAAAACCTTGCACTAGGCTACATTATATGGACAGAAACTGCATTACATTAGGAATTCACGTACGTTTATTTCTACCGACTATACAGTACAAACTAAGGGCATGCAATTGACTGCTAGTGCTGCACAGCTGTCAGTCTGAAACTGATCTAGTCAGCAAATTTCTGTTGAAAGTACAGAAAACAATTATAAGCACTTGTGAGATACTTTGATAATAAGAATATATGATGTGAATACATTTATGGTTAGTATTTTGAAAAATGTTGATATTTACAATTTTGGCCACATGCTAAACAGCTTAATCATTTCTGAAAAAAAATAATACTTGCTCAACTGAAAAATGAGTCCAAATCCTTTAATACATTGTAATTTGGTAGTTATGACCAATAACCACATTAAAGTGCTGAAATTAACTTAGACAATAAAAACTATAATCAAGTTGCAGTGTTTCTAGAACTGTGCAAAAAAATGACATTCATTTTTGGTAATGTTGTTTCACCTCACCTACAGGCTTACACTACCACTCGATACCTCCACATCAAACCTCACCTAAATGTACATAAGATAAGCTTTCAAATGATAAAAGATGTAGTGCATGTAAGGTGAGTACATTAAACTCCAAAAATATGGCCTTTTTTTAGTACTGTCACATGACTAGATTGAACACTCCTTACTGGATTGGGAGGGAGGGGAACGGTATTGACCAGGCACCAAAACACAGAGAGAATGAGAAGGTCTAAGATTTCCAAAAGGCTCCACACCTCCCTTCAAATTTTTTTAAGAGGTCCACAAATGAAAAAAGGTTAAAAACCACTGGATTAGACAATCCTGATAGTCCCTTCGAACTTTAAAATCTGAGTTTATGTGGAAAAATTTATTTATGAGCACAGGGATGTCCCTTGAATCCTCCTGAGATATCCCAATGAAACTTTCAGGGAGGAATTCCATAGTTCTCTCCTGAAGGTTTCAAGAGATAGAAGCTTTATTTCTCCCTCTCCAGTAGGACATTTTCCCCACACTAGTCAGCAATAAAAGCACCCATCCACTTACACTTACTGATAGTGGACAGTGTGACATCACGCATCGGATTAGTGATAAATACAGTGTAATCAGAAATGTACAGCAAGCACCACAAAATTAATAAATCCATTGACTTATATTCCAGGATTTATACCTAGCACTAGTCAATTCCTAACAGGCCCCCAAACTGCAGAGTCTGAAAGCAGACAGTACAGCACAACACATTACTATGGCACACTGTTAAAGTGCTGTTTCAAAGCCTCATTGAGCCATAGAGCTCCATATTGAGCTCTTATAATAGTCCATGTGCCTGGCTATTTAAACACAGCAGATAGCCACTCCACCTCTCCTATGGCAATTCCCTCCTCCCCTTGCTTCACAGCTATTATGCTGGACACAGCAGACAACTATAGCCATTTGGCTCTCTTTGAGAAAAATATCCCATCTTCTCCCTTCAATCTACCAAAAACACATTCAACTATCATTCTGCAGCTCTGAGCAGGTAGTTGAATCTCTTCTTGGTGCTGTCAAGATGGCCTGTATACAGCTTCATGAGCCAGGAAGCAACGGTAAACTGAGTCCCTCAGGATCACTATGGGCATTTCCAACGGTAATCTGCCTGTCAGGAAAGAAAGTCTCTGCTTGTAGCTTTCAGAACACTTCTGTGTTCTTAAAAATGTGAGCATCATGCACCTTCCCAAACCAGCAGGGTCCATGCTTCTGTCAGAGACGACAGAAAGTGACAAATAGAACACAAGTTTATGGGATTTTAAAAACAGGCATACAAATTATGGGATACAAGGAGTTAAGAATGCATATGCACAAGGAATATACTAACTATGATGACTTTAGGGCAATGTATCCTGTGTCAGCAGAAATTTGTAGCATAGACATGGCTGCAAGAGACTGCAGAGAGTGAAGATACATAGGACTCCTGGGATGATTCTCACTTCAAAATTAAAGAAGAGAGTGATTCAGGCTAGAATAAAGTCAAACAATTATGAAAATGATTGAAAACCAGTGAGACAGTCTGCAGGAAGTAGCAACTGAAAAGATGATTTCCATGAGAGAGTGTTCAGAGAAGAGAAAATAACAGAGAGAGAGATGAAAACCCAAAACTTGGTTTATGCAGATTAGCTAAATTGAAAGAGCAATAGGAAAATCGCTGAAGTGAAACCAACAAGGGATAAGGACCATAAAGCAGAGTGTTAAGAAGGATCTTCCTGCTAATACTTCTGACCTCCCCATTCATTGACATGATGGTCAGGGCACCATAAAACATTTATAGTTAGAAGCAGGGAACATCAAGGGAACAGATAATAGGGACTGAGTCTCAAGTCAGTGATTCTTTTCCCTATGTGCAATGGGATGAGTTAAGGACAGAGTGATTGACCTATGCAGCTTGTGTCAGCTAAAAAAATCAGATCATTGGGTTTAATTTCTTTTCAGGGAGACAGAGACTATTAAATAAAAACACTCTCTCTTGTTCTTAAAATTGTCTTACAAAAATTTCTGTTGACTATGAAAGGTAACTTAAAAAAGAAAAAAAATATTGAAAACTATATGAAAAATAAACGTAAAACCTGAAGAAACACACCACACTCTGGGGAGTCTAGAGATAGACTCATAGGGTTTGTCTACACTTACAAGTTAGGTCGACTTAAGGAGGCTTAAGTCGACCTAACTTACTCCCCATCCACACTGGGCTTTTATTGAGTCGACTTAAGCTGTTCCTTAAGTCGACTTAAGGAAAACTTTAGTCGACTTAATAACACCTAGTTTTAGGTTGATTTAAGGCATAAGTCGACTCCTTAAATCGACTTAAGCCAGTGTGGATGGGGAGTAGCGCCTAAATGAAGTATTAAGTCGATTAAAGCATTAAGTAGACTTAATAAGGTCGACAAGGGGTATGTCTACAGTAGAAAAAGTTGTTGACTTTGTTAAGTCAACTTAATAAGGTCGACTTTAAGTTGACTTAAAGTGGACCTTATTAAGTTGACTTAACAAAGTCGACTTAACTTTTCTAGTGTAGACATAGCCATAGACTCTAAGGTCAGAAGGGACCAATATGATCATCTAGTCTGACCACCCACACAATGCAGGCCACAAAACCTCAACCACCCACTCCTGTAATGAACCTCTACCCTATGACTGAGTTATTAAAGTCTTCAAATCATGATTTAAAGACTTTAAAATACATAGAATCAACCAGCAAGTGAGCCATGCCCAATGCTACAGAGGAACGCAAAAAACCCTCAGCGCCCAAGGCAATCTGCCCTGGGGAAAAATTCCTTCCCGACCCCAAATATGGCGATCAGTTAAACCCTGAGCATGTGGGCAAGTCTCACTGGCCAGTGAAGAAAAAAATTCTCTGTAATAACTCAGAACCCACTCATTCTAATTCCCCTTCCCAGGTCATTGGCATATCTATCACCAGTAGTAAAAAAATGGACAATTGCCAAACTAAGCCATCCCATCATATCATCCCCTCCATACATTTATCAAGCTCAGTTTTGAAGGCAATTATGTTTTTTGCCCCCACAGCTCCCCTTTGTAGGCTATTCCAGAATCTTATTCCTCTGATGGTTAGAAATCTGCATCTAATTTCAAACCTAAATTTCCTGATGGACAATTTGTATCCATTTGTTCTTGTGTCCACATTGGCGCTGTATTTAAATAATTCCTCTCCCTCCCTGGTATTTATCCCTCTGATGTATTTATAGAGAGTAATCATATCTCCCCTCAACCGTCTTTTGGTTAGGCTAAATAAGTCAAGCTCTTTGGCTATGTCTACACTAGAAAAGTTATGTCGACTTTGTTAAATTGACTTTAATAAGGTTGACTTTAAGTCGACTTAAATTCGACCTTATAAAAGTCAACTTAACAAAATGGACTAAGTTAACTTAGCTTTAAGTCAACTTAGTCCACTTTGTTAAGTCGACTTAACCACCCTTAATAAAGTCGACTTAATGGTTACTACATGTCCACACCGTCCTTACGTCGACTTATGGAGTCGACTTAAGGGTTAAGTCGACTTAATGAGTGGTAGTAACAAAGATGACAAGCTTTCATTAAGTCGACTTAAGGACTTTCTTAAATCAACTTAATGAAAGCCTAGTGTGGATGTGGCTTAATTTAAGTCAACTTAAGGCTCCTTAAGTCAACTTAAATTGCCAGTGTAGACATAGCCTTTAAGTCTCCTCTCATAGGGCAGGTTTTCTATTCTGTAAATCATCCTTGTAGCCCTTCTTTGCACCTGTTCCAGTTTGACTTCATCTTTCTTAAACATGGTGGACCAGAACTGCACACAATATTCCAAATGATGTCTCACCAGTTCCTTGTATAATGGTACTAACACCCACCTATCTCTACTGGAAATACCCCTTCTGATGCACCCCAGGACTGCATTAGCTTTTTTCGTGGCCACATCACATTGGTGACTCGTCATCCTGTGACCAACCAGTATGCCCAGGTCCTTCTTCTCCTCTGTCACTTCCAACTGATGCACCCCCAACTTATAAGAAAAATTCTTCTTATTAGTCCCTAAACACATGACCTTGCACTTCCCATTATTAAATTTCATCCTATTACTAATACTCCAGTTTACAAGGTCATCCAAATCTTTCTGTATAATATCCCGATCCTCCTCTGTATTGGCAATGCCTCCCAACTTGGTGTCATCTGCAAACTTAATTAGCACATTCCCACTTTTTGTGCCAAAGTCAGTAATAAAAAGGTTGAATAAGATTGGTCCCAAGACCGATCCTTGAGGAACTCCACTAGTAACCTCCTTCTAGCTAGACAGTTTACCTTTCAGTGTGACCCGCTGTAGTCTCCCCTCTAACCAGTTCCTTATCCACCTTTCTATTTTCAAATTAATTCCCATCTTTTCTAATTTAACTAATAATTCCCTATGTGCAACCGTAACAAATGTCTTGCTGAAATCTAAGTAAATTATGTCTACTGCATTCCCTTTATCCAAAAAGTTTGTTATATTCTCAGAAAAGGAGATCAGGTTGGTCTGGCATGATCTACCTTTTATAAAGCCATGTTGTATTTTATCCCAGTCACCATTAACCTCGATACTCTTAAGTACTTTCTCTTTCAAAATTTTCTCCAGGACCTTGCATACTACTGAGGTCAAACTAACAGGCCTGTAGTTACCTGGGTCATTTTTACTCCCTTTCTTGAACACAGGAATTACATTAGCAATTCTCCAGTCATACAGTATAACACCTATATCCACAGATACATTAAAAATCCTTGCTAACGGGCTGGCAATTTCATGTGCCAGTTCCTTTAATATTCTTGGATGGAGATTATCTGGACTCCCTGGTTTGGTTCCATTAAGCATCTCAAGTTTGGCTTCTACCTCAGATATGGTAATTTCCACCTCCATGTCCTCATTCCCATTAGCTACCCTACCTCTATCCCCAAGATCATCATCATCCTCATTAAAGACAGAGGCAAAGTACTTATTTAGATATTCAGCCATGCCTAGATTATCCTTGATTTCCACCCCATCCTCAGAGTTTAGTGGTCCCACTTCTTCCTTTGTTTTCTTCCTATTTATGTGGCTAAAGAACCTTTTACTATTGGTTTTAATTCCCTTTGTGAGGTCTAACTCTTCTTGGCTTTTGGTCTTCCTCACTTGATCTCTATATGTTCTGACCTCCAAGAGGTAGCCTTCCTTTCCTATCCATCCCACCTTCCACTTCTTGTAGGACTTATGCTTCCTCTTAATCGCCTGTCCAAGATGTTTACTCATCCAGCTTGGTTTACAACTCTTGCCTATGAATTTTTTCCCCTTCCTTGGAATACAAGCTTCAGATAGCTCCTGCAACTTTGACTTGAAGCGATTCCAAGCCTCCTCGACATTCACATCCATGAGTTTTTTGATCCAATCCACTTCCCTTGCTAATTCCCTTAATTTTTTTAAGTTAACTCTTTTGAAGTCAAAGACTCTGGTCACAGATTTATTTTTGTTTATCCTTCCATTCAGTTTGAACTGGATTAGCTCATGGTCACTCGAACCTAGCTTGTTCCCTACAACCAGTTCCTCTATGAGGTCCTCACTACTGGCCAATACCAAATCTAAGATAGCATCTCCTCTTGTTGGTTTGGAAACTGTTTGGTGGAGGAATTCGTCCACTATAACATCCAAGAAAATCTGGGCCCTTTTATTACTACTGGCACATGTCCTCCAGTCTATATCTGGGAAATGAAAGTCTTCCATAATCACACAGTTCCCAGTAGTGTTTATTTCCTTAAAGAGGTCTCTATCCATGTACAAATCAGATCCCGGTGGTCTATAACATACCTCAAGCGCTATCCCAGGAGAAACTCTAGTAGCTTTCCTACCCGATGTGATTTTAAGCCAAATAGACTCTGTTTTACTAATTCCATCACTTTGAATTTCTTTACATTCTATTGCATCATTGATATACAATGCCACTCCCCCACCTTTGCCATTACATCTGTCTTTCCTAAAGAGCACATAGCCTTCAATACCCATACCAAAATCCTATAACCTATCCTATCACTTTAAGTATGCCTGCATTTTTGTCTATTTTATTTTTAGAAAATAATTTATCCAGAGATTAACTAAATTGTAATTTATGGCTCCAGTACTGCAAAGATTTAAATATATGCTGAAATGTATATACTCAAGACTATTGACTTCAAAGAGGCTACCTAGATGCATAAAGTTACATATGTACCGAAGACTGTGGCCTTATATTTTAAAATACATTCTTTAGAACAACTTTGTCCAATATTAGTTTTTAGAAAAGACCTTTTAAACAAAATGTAACTGCTGTATTAGATCAAACTGATTTATATACCACTTGAGAAACGGGACTTTGATTCTTCAAAATCAGATACAGTATTACCAAAATCTGATATAGTGATTCCAAGCAGGAACTGTGCTGATATCCTAGCAAAATCTTCTTCTTCTTCCAAAAATATTTTTCAATACATAACTGTCTATAATTCAAAGTAACTAAAATCAAAAAAAGTGTTCAAGTCTGAACAGCTTTCAAATCTGAAGCAAAAACCATTTGTCTTCTTTTCCATAACTATTTGCCATTCTCTCTCATTTATTCTAATTAAATTATTCAGAAGTGTTGACAAGCCTGAATAACACCAGTTATGTTGGACTTCTCCAAAAGTTCTTACTAAATATGATTCATTGAGAGCTTTTTTTAAATTCTGTATCAGTTGTTCTATGCCAGTTTATGTAGGTCTTGAAAATACTGGCTTTTGTTAATTTCCTTTGTTCCATTGTTTTTAATCTCCTCTAATAAACTGGGAAATTATATTGCTCTTTTCTGATTGTGTTGTTTTGATGGGAGAACAGTATACAACTACTATGCCTATCCAAAACAACCACCACAAAAATAAAATAAAAACTGCCCACCAAAATAGCCTACTTTAGCTAGCCACTGTGGTTGTGGTTACATGACCCTCATCACCCCAGTATCAGTCCACTCTCTATTGCTTAATGTACCCCTTCAACAAAAGCCTAAGAAAATAAAGGTACTATACAGTAAACTCTGAGGTCTGGAGTTGAAGAACCCATAGAGCATACGCCCTTGCATGTAGACCCATTCTTTTTAAACCAGGGGGCTATTAGCACAGGTGCCTGCTGAGCACAGCTACAGCAGCGTCACCGGGAGAGACATGGTCTCTCAGGTTACAAGTCTCAAAGCATTTAGGGCTTTTACAGATCAAAAATCAACAGCTTACACTTAACCTAAAAGATAATTGGGAGTTAGTGGAGATTGCTAGTGGAGCAGGCTCTCTGTGTGAAACACCACTTAATAAAGCAGGCAGACACTTCTAATCCTAATGCAGTAATTTAGGAAGCCATATCCACTCCTCCTCCAGAAAGATTTCTTCTCAAAATCAAACAAGGAGTCCCGTGGCACTTTTAAAGACTAATAAATTTATTTATCGCATGAGCTTTTGTGGGAGAAAGTCCCACTTGGTCAGATGCTTGAAGATGGGGAATTTACAGAATGGGAGGAAAATAAATGCAGGGAAGTGTAAGTCATAGGATCAGGTCAGATTGTTACAGCAAATCAAAGCAGTTGTTTAGATTCAAACACTGGGGAACAGCATACAGCTGGTTGAAGTGGAAATCCATCAGCTTCTGGAAACAACTTTCACAGATTCAGACAGACATGTTCCTTTCCAAATGCAAACAATTGGACATTATACCTAAAGGACTAAAGATAAAGAATCCATTACAATCAACATATTACACAGGCTACAGTGAAAGACTGTGCCAAATACTCAGGGGTTAAAGTAAGGGGGAACGCACTGGAACACAGTTCCGGGGTCTCCAATTTGAGGGGCCAGAGTTCCGGGGCCCCTAAGAATAGAAAAATCCAGCGGAATGCATGTTCCACCCTGCCCTGGCTGCTGGCAGGTCTTATGTCCCACTGTTGTTAATCACAATACTTGTTGTGTTATGCAGTGTTTGCTAGTTTGTGACAATAATTGCTATAGACATAAATGCCATATAAAATTATAAATATTTTTATGGAGCGATGACCAATGCATGTGATACTGAGAAGTGGTTGCAAATGCCTACCTGGACTGGGGCCCACACATGCATGAAGGGGGCCCAGACAATACGGGAAGGGGGCCCAGAAATTAGGAGGGTTCCGGGGCCTGTCAAATTATACTTTAACCACTGCAAATACTCTCACAGAAACTAAGGAACCATCTGATCAGCATCCTATACAGCAAACAGAAGAAACTAAAAAATAAACTCTCAACACTGGAATCTCTCATACAAAACCAACACATTCTTTTTTGGTGAAGTCCAGCTTTGTGGAAGAGAAAATCTAGCTACAACACACATTTTGCTTTCCTACAGAAGAAAAAAGACACAAAACTGTCTAAACTACTATGCACCACAAGGGACAACAAGAGCTATACCTTAAACTCACCCAAAAGCACCGTTAATCTTTCATGCTACATGCTTACTCCAGCAGAGGAATCTGTGCTATCTTGGGGACTTTCTTTCTGCCCCACCACCTCTGCAAATAAGACACAATTATGCGGTGACCTGGAGGACTACTTTTGCCAACTCAGATTCAAGAAATATTTCCAACAGCACAATAACAATGCAACAATGATGAATATCCTACAGATACCTTCCTCCGAACACTGCAAGAAGAAATATACTGCATGTACTCCTCCTGACGGTCGGAAAAGACTAGACTTCTATATAGATTGTTTCCACCACTGAGAAAAGGCTGTAATCGTGGACAAACAACATCCCTTACACCATAACCCTCAGGTCATGCAGAACACAATGTCATCCAAAGCCTCAGAAATAACTCTGATATTATTTTTAAGGAGGCACTGTCATCATCAGGAATAAATCGGATTATGATCAAGTGGCTTATAAACAACTCTCCAACACAACGTTCTACAAACCACTTCACTCTGACCCCACTGAGGAATACCAAAAGGAACTACACCACCTACCCAAGAAACTCCCTGAAGCAGCAAAGGAACAAATCAAGACAGACACACCCCCAGAACCCTGACCAGGAATATTTTATCTTCTACTGAAAATCCATAAAAAAAGGAAACCCGAGGTGCCCTATCATCTCAAGCATTGGCACTCTTACAGCAGGCTTATCTGGCTATGTGGACTCTCTCCTCAGACCCTATGCTACCAACACTCCTAGCTATCTTCGAGACACCACGGACTTCCTGAGAAAAATCCAATCCATTGGTGAACTTCCAGAAAACACCATGCTGGCCACTATGGATGTAGAAGCTTTTTTACACCAACAGCCCACACAAAGATGGATTACAAGGCATTAGAAGAACAACCCCAGATGATGCCACAGCGCACCTCATGGCTGAACTTTGTGACTTTGCACTCACCCACAACCATTTCAGATTTGAAGATAATTTATACCTTAAGTCAGTGGCACTGCTATGGATACCCGCATGGCCCCACAATATGCCAACACTTTTATGACTGATTTAGAACAACACTTCCTCAAGTTCCGTCCCAAAGCACCACTCCTCTACTTACACTACATGGATGACATCTTCATCATCTGGACCCACTGTAAGGATGCCCTTGAAGATTTCCACACCAATTTCAACAATTTTCACCCCACAATCAAACTTGGCCTGGAACACTTCACACAGGAGATCCACTTTCTGGATATCACAGTGAAAATTAGTGATGGACATACCCTATACCAAAAACTTACTGATTGCTATAGTTACCTATATTCCTTGAGCTTTCATCCAAGACACACCACATGAACTATTGTCTACAGTCAAGCCCTAAGAGATAACCGCATTTGCTCAACTCTCTCAGACAGAGACAGGCACCTTCAGGATCTCTATCAAGCATTCTTAAAACTACAATACCCACCTACGGTAATGAAGAAATAGATTGACAGAGCCAGATGGGTACCCAGAAGTCAACTACTACAGGAGAAGCCCAAGAAAGAAATCAACATAGCACCACTGGTCATCATCTACAACCCTCAAGCCAGATCTCTACTGCACATCATCAAGGATCTACAGCCTATTCTACAAGACGATCCCTCATTCTCTGCCTTGGGAGACAGACCTCTCCTCCCTTACAGACAGTCCCCCAACCTTAAGCAGATACTCACCAGCAACCACAGACCAAACAACAGAAACATTAAAGCAGGCACATAACCCTGCAACAGACCACATTGCCAACTTTGCCCACATATCTGCACAAAAACCACCAAAACAGGACCTAATCAAACCAGCTACTCCAGCAAGGACTCATTCACCTGCTCATCCACCAATGTGATATATGCCATCAGGTGCGGCAATGCTTCCTCCCCACCCCTGCCTGCCTTATATATTGGACAAACAGGATAGTTTCTGCACAAAAGAATAAATGGACACAAGTCTGACAACAGAAATCACAACATTCAAAAACCAATAGGGGAACACTTCAATCAGCCTGCTCTCTCCATTGATGATTTGTTAATATCTATGCTCAAACAAAGGGATAACAAATCAAAGCTTCAAAGAGAATCTGCAGAATTGGAATTCATATCCAGATTTGACACCATTGCCTTAGGGTTAAATGGGGACTATGGATTTTTCTCTCATTACAATAGGTGATTTGACCTCACCTCCCTCTATATGCTGTTATCCAGTGTTTGAATCTAAACAAACTGCTTTGACTTGCTGTAACAGTCTAACTTGATCCTATGACTTACACTTCCCTGCATTTACTTTCCTTCCATTCAATAAGTTCCCCATCTTCAAGATTTGACAAAGTGGAATTTTCTCCCACGAAAGCCGACGCAATTAATAAATTTGTTAGTCTTTAAAAGGGCCACCAGACTTCTTGTTTGTTTTGCTGAACTAGATGAGCAACTATCACCTGCTTAGCTCCTTAACCAAAGCAGATTATACTCTTCCTGGAACATCTCTTAGGGTATGTATACACAGCAGCTAGGAAAGAGCACCCAGCAAGAGAGAGAGAGGTTAGCGCAAGCAGACTTTATGTGTTAAAAACATCAGTATGTTTTGTGCACAGTTGGTGGCAATACAGGGAATCAGGAAGGCTTGTACTCCAGCAGCTATCCCATGCCACCACCCATGCCATAGTGTCCACACGGCCTCGAGCAGAGCTAGCATGTCTCTCTACTCAGATGGAGAAGCACACTCTTAGCTGCAGTAGAGACGTAACCTTGATGAAATTAAGATGGCTATTGTTTAGTGAAAAAACTGCACATCTGGAGCTCCTTTTGAAAATGCTGCAGCAGTGATGTGCTGGGGTAATTCCATCCCCTCCATATTTTAGCAACCCCTAAATATAGAAGCTGACGAAGTTGTGGTGGTAAAAGTAAAAGCACCAGGATATAAGAAAAACAAAAGAGCAGCACAAGTCAATCAAGTCTGAATCCAAGATGCTATTCAAAACTTACAGCAGGAGTATCCGCAAGGAGGTGATGACTTGGTAGTTAGAATGCTGAACTCCCACTGAACTCAATGGGAGTAGTGGATATTCCATATCTTTGAAAATCAGGTTTCACCATGGAAGTGGTGCATCATCAAGCCTGGGAGAAAGCTGCAGCATATTTTAAGCAGGTTTCCATTTTGAGCACAATACACATCTACCAGTCCTATACATTCCAATACTCTTATCTGAACTTAAAGCAACGTCCTCCAGTGGCTCCAAGCCTTCTCATAACAATCAAAATTTCTCTAGGCTTTTCCCTCCATTCTGTACCTCGCATTCTTTTCTGACATCATCCAATGAAGGCATTTTCTTGGGAGCAGGGAAAGAGGGCATGGGGAAACAAGCCCACCACGACCACAGCTTAGCACAAGACTGAGCTGATATAAGTCAATCATTTGGCACCGGTCATTACAACCAGGATGTCCATTATGGGTAGAAAAAGTGTGGAATCCAAATCAATGAGTGCAAGAGAAACATGCAAAATAAGGAGCCACTGTACATGTGTAGCTGCACATAAGCAATACAGTGTATAAAGGACCTGTTCTCCTGAGATGATGAGCTCCTGCAACTCCTCAATAGAGACAGTGGCCAAAATATGAAATTTTGCCACCTCAGCTCAGATGCCTAAAGATAGATTAAATAAGGGTCTAAATACGGGTTTCTCACTGACTTAACTAGGGCAGGTTCAGGCCACAATGACGTGATCTGTTGTTGTTCAAATGCGGATTTACAATAGATGAACAGCTTTAGGCAACTACATTTGAAAATATGTCCAATACCCATAAGAAGCTACAGCATAATAACCTTTGTAAGAAGCTCTTATCCTTTACATCCCTTTTAGAGATTGCCCTTGACTTTAGTCCTTCAAGTATTATTCCTAATTAGCATGATGGAAAATTAAGGAGCACACGGGCAAAAGGCCGTGGCAGGAAAGCGACTTGTAAATGAGCATGAGTTATTTTCCCTTTCTCTCCCCCCATCTCCATCTGCAGCATTGTATAGAACAGGTTGACTTTTTTTTCAACAACAACAACAACAACAAAAACCGTAAAAGGCAAAAGGAAAATACAGTAGCTGCCAGTGCCAATCTGGCACCCACTGGGACTTCTCATGCTTTGCACTAGCAGCTCTAATCAAAGATTTTGGCAAAAGTCGGATCATGCTGCTGCTGCAGCTGCTTCTGTATTTGCTGAGTCCTGTAGAGGTGAGGCTCCTTCAGCCTGCTGCTGCACATCCACAACAGTGAAGGGCTTTGAGACCGATGGACTGAAACACCACCTCGCTGGCCAAGTGTTGTTACAAACAATAAACCGACAAAAATCAGAGGTTAACACAGATTATCCAGCTCGATATTCAGTGTTTGGTTGTTCACTTTAAACAAGGGCCTGCCCCCCAAAGATATCATTACCATATAAAATACTAAATATCAATTGTCATTAATTAATAATATTAAAGTAAATCTGCCAGCAGAAACTTTAAATGACAACAACGAGAACCCACTACAGTGTCTATGCTAAAAGGTAATTGCAGGAAGCTAAGTAGTTTGCTCTCGGGGTTTAGCTGAGTCCCCCTAGAATGCATCATGCCCAGATAAGATACGCAACTCAAATGCCAAAGCAGCAGCTAACACTGCTCAGTCCAGCTGATATTAGACACATCAGTGGGTTTATAAGGCCAGGGAGCAAGAGAGGGCACAGCTATATGGTATGAGGCAGCATTATGAACACACAGTTGATAGTGAGAAGTAGTCCCAGTCCAATAGTGTGTGTGGGAAAACCACCATGCCAACATATGTGTAATAACGGCAGTGGGGATGCACACGTACAGAGTATCTTCAAAGCGTCTGACAAAGTGGGATTTTTCTCCCACGGAAGCTCATGTGATAAATAAATTTGTTAGTCTTTAAAAGTGCCGCAGGACTCCTTGTTTGTTTGACTCACAGAGGCACTGCAGGTGAAAAGTAGCAGTAACATCTAAGGCCACTGGAGGTAACACTAATAACGAGCAGGGGTATGCAAATTGTGTGATGGAAGCAACCAGTGATAACAAATTTTGGAGTTGATCTGTTCTGTTGCCTAATCACAGCACTGAATGCATTGCTTTGTCACCAAATGAACCACATGCCTTTGCAGCAAACAGCAGCAATCATGTAAAATGCGTATACTTGTCTTTTAAAGTGACATCCATAGACAATGCTGAATTAGTAGCAGTCAGCATCTCAACAAACCACCATCAAAACTCAGTCTTGAATAAACCACAGAATTTAAATGGTAGGCCAAATAGTTTGTGCTAAGATAGTCAATTATTATTGTCCTCTTCTAGAACCGATGTTCTATTTTCTTTCAGAAAAGAAACATCCTGAAAGTATTTGACAGATAGTACAATCATTTAGGTAAAGGACATCTAATCTAAATTTTAGAGGTAATTGGCATAATGGAAAGCCATGAAAAGAAAGTATTTTTGGAACCACAGATAGTTCGGTGGGAGATACTTCTCTGTCTTCTGTACATAGTATATTTGTATACAATATTCAGCTTAATGATTTACACCGCTTTTATCCTATGAAACTCCCAACTATGCTGCAGATCAGAGATCAGCTGCATGAATGAATTCAGAAAGAATTCATGGTTGATATGAATTCAAAAGAATGTACTTTTTGATGTGGGCTTATTGCAATGAGAACACTAATGCGTCCATAAAATTCAAACCAAACATATTTAGATATGAATCTTTATTTATTGAGACAGTAAAACGTAGTTTAACATGCAACAGCCAAAATAGAATTCACAGTCTCAAAAAATGCTGGATACACTTTACAGCAGGTCTTATGGAATAATACTCTTCATAGTTTCAGAGAGTCATAAAAAAACCCTCATTTTGTTATTTAACATGAGATGTAGAACAGTGCACACTAGACACAGCCTAGCCTCATGCGGGTACCTGACAGAAGAGTTTCCCACAAGCCCCTGCTGAACCTACCCTGGAGTCTCACAATCCTGGCACACAGGACTCAGAGAATGTCTACACTGCAGTTAAAAACCCATTAGGAGGGTTGGTCCCAGAGCTCAGCTTACACCCTAGGCTAGAACATCTATGCTGATGTTAAACAATCCCACCCGAACCCCAGGAGCCTGAGTTAGTGGGCTTGGTATCTAACTGCAGAGCAGATATACCCTGAGCGTTTAATACCACTGATGGTGCTAGCTTCCACAATGAGTTTCAAATAGTTGATGGTTGCAGTAGCTAATGCTCCTGCAGCCCTTTAGCAAATAATTGGGCAAGGATGAATCTGGGACAGAAAGCAGGATTGTTCCCCAACTTGTACTTCTTTTAGGATTGCCCCGACTGGCCATTACACAGCTATCTCCAAGGTGAGAGTGGCATGGCCAGAATATTCATACATCCTGGTGATCCTGTACCTCTACAATGTCTCTATCTCAGCATTTCCCAAACTCCATTCCACAGAACACTGGTGTTCTGTGCGATGTGAATAGGAGTTCTGTGAAAAAATTTCAATGCCAGCAATATTTTTCCTTCTAAAATATTACATATGAAATTATTATAAATCAACTTTTGGGCAATACATGGGGCAATTTTTCAGGCTGAAACCCCTTCCCCCCAGACCAGCATGTATGTGTTCCATCAATATATTCCAAGTCCAAAATGTTCCATAGCCAAATTAGTTTGGGAAATGCTGCTATATCTACTAAAAATGGTGTAATAGTATCTAAGCACCCTAACCCTCACAACCCTTAGTACTACCACAGTTTCTCCCCCTTTCCCTAATTTAGATAGGGAACGGTGCCATAGCTATAGAATTAATTTGTATGCTTTTCAGTTCACAGCTAGTACTGCGTGTTAGGGTTCCCCCTCACCCCTCATGATCTCAGGCTTAACCGTCTCAATCTCTCAAGATGTAATCCTCTTTCTCTACTCATTATGCACACCTGGGACAGTTTAATTTACAAAATCACCTTTGTCTCTTATCCTTCTCTGAAGTTATGATGGTAAAGGAACATGTTCACATAGACCTCCACAGCACTGGACCCACCAGATGAACACATCCTGGTGATGGTATTTGGGAATTGCTCAAGTAGTCTGCCATCTGGTGGTCCATGCTTGGTCTCTTGTCACACTCAGTCTCTCCTCAGGACCTCAGCCCTCCAGCCGAGACCTCTCTGTAATCCTCTTCCCCCTCCCCCCCCCAACACTTCTGGGGTTCCAATTCAGTCCAGCCTCGCCCACTCTGGATCAGTGGCCGTCGCTAGTCCATTCACCACTCACTTGCAGTCTGTGGTAAGCCCTCAGCCCTCTGGACGAGCCCTCAGTTCCTCCCTTCCAGGGTAAAGTCCAGTTCCAGCTGGCCCGCTTATATCAATACAGCAGCCCTTGTATCAAAGCCCTGGACTTGATGAAGCCCAGCAGGGCCCCTGGAGCTGTCCAGGGTCCTGTGTCCCACAGCTCCACTGACTGACCTTTCCCTTCACAGGTCTGAGGCCAACTGATCTTAGCAGGAACTGGTCTTATGCAGCCTGATGTGTCCTGATTCACCCTGTAACCCCCTGCTCCTGTTGGCCACTTCCCCTTGCTGCAGGGCTTTTAACCCCTGCCCCCAGCCAAAGCAGGGAAACTACCCTGCTACAGTTCATAAAAGCAATATCATTAAGGTAGTACTGACACCATTAAATAAGTTGCAGACAAACATTTTCAAATCACTTGCACAGGTGCAATTGTTAAATCAAGTTCACCCAAACAGAGGCAAAAAAAAAAATTCAAGAAGGGGCAAAGGGGAGAAAAATGCTAAATTATGGTCAGAGGTAGGTAGGGGTGGTAGAGCTATTACCTCAAATTGAAATTGGCAGCCTGTCTGAGGCAAGCATGAACAAACACCCTCATTCAGAGAAGTGCAGTCTGGCTGATGGCCGGATTGCTGGGGGCAGAGTCAGTTATCAGGTAAAGGTTCCATCTCACTGCCAACTGCAGACTCAGCATTATAAAGGGATACCGGGACCATATCTGCAACAGATAAGACCCATTGTCAAATCCCAAGAGAAACCATAGCCTGAGGCATGGTTGGCTTGATAAATATTAGTCCCACACCACAGAGAAATAAATATGAAGAGCAAAGAAAAAGGCCAAGATTAGAGCTGCAAAGAGAACAATTCCATTTTGAGGAGGATTTTGATACTTCAAAATTTTTTTCTTTAGATTTGAAACAAAAACCAAATAATTTATCATTCTCTATGAAAAAATTAATTTTGGAAATAATGAAACATTTCCAACCTTTTGAAATGTTCATGTCTGTAGGGATTCATGGCCTGTGCTTGTGCAGAGAGACGGTACGCATGGGCACACCCGGAGACGACACGTCTGGGCACACCCGGATGACCTTGATGCATGATCACAGACCATCCACCTGCAGATGTGCTGGGCAGGCGAAGGGGGGGAGCGTGAGAGACACTGAGCATATTCATCTTGTTATGTCTTAGTACCCTGTTATGTTCTCGCACAGGAATGCTTGCCGTGCTTATCTTGATCTTATGTAACTTGTTTGTTCATTACAATAAAAGGAGTAGCGAATCTCGTAGAAGCAGTTTTCGCTCCTCCATGGCATGACAAGTCTGTGTCTGTCATCCCTTCATCGTCAAGAATGCTAACATGTTTTATGCAGTGTTAGTGGAGCTGTGTTGGTCCCTGGGTACTAGAGAGGCAAGCTGGATGAGGTAATACCTATTAAACTAGACCTGAAGAAGAGCTCTTCACTGCTCAAAAATTCATCACCAACAGATGTTGGTCCAATAAAAGATATTAATTCACCTATCTCATCTCTCTGAAGTGTATTTTATTTATTTATTTATTTATTGAAAAAGGTCAAAATGAAACCACCATTTTCAATCTGGAACAGGAAGTCCACTAGTGACCATTTTGTTTGCAATTTTCAGTGCATCATTTCATCAGCACAGGAAGGTAGGAGAGAAGTAAGACTGAACTAGATTAAGACTAGGATTGATGATGGTAAGGTCAGCTGAGCGTGAGAAGGTGGACAGAGCCTTGACCAGGTCCCAGTACCTTTCCAGGATATTGAAGACTTCTCAGTGTTCACAGAACAGCGAAATGTGGCTGCCTGACACTACTATGAAAGGTGGTCCAATACATTCGTTGGGGGGTTGGGTCTGGGACTAGTGCTCTCTGGTCTCACCTAAAGGATGCCTAGAGGTGATGGGATGGCCTGTGAACCCACTACAACTCTGTACTGCCTCGTGAGGGCCATACAACATTAGGCTTGCTCTTCAGTCCCTGTTCTATTGTGTGTCCAGCTACTGCTGCGAACACCTCCTCATGTGCATTCTGTCCTAGAGGAGTGGAACTGGTGCACCAACAAGCCACAAGGGAGAAGCAACTGAGCTGCTCTCCACAGTGTGGCAGGAGAGGGAGGTACTGCAGGGTCTGACTGAGGTGCTGCAGGGGAAAAGGCAAGATGCCCAGGAGTGTGTCCACACCATCTTTCAGGAAGAGTGCAAGGGCAAGGATACAGCCCTACGGATTAGCCAGGATGTCCCAGGGGACCAGTCTTCCACTGGTCCCACCCACTCTGTTTTCCAAGATGTTCCAGGAGATATGGCCTTCAAATCCAAACATGCAAAGCATGTCATACTATCACGTGGGAGTATACATATTGCCATATTGGCTTTGCAGCTGCTGTTCACACAGTGGGCTATAACATGCATGTAGTCTGATCCACATGCCAGTTCTCAGGTACACCCTCACCCCATTTAGTTACCCAAGACACATGCAGCATCACAGACATCTGCCCTTTTTACAAACTAGGAGTGTCTAAGCATTTGCCATCTGCGGCTAGCTGTATCTGCGATGCCTCTGAAGATCGCCCGCTCCAGATGGGAGAAAGGAAGCATGTCCACAGCCACCCTCCTCACATTGTATCCAATTTCATGGCACTAAGATTGTTGTGATCATGTTTTTGCCTGATAACAGTTCATTAGAGACACTGGGTGATGCTGCAGGATTTAGCTGACAAAAATAATAGAAAGCATTAGTAATGTCAGTCTCTGCTCTGTAGGAGACCCACTGTCTATGTACTTTCCTCCTGATCTAACCTGTTGCTCCATTTGCACTTGGGGATTGTATTCCATGAGACATAGCATATCTGACGACCCCAGCCTTTTGGGGGCACACCCCAGAGCACCCATACAACTGTGTAGCTGGAAGAAGGCACTGCTACAGTCCCAGGTAACAACTGTGAAATATTTCTAAACCCAAGAGAGGTTTGAGGGAAAGAGCTGCTGAGAGCTGCTATGCTGACAGAAATGTGGTATAGGAGCATTGCCTTTCCCTTATTCCACCTGAATACATGTTCAACACAAATGAGTGCAGTGATCTTTCTTCCATCTCAGACTAACATATCCTTTCCATAAAAGAAGTAGTAGTGGAGCAATATCTTAGGAGCTTTTTGTCTTTAGTTCTGGATCAGAACTTGCACTCTCATGTGATTCTACAGTAAGGGAGCTGCACCACTAACCTCCTCCACCACTAACCATCTCTTGCACCTAACTGATCAATTATGACCCAGGGCATATTCCTTTTCAGAAGAACATCTACTCAGGGAAAATGGATTCTGCCTGTAGAAACCTGCTTGGAACTTAGTGGAGAAGCACAGGTTGCAGGAGAGGAAAAGTTAGGAGGGAGCACCAGAAAGTCAGTCTGTGTGCACATGGCTTGAATACTAGCTGCAGTTACATAATTTCTGTACATTTTAGTTCTCTTAATAAAGAGCCTGTTTAGATTTTAAAACATGGAGTCCTTTCATGTTATTACTGAGCACAGAGTGCATGAAACATTGCCAATTACTCCTCACTTTGCCTGGATTCAGAATTTTCTCCTTTCACATCCTGGGGTTCATGCTGGAGAATTTGTGCAACAGATTCTCCACTGAGCAAGCTCAAGCCTCTAGAAATGGTCTTCCCCGCTCCCATCCTAAACTGCTCCATAGAAGATTCCCAGTTCTGAACTGCCTAGCTCTGGGGTCTGCTATTTCCACTGACAACTCTGAGATGGGAGCTCAGGGAGAGATGGTGCAAGCTCTTTGTTGCTTGCCCTAGCACTAGCATCAGAAGTGTTACTCCTCCCCCCTCACAACTTCTGCTTTAAAGTCCCTCTTTTCAGCTGGAAGAATGTGGGGAGGGGCAGCCTTCATGAAGGTGAAATAAATCAATGAATAGTTGCAACCTCTCACAGCAGTGATAGCCAGCAGCACAGCTAGAAGGAGGATACAGACAGTACCTGCTAATATGCTGCGGGAATCCTGCCCTAAAAGTCCAACTCCTCAGCCTGTTTCCTTCAGCAAAGAATAGGATGCTGCCTCAGTAGCTCTGCGGCTTCAAACAAACCAAGTAAACATTCAGTCAGGCTGCAGCAGGTCACGGTTGACTCCACTAGGTAAACTGAATCAGGGGTCACACACCCAATGAAAGAGCACATTGTGCAACATGCAACAACAGGGACTGACACACCACTGAAATGGAATTTTACCTGCATCAAGTCAAAATGGCACGGAAAACTTTGCAAGAAACTCAGAACAAAAAAACAATACCCCCCTCCCCAGCCAAAAAACCCCCAATAAAGTCAAAATGCAATAAAAAACACACAATTTTTATTTTGTTTCATTTCGAATTGTCTTAAGCCAAATCAAAACATCACTACAAAACATTTGTTTCAATGAAATGGCAAATTTGAATAAAATGCTTTGCTAAATTTTTCTAACCAGCTACAGATAGCACAAATTGACAGAAAGTCAAGGCTGTTGGGTTCAATAACTCCCCCTCATCCATATTTTGCAACTGGTCATTATGGTTATCATGACAAATTCCAAGAGTGCTTCCACCCAAAATTCACACAACCATCAGGACCTTGTTATCTCCAAGAAATGTTTTAAGTTTTTATATTCCAGGCCGTCCAAATCTGTAAGCAGACCTATCAGTAGAAGTCTTAATTGCCAAGACAGGTCCAAGTAGGAGATGCTTTCTCAGCATGACTCAAGTCAAGAAACTAAGGCCATCCCTCATTCAAGGAAACCCATTACCCGTATGCTTCAAATCATTACACTCTCCTAGGGCAGACTCCACTGAGGTGAGTTTCACTGCCTGCTTCGTATGAACATAGGATTTTTATAGCAGCCAAAGTTTTTAATATATTATTCAGAAGATAATTGGGGAACATCCAGTTCTCTGATCTTACAGTTATAAAATTCTAGGTGAAAGCCAGTGAATAAACACTTATCTAGAGCCATGCAAAGTACAGTATTAGGAAGTTTTCTTCCTATTGATCTGTCCACTATTCTGGTTTGTTCTGATCAGTTCTTCTGTTTTATATCTTATCTTGTTTCCACCAATCCATTAGCACAGTCTAAAATAAATATGCAAGTACAGGATTTTTAAATTGCATTGTACACATTTCAAATTAAAAGTTCACCAGAGATCTCCCAATCTTGATTTGTACCTTGAACATCCTTTCATTACTGTGCAGCCAGCAGTCCACCAAGGCTCGAACTACTTATTAATGTTCGATCCTGTGTATGCACAGCACACACCACCCATTAGATTAATTGGACTAAAGGAGGAAAAAAAATAGAGAGATTTATAATGAAGTTGCTCTGAAGGCCTGAGGTGTTAAATGAATAAGAAAAGTTGCAAAGCAGGCCACTCAACAGCAAATACGTGAATATTTTTACATCTCCATGCCTACCTAGGATGCCACAGTTATCATTAGCTGCACATCATGGCCACTAAGAACTTCATGGAGACCGTTAGGATACAGCTCAGATCTTCCTACTCCAATGCACTCTAAAAGCTAAAAGAAAATCTCCACTAAGTAACAGAAAGAAAACCATTTAACAGTTCTAATTCTATCCAATACAGATTAGTGTTACTCACTTCATTGTAGAATCTCACACAGTGAAGATGTTATTGGCCTCATAATGGAAGTATATTATTCTGCTCTGACTTTGTGCCCCTTTTGCAAGTCTCTAGATACGCTGCAGAGCTGCCTTAAGTTTGCATTCCTTGGTTTTCAAATGTTAAATGCAGGTACCTGCCATATACTAGAAGGGCATGAGGAAGCACTGGACAAACATAATTCTACAATAACAAAATATTGAGGCAGTTAATTACAGAAAAATGAAGCACGTATGATGTGGTATATGGAGGATTAGTTACAGAGCAGTGTTTCTCAGCTAGTGTTCCGCGGACATAGTGAAGGCATTCCACAACTGACTCCTCTCTCTCCCCATCGGGAGGCGCCAAGTGGGAAGAAGGAAAGGAGCAATGCGGCGAGTCAATGCATGCCTGGGAGATTTAAAATGCCCCAGCCACAGCAAAGCTTCGAGGCATGAGTCAGTGTTCCTTTGCTGCGGCTGGGGCATTTTAAATTGCCCTGGTCCACTAAAGGCTGAGAAAGACTTCTATAGAAAGATGGAGTCTGGCAGGCACGGTGATGAGTTACACTGAGTGTATTTGAAAAGCTAGTTTAAAGGGATCCTTCCCTGATTTTAAGGATTTGTGTTGGTAACTGTTGCCTTAAGCAGCAGTAACTGTGTTTTTATTTTGTGAGTTTATTATATACCAAAAACAATGAGAGTCCCATGGCACTTTATAGACTAACAGATTTTCTTCAGCATAAGCTTTCGTGCGTTATAACTGACGAAGTGGGTTATAGCCCACGAAAGCTTATGCCGAAGAAAATCTGTTAGTCTATAAGGTGCCACAGGACTCTCGTTGTTTTGGCTGTACACAGACTAACACGGCTACCCCTCTGGAAATATTATATACCAGTAGTTTAAAACATGGATGTGGCAGCTTCACCCAGTAATCTCCCTTATATAACCAATGAAACCTTTGCATGCAAATTATCTAGAGAGTAAGGGTGATGGCTGAGTTACCGTTGGTATCACAGTGATCTAGGAATCCTAGCATAGCATAGATATATGCTTCACTGTAGCTGCTGTACACTACTTGCATGTAAAGTCAGAGTGGCTGAGAATGTAAGAGTTGGACAGTATCAGACTGCAAATCCCACTGATGATTGACCCTGGTGATATTCTGAACAAAGAGCTCTCAGCCATGCTCAGAGTTGTTTCCATCACTTTGTTCTGACTCAGATATTCTAGACTTCAGAGTGACACACTTTCGGGTGAGGATCCTAGAATCTTATTCTTACAGATTACATACACACAATATATCTATTTGGTTTAAATTTGGTCGGATGATATAAAATAATTATGGACTATAGCTCAAAATAAACTCCTTTTCAAATCTGCTGATGTTAAGTGAAGGACACAGCCCTCTGTCTGCCCCATTATTCACACTGATGCAGGTTCTTCTCTGTTCCTCCTCAAACCCAGAGGAAATGGAATCAGCTTTACAGGTCCTGAATCTGCTCCCATGGAAGTCAGCATCAAAACTCTCATTTGCTTCAGTGAATGCAGGTTCAGGTCCTACAACCCCCGAAAGGCAGAAAATAATCTGGAGAGGAGCCAGGAAGAATTCAAGTATCTC
Source organism: Pelusios castaneus (assembly GCA_007922175.1). NCBI lineage: Eukaryota > Metazoa > Chordata > Testudines > Pelomedusidae > Pelusios > Pelusios castaneus. The sequence goes on from ML685783.1 coordinate 9,488,927, forward strand.
AAAAACTTGATCTGGGTTAATCATGGTATGGAGTCCAGTGGTTCTCTGCTATACTCCTAGTAGTCATTTTAGCTTTTTTGCTGTATTCTGTCCTTGCTGAAACCTATGGAAATCTTTTCAATCTTTAAATATGGCATAATACACATAGGGCCAGATTAAGGCAAGAGCTTTAGGGGCTACAGCCCCGGCCTAAAGGGGGGGCCCTGCCAAAATCCAGCCCTAGCTGAGCCACCATAGGCCTGCCCACCTGGCCCCTGACTGGGAGTGGGGCAGGAGTGTCATGGCCTCTAGCCAGAGGGCCCCCTGGACACAGGCTTCCCGGTGCCCTCCCTCCATGCAGCACCACCAGGACACGGGCCCTGGACCCCACCCTCCTGCAGCTCCAGACCCTGTTCCACAGCACCAGCTGGGGCAGGCTGCCCCCAGGCTGGGCACTACCACAGTGTGGGGGGGGGGGCACAAGAGTGGGCAGCCCTGGGCCTCCCAGAGCCTTGATCTGGCCCTGAATACACAGAATTCTTATGAATGCAGTGATTCCCTCCCAAAGGCTTAACCATACTTCTTCCACACCAAGGATTCTATCACTGATCAGAATGATTTCACTGGATGTCTTTATAGACTAACACGGCTACCCCTTTGGAATTTAGTAAGTAAGACATCAATCAATCTCTGAGCCCCATAGTTCCTTAAAGATCTTGCACTGAGCCAAACAGAAGTAGGGTTCAGGACTCAAGACAAAAAGTATTATCTTTGTGGTATGAAAACCAATGTACTCAGCGCTCAGTTCAAACCAGCTAATTCACTTCACTAGACTGTCCTTAGAATCTGAACTGTAGCCTCCAAGCTGAAAAACATACTTTCTACAGGAACGACAAACTCTCTAAGCAGTATCACAATGATCAAAGGCTGGAAATAGATTTAGGAAGAAGTTCTCTAGATTAAGAGCAAATCAATGATAATTTGATTTAGATGATTAATTTCTGCACAGATAGTCATTGTCCATGAGTTAAAGCTGAAATTAAATGATGTAATATGATTAAAATATCACTGTAATGAATGTTCAATCCATACAAATTTCTTTATATATAGAATTCTAATACATTTATTATCACTATAATTTCACTAGTAACTGCTACTCATAGCAAAAATAAGCAATGGCAGAGATATTTGTCATTGAGGCACTTGGCTTGAATAGCCTCCATTTCGATGTGGCCTGAAAACATGAATGGATTTTTGAAAGAACTCAGGGTGACACCCAGAGGTACTTAGGTTGAGCTTGCTATGATGCACCATTAGAGTGAGGAAGTCTTGTCAGTGGTGCTAAGGGTCAGCTCCCTGACCTCACCAGCATGGGCAACACAAGCACTGCCCTCCAGGTGTGATCAGGCCTGTCTCTCTCCCCAGATTAGCAATAGGCACATTCCTGTCCTCAAGCCCTCTGAGCATCCCCTGAGTGACCAGCCCCTGGTCCACAAGAGACAGAATTCACACACACATCACTCCCAAAGGAGCTGCGCATACCTATTTATCTCTTCAGATCACCACTCTGTTTAGCACACAGCATGTAGATAATTTTTATAGTGAAAACAAGTGAAAGTTTATTAAATGAAGTTAGAGATTTAAGTCCAAGTATGGGAAACAAACAGCTACATGTAAATTACAGTCATAACATGACTTCTAGAGCCTAGACTGACTTAACCAGATACTGTCTTGTCTAATTAAGTTTAGCTCACACAGAGTCTTTGCAGGTGTTTTCCAGCCCAGCAAAAGCCTCTTTTCTTAAGACAAAACAGTTCATAGTTTGTCTTCTTGGTGAAGGGTGACATTAAGAAAAAATTCCTAACTGTCAGGGTGATTGCACACTGGAATAAGTTGCCTCAGCAGATTATTGAATCTCCTACATTGGAGGTTTTTAAGAGCAGGTTAGACAAACACCTGTCAGGGACAGTTTAATGGGGTACTTGGTCCTGCCATGAATGCAGGGAACTGGACTCAATGACCTGTCATGGTCCCTTCCAGTTTCTATGATTCTATGAAGCTTTGCACCCTAAGTTAAACTCCCAACAATCCACTGTTTTTACTCACATATGATTCACCTCTGCCCTCCCTAATTATTTTCTCCCCTCAGGGTCTAGAAGTGAAGACATCAAAATATCTGTAAAACATTTATATATTCCTAAAATAGATAAGAATCAAACCCTGCAGTGCCCAATACATGGCCAGAAGTCTGTAAGAGTGAGGATGGGCTCTGCAAGGGGACAATAGTAGTAGAGATCCCCATGAAGGAGTCGTCTGCCTCATCATGTGCCTTGATGACCTCCAAGTGAGGGCTTCCGGGCATTGTATGCACTGTGGGCCAGTCAGGGACACACTCATTGGGTATGTCTACACGGGCAATTTAGGTCGACTTAAGTAGGCTTAAGTCGACCTAACTTAGTCCCTGTCCACACCAGGCTTTCATTAAGTCAACTTAAGAAATTCCTTAAGTCGACTTAATGAAAGCTTAGGTCGACTTAGTAAGAACCGCCGGTTAGGTCGACCTAACCCTTAAGTTGACTCCTTACGTCGACTTAAGCACAGTGTGGACATGGACTAACCCTTAAATTGACTTTATTAAGTTGACTTAAGGGCAGTTAGGTCAACTTACTAAGTCCCATTCAGGGTAACCACTTTGTTAAGTCAACTTAATAAGGTCAACTTTAAGTCGACTTAAACTCGACCTTATTAAGTCGACTTAACAAAGTCGACCTATCTTTTTCTAGTGTAGACATAGCCCTGGATGCCCAGTTCCCTGAATCCCTCAGTTAGCGCCCCAACCACTGGCTTTTGTAGGGCAGGGGTTGGCAACCTGAAAGATAAGAAGAGCCATTTTTTAAAATTCCTTCAGTAATCAAGTGTTTTGAGAGCTGCAATGGGTGTAACCTCCTGGTGGGGGGAGAAAGGAGTTGCCTGCAGGTCCCCCGTGGTGGGGGGTAGTCCGGAGCCTGGCATGAGCTGCCTACAGAGTCCCCCAGTGGTGGTGGTAGGGACCCAGAGCCGCAGGAGGCAGCCAAGGAGCCACATGCGTCTCCAGAGCCTCAGGTTGCAGACCCCTGTTCTAGGGTGACCAACTCCTGAGGCACTCTGGATAGCCAGTTCCGCAACCTAGCTGGCTCTCCAGACTGCCTAACTCCTCAGACTCCTTAATTCTTGAGGCAAGAGGTTCCCTGAGGTGCCAGAGGCTCCAGGCAACCCAATGACTTTGGCAACATGGGGAAACATACTGAAAAATCCAATTCCGTTCTCCCAAAACAAAGTTTTTCCCCAATCTTTCATTTCTGTGAAAAAATTTTGATTATGAGCTTTCATCCTCATTTGAGACCAAAAACAGTTTTGAAAATTCTAATTTTTTCTCAGGCAGGAATTTCTGTTATGCCCAGCTCTCCTGACTGCACATGCAGCATGGCTAGATGATGCTGTTGAGTCCCACACTCACAATCTTGCCTTGCTCATGCCCTGTTAACATGGGATTTGCTCACTTCCCCAGGGATTGACTCTGCATGAGCGAAAGCTGGCATACTGATGCAATAGTTCCCACTCTGGTCAGACAGTTTACTTGATCTGGCAGGGTAGTCAGTCCTGAGTCTCTATGGTAGTCCTATTTTGATCTATGAAAGTATTAATTTCAGTCCTGCTGTAGTCTGTGGGTTTTCCCTTATACTAGGCAGGGTCAGCTGGTCCTGGTACCCACAGCATCTGGAAACCCCTTCAGTTCTTATGTCTCTGAGGGCGTCAGTAGGGGAACCCAGGCCTGCCCACTCCACTGGGCTCCAGCTCAGGACCTTTAAGAGGCCAGATTCAGGCCTCAACAGCTCCTCTTGTTGTACTCTGAGCAACTTCCTACCTCCCTTGTGGATTTCGTCATCCTCTCTCAGGGTACTGTCATTGATTAGCTTATTGGCAGGCGTTTCTTCTCCAGCCTGCTCACTCCCCTGGCTGCCACCCTACACCTCTGAGTCTCAGTTTTTATTCTCCCTGGGAGGCTGCCAATCAGCACTGGCTGGCAGTTCCTGAATTAACCCCTTTGTTACCAGGACAGCCTGGAATATATAAACCCCAGGATAGACCACTATATATTCAGCATAGACCAGAGTCTGATGTCACAAAGGGATTTAGTCTCAAAGGGTACGTCTACACTAGTAAATTAAGTCGACTTAAGCAGGCTTAAGTCGACTTAATTTACTCTGCGTCCACACTGGCATTTCCTTAAGTCGTCTTAAGCTGCTGCTTAAGTTGACTTAAGGAAATTTAAAGTCAACTTTATAAAACCTAGTATAAAGTCGACTTTAATGCTTAAGTTGACTTCTTAAGTCGACTTAAGCAGTGTGGACACCCTAAGTGGACTTAGTCGACATAGGGCAGGGGGAAAAGGGAGCCCCTGCTCCCTTCTCCCCAGGAAGCCGCTAGCGGCTTGTCCTGGGGAGAGCCAGTCCCACGCGGGACAAGCTCTCCTAGCCAAAGGAGCCTCGCCTCCCCCTGGACCTAACTAGTCAGCTTAGAGGGTCTAGTATAGACTCTCTAATTCGACTTAGTAAGGCCAAGTTTAAGTCGACTTAAGAGTCCTGTGTGGATTCTCTAGGTCGACTTAATAAGGTCAACTTAAAGTCGACTTAGTAAAGTTGACCTAAATCCCTAAGTGTAGACATAGCCAAAGTATCTCTAGCTAACACATCCACCCATGCATGCAAACAGGAATTTACACACCCAAAACAAAGTAGTTATATGCGTAATTACCCACTCTGCCAAATGCACATGTGCATTTGTGTGGCCAAATGCAAGTGTTTGAAGGTGCATTCATGGAGGCCCTTGGAAAATTTGCCCCAGGCATATCATCATATTTTTATCACACAAATGCTATTAAAATAACTACCTAATCAAGCTAATGTTTTATATATGGTCATTTAACATACTACCACACACCATATGACTAAATGGTGTAGCAACTTATACAAGGTAATCACAGGAGAAGTTACCGAATATTGTGCTAGCAACAAGCCGTAATGACTGAGGCAGAGAGCATTTCCTCTGAGATTAACGACTGATTATGAAAGTGGCTCTTCCAATGCAATTCCAAGGGCCATTAACTCGATCTGGTCATTAGCCCTCTGGTAAATGCCCTGTGCTGTAATCACTATTACATGTGCAAGTATGTTTGTTTAAAACTACTTAATATTAGCACAAATTTGTTTTCCATTCTATTCTCAGCGATGCACTATCTTGCATCATGCTACACTAAAACAATATCTAATTATATGTATATCTAATTTATGACTCATTATCTATAATTACTTTCCTACTCAAAATAATTTCAATAAAAACACTGGAGTTTTCTTCAAAAAGTGACTTTCATATCACTTTCTATGGAGCAAATCCTATTTAGACATTTGAAAATGAATTTAGTGCTGAGGCTAAAGTCACAGATCAGGACAATTATGTTCTTCATTTAGTCACTGAATAGGTTAAACAGCACTGTCAGCAGCCAGGCAATCTTCCCACATACTCCCTCTGCTTTGACTCAGAGAGTGTGCAATCTCCAGGCACATTCATTTCTTGCCATCTGTGCTGAGATGGCCAACAGCTTTCTTTTTAAATGGACACCCATCAACTAGGATAACAAATTTCTCTTGTCTGACCTGGCTGTATTTGAACTGGTGACAGACAGAAAAGTTCCATTTCCCACTGCTAGTCCCCTGAGTCAAACAGTTATCTTTCCATAATTTTGTACTACGGTGTTTCTACACAAAGAAACATTGAAATAGTCTTTTATTTCAGATTAAAGGAACAACAAAACAAGAAATAACAAAAGGAAAGTCTCCAGGGGTGACAACACAGTATGCGTCTCCTCCGAGAGTTTATACTGAATTGAATTAAACTGACTGCCAGTCTCAAAAGCCAGGAGGGGGACTTTTCTATTTAAAGGTCCAAATAATTCAGAACAAATAGTGTCAGGAAAATCTTTGTCTTGTGGATAGCCTACAATAGAAAAAAAGACTAAGTTCATTAGGAAGAATTATTTTTTGCAAATTATTTGTTGAGTTCTACAGACAACACCACAAGAAAGTAGGTAAAATCCATCTCCATTTTACAAATGAGGAAACCAAGGCACAAAGAAATAATGTAATTTTATCAGGATCACATAGGAACTCTGGGGTAGAGCCAGCACTTAAACCCAGATGTCCTGAATCCCAGTCCTGTAACTTAACCCCAGGACCATCCTTCTTACTAACACAAAGGTAACTCTCATTACAAGTAAGGCACTCAGAGCTTTTGCTTGAGGGTCAGACCAGGTATAATGATTGGAGTCATCCTGCTCCTATTGAAGTCGATCGCAAAACTTCCACTAACTTCAACAGGCTCAGGATTTCCCCACAGTTGGTAATCAGACCACCATTCATTTCACATAAATCACTAAAAAGCCATCAAATGTCAATATCTTTACTGACATGGACCGGATTTAACAGGTAACTTGAGTATGCCAGTCATGCCCAGTGAGGTTGGCCTTGCTTCTTAATGTACCAATAAGCCATCTTTTAGGTGCTAAAATTCTTCTACAGTAATTATAATCAGCTGTTTATTAGCAGGTTGAAAATACCCTCAGGAACGTAACATTTTCTTTAATAAGCTGCAGTTAATCAACAAATATACCGTGCATATGTCAACAAGTTGGTTACAACCATGCATCACTGTAATAATAATATTATCACTATAATCACTGAGATACTAAAAATAATGTAGGAATATTCTGTATATTTCAAAGTTGCATTGCTTGTGGCAAAATTATTCTGGATTTCAAACCAGAGAGATATTAATATGATTTCCTTCCTTTGAAAGGATACGCCCCACTCTTCTAAAGCACTAACTAAAGCCCATTGTCCTTTACTTTTATCAGGCTAACTTAGTAACATTTACCAAAATGTTCAGGCTCTGAATAATACTGTCATTCAGGGGTATGCTGTGGAGTTATCGTGTTGTCCTTTCTGTGTTTCCTCCTTCATTTCCTCCTGTTAATGCAGAAGCTAATGAAAGACAATAAGGAACAATTATAACACAGCCAAGGAGAGAAACGGTGCATTCAGATGGGTTTTTCTGTTTTTTTCAGTGCACTCATTAGACTAAGGATGCATGGTCAGCCTGGCAATACTAGCAATCCTTCTTTAATTGCACAGTCTATTTGCCCCATTCTATGCATTCAACCTGCAGAGAAGAAAGACATTTAAAGATTACCAAGACAAGTTTGTAATGAAGCGGATACCTCTTTGTCTGTCCTTGCGCCAACAGCAGCAGAAGGGATACTAATTAGAGGGTGAATTATTAGCTTCCCATGGTGCACTGCAGGGGTATTAAAAATGAGTGTAGTTTGTTGCCTGCCTTTTAGATGGTTAGTACTGGTTTAATATATTCTTGTTTCTAGGTGAGCAGCAGGGAAGAGTTTTTATGATTATAATTGTTGCATAATTACTGGCCTAAGGTTGCCTATTGTTAAATAAAAATGCTGAGATACTAATGTTTTATTGAACAGTACAAGTAGATAAAATTGTAATATATTTTCCTGAGCAGTATAAGCTTGTTATCTGGCAGCTCAGTGACAACCCTAAGTTGTCTTGTGGATAAGGACTCTGATTTTTTGCGAAGACTGGAAATAAAATGGTAAATATTTGTTTGCTTTTTAAACTTGGAATCCAATTGATTTTCAAAATAAAAATGGTACTAAAAATAATTCCAGATTAAGGATCAAATCCTGCAACCTTATTCAGGCAAAACTCCTGTCAAATTAAATGGGTATGAAATGATCTCAGTACTCAGCCTTCTTTTTCTTTTGCACAATATCCCCTTGACAATGTGCATTTACTCACAAACCCATACTGACCTTCCACCTCACCCCATGGTTTGCAGTGGGCCTTCGCAACAGTTCAAAGTTGATTAACCCACAAAGCTGATTTGAAAACAAGCACTGTTGCAGAAATAAATGTTCCCAACAAATGCAACTTGATAAACTGTAACTTTTCCCCGGTTACACCACAGTGAAATGTGAAAACTTCTAGAGTCTCATCAGACGCAGATAAGTTTGTTTTTGTGACTGCAAACAAGCCTGTTTATAAGGGAGAAGGTGAGTCCATAGGTGGAAAGAGTTTTTTACTTAATCTCCTCAGTATCCTACCTGGATTCCTGTAGGTCAATGACAAACAGACTAGTGTGACATCCAATAATGGATGGAGAGGTAGCTCTTTTTGCCTAGCAACCTGCTCTGTACTGTAACTCCCATTAGACAACATTCTGAAATGTTAGGATCATATCTTGCCACTAGTGCATCTTCACACAGAACCTTCTGGAAGTTTTAGGGATAGATCAGTGGAAGGATATAGCCCCTAAGAATATAAGAATGATTGTATTGGGTTAGACTAGTGGATTTCAAACTTTTTTCCTTGAGACCCAGTTGAAAAAAATCATTTATACCCACAACCCAACAATGACATCTTTGAGCAATGCATTCCAGGCTTGCAGCAGCAGCAGAAGGCACCGCGACTCAGCACTGGGTCCTGACCCATGGTTTGAAAACCACTGGGTTAGATCAATAGTCCATCTAGTGCACTATCCTGTCTTCCAACAGTGGCCAGTATCACATCTTCAAAGGGAAAGAAGACAATAGGCAATCCCTGAGTGATTCATCCCTTGTCTTCCACTCCCAGTTTTTGGCAGTCAGAGGCTAGGGACATCAAGAGCATAGGGTTCAATCCTTGACCATCTTAGCTAATAGCTATTGATGTACCTATCCTTCAAAAATTTATCTTTTTTGATCCCCATTTTAGCTTAACCTTTGCAATAGCCACTGGCAACGAGTTCCACGGGTTGACCGTAATTTGTGTGAAGAAGTACTTTCTTTTGTTTGTTTTAAACGTATTAAAACCTATTTAAAGCCTATGAATTTCATTGGATGATCTTTGGTTCTTATCTTATGAGAAGAAGTAAATACCATTTCCGTATTCACTTTCTCCACATCATTCATGATTTTCTAGACCTTTATCATGTTCTTCCTTAGTCATCTCTTTTCCAAGCTGAAAAGTCCCTGTCTCCTTAATTTCTCCTCATATAGAAGTTGTCCCATATCCCACCTTAATTGTTTTTGTTGTCCTTCTCTGGGCTTTTTCCAATGTTAATATAGCTTTTTAAAGATGGGGTGACCAGAACTGCATGCAGTCAGTGTTCCAGGTGTGGTTGTACCATAGATTTATATAGTGAAATTATTATAGATTCTGTCTTATCTCTCCCTTTCCTAATGGTTTCGAACAGTCTGCTAGCTTTTTTGACTTCCTCTGCCCACTGAGCAGATATTTTCAGAGAACTACCCGCAGAGACTCTATGATCTCTTTCTTGTGTGATAACAGCTAATTTAGATCCCATCATTTCGTATGTATAGTTGGGATTGTTTTACAGTATGCATTATTTGCATACACAAACATTGAATTTCATCTGTCATTTTGTTGCCTAGTCACCCGGCTTTGTGAGATCCCTTTTCAATTCCTCGCAGTCTGCTTTGGGCTTAGCTATCTTGAATAATTTTGTACTACCTGCAAATTTTGTCACCTCACTGTTTATATATTTTTCTAGATCATTTATGAAGATGTTGAACAGCACTGGTCCCAATACAGACCCCAAGGGGACACCACTATTTATCTCTCTCCATTCTGAAAACTGACCATTTTTTCCTACCCTTTGTTTCCTGTCTTGTAACCAATTATTGGTCCATGAGAGGACTTCCCCTCTTATCCCAGGACTACTACTTTACTTAAGAGCTTTTGATAAAGGACTATGTCAAAGACTTTCTGAAGGTCTAAGAACATTATATCCAGTGGATCACCCTTGTTCATGTTTGTTGTGGGATCCTCAAAGAATTCTAATAGATTGGTGAGGCATGATTTTCCTTTACAAAAGCCATGTTGACTCTTCCCCAATAAATTGCATTCATCTATGTGTCTGATAAGTCTGTCCTTTACTATAGTTTCAACCAACTTCTCTGGTACTGAAGTGAGGCTTACCAATCTATAATTGCCAATGGGGCAATTTTGTCTTGCTGTCCTTGATCTCTTCCTGCAAACCCATTGTCATCACACCTTATTTGAGACTGAATATTACATTTATGGTACTTTGTGGAAAAAGCAACCAAACATTTTAACATTATTTTTAAAGCTACTTTTCTTTTAAAATTGCAAACATTATAAAATTACCTAAGGGAATTAAGTAGTTGTAGATGGGCTCCAACTTGCATTCAGGACTAGATACAATTAATCTCATGGGAAAGAGAGAGAGAGAAAGAAGAAATTATTTAAGAAGTAATCCCTGCAACTATTACTGTCACTCTCACTGACTGCAAGTTCTACATCAACCTAACTTAGAGACACATGCTACCATTTCCCCTGCTGCTGCCCATAATTTCAGTGTCACTGGTATAGCATCCAACAGACAAAGCTCTTGAAGGGCAGCTTAGTATTAGTTGCCACCCTATTAAAATCAGCCACAGGAATATAGCGCTTGGCCCTTTAAAGGAGAAATACTGTTATAACACAAACTGAAACAAAGGAGGATTGAGCTATTTTCCATCTATCTGCAGTTGGTGGAATATCACCCCCTATAGCCACCCTTCCCCACTAAAATCATCCACATCCTTATCCATTGAACTTCTTCCACCTTGACCTAGAAAATACATTACAGCTATTTGCTATTTTTGTAATGAAATGTTGATCTGTGCAAGTCTATAGCTCATGCTGGCACCTCTATACAATATTTTCACTGCAACATGTGGCTGGTTGCCAATCTCCACAAACCCATGATATTGTTGAACAATAAGAGATCACTGACCTTTCCTTCCTCTCCAATGGATACACTATTTAAAGATGAAGCTGCTGTGAGATAACAAAAACTAAGGAACTGATGGTAGGTGTCATATGTAAAGTATCATTGTACAGTGATTAGAACTATGCCATGCTGCCCATTTGCTTTTCACAAACATTCCCATGCATATGGTACATATTTGTGAACCTGCACTTAGGGGAATTTGTCAGTTTACTAGCAAACACAGGTTTCTAATGTCACCACCATCAAAATTTCACAGTAGCTAGAGTGATATTTCATTTTTGCAGAACATTTTTTTTCTTTTTTGTGCACTAAATGGCAGTTTTGCATCTGAGATAAAAAGATTATGCAGCAACATGCAGGAAAAAGTCCGTAAAACATTTTGCATTTTTGGATTTTCCAAAACTCACTTTCACAAATGACTTTTTTTTCCTTCCTGGCTTTAATAATGCTCCTGTACCTATCTGATTTCAGACAAAAATGGTCTTTCCCTGTGGGCACTAGCACCCTATGGTGAACCTCTGATTGACTTCTGCAGTTAAGGATCTGGCCCTGAGTCATCCAACTTTCATTTAGCAAATCTAATAGGAAAAGAAATACTTTTGGCATAGTCCCTAAAGCTCCAGAACCACAATACACTTAACTATGTGCTTAATTCCACCTCTATTCAGCAAAGCACTTAAGCACTTGCGTAAGTCTGATTGCAGCTAATTGGACTTAAGCACATGCCTTAAAGTGAAGCATATGCTTAAGTACTTTCTGATTAGGGATGGATTGATGAATCAGTGCCTAAGCAATTTATTTCTCATTTAAATTTATAACTTTTTCATAAATCTCAGATAAAGGAACTGAATTCTAGCATTAATCTAGACATTTCTAATTATATATCTTTACAACACAACTTTATAAAGTCTGATCTAGGAATTCAGTAACAGATTTCCTCATGGAAGGACTGGATCCGCACTATAGTGTCTCCTACAAATTATGATTGGAATGCAGATGCTACATTAAAGCTGATGTACATGGTTTGTTAGAGAAAATGTTCGGGATTCCAGCAGGAAAAGTGAACAGGAAGATGTAAGATAAGGCAGAATCCCTTCTCACATGCATCCAATATCTATTTCTTCCTCTTCCCCTTGTCCTGTTACTCAGGATGGGTAGCTTTTCTTCCTCATATCTATGCATTCTTGTCAAATGCAACTTCCAAGCTGACATCAACTTTCTTCACATCCTTCATCAGCCTCTTGAATCACCTTTTTCTGTGTCTTCGTCAAGGTCCATGGTCCTCCCTGGCTAACATAGCCTGCATGTTGTCATCTCACATGATGAGCCATCTAAGTCAGTACTCCCTCAGCTTTTCCATGATGGGCCCTACTTGCATCGTGTCTTGCACCATTTCATTGTGTAGCCTTTAATCCACCTGAGCATTCTCAATTTGACAGTATGAAGAGTTATGCTCTTCTATTCTCCATTGCGAGCCTTCCAACCCGTACATCCTGGCTGGAATAATCGTGATCTTATGAACTTTGCTCTTTAGTTTACTTGGCATATTTTTATCAGAGATTTCCTGTCAATTCCCTCCATTTGCATCAAGTGCTTTTCCTGCATCTCCTAACATCCATAGCACATTCCTATCCTGGCTCAACAACAAACAGAGGTATTTGAATTGTTGCACAGTTGTTAAACTGTATTTAAATCATCTAGTTTTACTGGCTTCTTGTTCTCCCTCTCAGATGCATTGAACATATTCCATCCTTTGTCAGCTAATTCATAAACCATTTTCTTCTAATGCAGCCCTTCATTGCACTAGATCCCTTTCCAATTCATATTTATCTTCACAGCACCACATAATGTCAGTGATGAAAAGCATATTCCATAAAGCCTTTCTCCTAATCCCCTGGGTCAAGATCTCTTTTATAATCATAAATAGGAATGGATTTAAGGCTGATCTTTGATGTAGACCTGGGGGGCCTGCAAGCAGGTTTCAGGGGTACCTCAAAATAAACCAGAGAGCAGAAATGGTATTAGACTTGCTGGGTCACTGGGCAGAAAGTCTAAGCCAAAGCCCTGCTACCCATGGGGTTGAAGCCAAAGCGTGAGCAGCTTATCTTTGCCGGGGTCCTGTGTGGTATGAGGCCCTGGGCAATTGCCCTGCTTGCTATCCCGTAACGGTGGTCCTGGCTTTTAATCTACTGGAGATGCAGAAAAACAGTTGTTTTGGCAAAAGTGGGCTACAGAGCTTTTAATAGTATTTCAGGGGGGCCTCAGAAACAAAAGAGGTTGAGAACCTCTGCTGTAGGATGTATCCAATGTCTCTAATGTTAAAAATCGGGATCTGAATTTTGTGGTTTCTAGACATTCTTTGTTTTTCACTACTTCATCGGTTTGCTTACTCTTCCAATCTCATTCCATTTGGACAGTGTAATTAGACTGATGCTTCTGTTTATAGTACACTTCACTTTCTGGTTTTCATGCTCTATCACAGTACTGTTGCAATAGCCAGTCTTGTCCTGAAGGAAATGGGTTAAAGCCAAATAACTGTTTATATTTCATTTTTTTATATCCATGAAAACATATCTATTCACAAATAAGTTGTATAAGATTTATGTTACCGAAGGACTGTATAGCAACTTGGACTATCTACCTGCCAAAGGGAGTAAAAGGGGAAAAGAACCCTCTCTTACACACTTTCCCAGGCAACTTGGACCTTTCGTCCAGAGACACATGAATAAGTGGAGCTACTCCCTTGCTTACTCCTTCCCTGGAGTAGATGGGCAGGGAATGGACAGATTTTCTACTTGCTGGCCAGAGCAGCAGCAACAGAGTAATAATTTGATATAGGCCAGCAACAAATTACTACCCCCTAGAAAGCAGGAGAAAGCAGGGGAAATTTGTAACTCAAGATGCTCCCTCATGGCTGGACATGGCATTTCAAGGAACTTCAGCTCTTGTACCACTTCCTTGGCATCATGATGACTCATCTCAACCAGACTCTTCTCTCCACTTCCTTTCTGGTTCGTCTATGGCTTAGCTCTCAACCCAAGTCTCATAAAAGTTCACTACCCTTCTGGGGAAACTAAGGGTCCAACTTAAGGTCATAAACAATGTCTAAACTCAATTTCCCCCTCTTAGGCTTGTCTGAAATTTTCTGCTTCAACGACCCTTCTTCCTGGCCCCTACATGTTTTCTCTTAAACTGCCTCTTCCCCTGCCAGATTCTCCCACTGATTCCCACAGCTGGGGATCTCCTTGCTCTTTCTAGGCCCTGTCTCATAGATTTTTTGAAATTCTGTTGCTTGGCCTGTTCAGGGTCAGGTAAAGACTTAGGACCAGATTTTAAAAAGTATTTAGATGTCTAAAGATGCAGATAGGTGCCTAACGGGATTTTCAAAAGTGCCTAAGTGAGTTACGCACTTAACTCCTATTGACTTACAATGGGAATTAAGCACCTAACCCTCTTTTGTTTTTTCCTTGGATACATAAAAATATCTTTTACCTAACATCCTGCTCCTGCAACAAAGCTCTCCCACACAAATCTAGATGCTAGTCGGGGGCAACTTGGCAGCCTTTTTTCTGAGTTTTCTGGCTTTTAGCAGTTTAAAGGAAATCCCTGGTAATACTGTAACATAATTTTTATGTGTTCATATCTATTATGTCATTTACATTAAAAGAAAGATAGAAGTCAATAAAGTGGTTTGCTGTGAGAAGTTGTTATGTTCCACTCAGCTGGGGTGCTTTCTAATATGCTCTTTCTCTACTGGTATAGAATCAAAGAACTGTACTGGAAGGGACCTCAAAAGGTCTTCTAGTCCAGTCCCCAGTACTCAAGGCAGGACCAAGTATTATCTAGACCATCCCTGACACGTGTCTGTACAACCTGCTTTTAAAAATTTCTAGTGACAGAGATTCCACAACCTCCCTAGGCAATTTATTCCAGTGCTGAACTACCCTGACAGTTAGAAAATGTTTCCTAATGTCCAGCCTAAACCACTCTTGCTGCAGTTTAAGCCCATTTCTTATTATTCTATTCTCAGAGGCTAACAAGACCAATTTTTCTCCCTCCTCCTTGTCACAAATTTTTATGTATTTGTTAATATACTAATACATGTTCCTTAAATAAGTAAATTAATCAACATGAGAAAAAATTCTATCCACAGTCATGCATCAATATGGTTAATAACAATTTGCACTTCCATGCTTCTGTTATAAATATTATGACAACTCTTCTTGCGATCATTATTTCTATGAAGGCAAAGAGCAATCTCTGCCTCAGCACGACTGAATGGGATTGAATGGCACCTTAAAGGTCTCATTGTGTAAGCCTCACTGAATTTGCCTTCATTATACAATTTAAAAGCTAAGGAATTGCCCAAAGCAAGGGTAACCAAGGCTTAAAGAGTGACTGCATAAGCAAAATGACAGATGAATCTAACCATTCACATAAAGACTATACAGCACTCAGAAGCAGTTCATTTAAAATAGGAAGGGAAAGAAAATTCCCTCATATTCTTTCTTTTTGGAATGAAATGATCACTACAAGAGACATCCTTTGACTAGTGTTTAAAAGTGTCCATTAATCTGAAGTTTGTGTTAGGAAGAAGGAGATGCAGCAAATTCCAAAATGGAAGTCCATTCTCTGAGAGATCGCAGTGTCAATCCTTAGAGGGCCTTCATTCTACAACAGGCAAAGTCTACCTTGTGGCTAGCTCTATGTCCTAACTACAATGCCCAGCAAATGCCCAGCTTAAGCTTCCAGCTCAAATACAGTTAAAGTGGAAAGCTCAGCCATGAATTAAAGAAGATTTGTGGAGAGAGACTAAAACTAGTGTCAAAATACAAAGGGCAGTACAATGAAACAAAGGGCCTGAAACTCTCTTTTCACATCAATGCAATTCAAGACTAACTCTAGTGAGGCAAATAGAGTTACCATGGTTTCAAACTGCCATAAGTAAAATTAAAATCAGGCTGATAGATCTCATTTTGGAAACCTACACACTTTTTAAAGCACCATCTAGTGAATGTAGGGGCAAAATGTATTTATATTATTGGGAATTTTGTCACAAACTTCAATGAGAGCAGGATCAAGGCCCAAAGTGCTATTAAAAATATTCAGTGAAGAATATTAAAATTCTGTGTGATGTAGCTTCAGTCCAGGAATTGGATTTTTATTGGAAAGCATTGTCAGAGACCTTACAGTGAGAATGGTAAGAATAGGAGTCAGATTTAGATTAATTTAGGTAAAGCATGATTATGAAAGCTATGATCAACAATATTATTGAAATTATTTCCAAAATCTTTCACCTTGCCTGTAGCTGAAGCCTAAGTGGCCTGGCATTTCCAGCAAAGAAAGCCATCAATTCCTGATCAGAACTGTACCCAAGCAGCTAGCCTGAGCCATTCTCCATACACTCAAAGCCATAACACCTTTTTGAGCATGCCAGCTCAAGCAGAGAATGAAGACAACACAACAGGGGCTTCAGAGTGGACTAGAAAGTGAAACAGTCCATCCTGGATCTATCCTGAAATTCATACTCTGAAGCTCTAGCTGTATTCTCTGGACTGCTATTGTTACCTACACTGGATTCAAACTAGTTCAGGTTGGCTAGCCAGTGCACAGCTTTTGATGTCTAGACCAGTGGCTCTCAACTTTCTGTCAGGACACATTACTGTGACACCACGCAAATGTGTCATGGAGAGCTGGCTGGATTTGGTCTGGGGGGTGGGCTGGTGTGACCTGTAGGGTCGTGATATGCTATCAAGTGTATTATGACCCACAAAAGATCTAGACATCACATACCCATACTTGAGGAAAAGAATACAGCAAGGGACCTCTGCATCCAATCAAAACAACCTAAGCAATTCTCACAAATAACTCACATACTTCTGTACGTTCACTTAAATCATCCATATGAGTTTAAATGAACAAGTAGAAATCATGATCTGTTTGTAAACAATTCACAAACAGTCAAAAGGACTACATTTGACAAATGGTTTGCTGAAGCTAGCTGAACCAGCTCTGCTTGAAGTTGTAACTAACATTAATGAATTTTAAGATGCTTCATTGGTACTTCAACGATAATTTAAAAGGCACTCAGGCACCACAATGATGTTTATAGTATTAAAATCTGAGTAAAAGAGAATAGAGATGACAATAAAATCCCATAACGGAGTTAAAGATTAAACAAAACAGGGCCTGAGTTGTAATTCAAGTGTTCTTCACTTGTTATTTCAGTCAGGGCTGGATCACCGCAGGGACTATAGGGATTTAAGTCCCAGGCCTTGGTCTAAATGGGGGAGCCGGGCTCCAGCACCTAAGGCTCCTGCCTTGATCTGGTCCCTGCTGCCCCGCTCAGCCTGGCATAGTGCCAGTGGGGCCTAGGGGTGCTGGAAGGGCCCCTGCCAGTACTGGGGGGAGTGTGGGGCCCTGGGGCCAGAGCCTGGGCTTCATGGGCTCTTGTCCAGCCCTTAGGCTGGCTGGTTCACCCCAGCGGTGGGGCGGGCTGACACATGTTCACTTAACTTTGGGGGAGGGGCTGGCTGGCACACGGTGAGGCTGCCAGCATGGACGACCCGCACTGGAGGCAACACCACATGCCAGCCAGCCCCAGCCTGCCCCCAGGGGCAGACCAGCCACACTGGGGCCAAGGCGGGAGCACCGCAGAGAACGGCTCTGTAGCCCCCAGCTGGGCCCTCCCAGCACTGGCCCTCCTGCAGGCTGTCATGGTGGGGAGCCAGGGCCCCAGGCGGGGAGTCCCCATGGTGGTAGGGGACTGGATCCCCAGGTCAGGGGGAGGCCACAGTGGTGGGCAGCCCACGCCCCCAAGGCTCTTTAATCCAGCCCTGATTTCAGTGCAAGTCTCCTCATGAACATTCTTATCTCGGAAAGAAGTTTCCTATTTCAGTTTAGCTTCAGTGGATAACTGAGATGTTCTATAGATCAGGCCTTACTAAATTCACAGCCATGGAAAACACATCATGGACCATACGATCTGGTCTCTCCTATGAAATCTGGTTGTTGTTGGGAGGCTGTATTATTGCCTTCCTTGTTCCTAAGTGGCCTTCAGAGCTGGGCAGTCAGGGTGGCCAGGAGCGGTGCTGCCACGGACAAAAGTGCAGAATTAAGGGTGGCAGTGTTGTGACCCCCCTACAATAGCTTTGCAATCCCCCCAATCCTATTTTGCATCGGAACCCACACAGTTACAACACCATGACATTTCAGATCTAAATATCTGAAACTTGAAATTTAAGATTTTTTAAATCCTATAACAATAGAATTTACCAAAATGGAGCATGAATTTGGTAGGGCCTTACACAAAGACTTGCACCAAAATTAGAAAAAGTAAGGAGAAAAACTGATTGTTAATTTGATCCAAATGTGTGGGTACACCAATTCTCATTTATACTAAGGCCTCTAATGCTATATTGGTGAAGAATCAAGACCCATAGTGTGTGTTAGGTTTCTAATGTAGGAGGACAGTTCCAGGTTTTCATATAAGGATCTGTAGAAATTTGCAAATAGCATTTAATAGTGTTCATATGCAAATTATGCCCTCATGAAATCCCAAATTTTCTTGGTGGTGATTTAATTCACCATCTAAAATTCTATGCAAATTAACTCACAAAAATCTATATATTAAACCCGCAATGACATTCTCTTTTACACACTTTCGATCAATCAGTATAAAGCAAACCTAGAAAAAAAGCAGTTCATGTTGTCTAGAAGTCAGGATTGTAAATTTATGTCTTAGAACACATATTGCAGCTAGTCCTAGACTTTGATTTAGTGTATATACCCTATATAGAAGACTGCTATTGTTTGAAAGCATTCCATCTCAAGATCCGTCCTAGAGATATAAAAGAGTAATATATTGATTCTGTTGCACTTAGAGACACAAAATTCAAAATCCAGAATGATTGGTCTGGCTGCTATGCAAAATAAGGACAAATCTTCCCATCAGATCCAGGGTCCAGGTAACTCTAAGGTCCACTATCAAAATTACAAATTAGTTTCAATGCAGATACATTGCTCTTATATTATTTGAATTGGTTGCAGATCCACATCAGAGCTTAAATACATGAAAAAAATTAGAATGTTTGAGTCAAAAGGGGGTGTTTTGCCTCAGTTGACCAATTTATTATAGTTACTATCACAACTTTAAAAATCATGTCAGAGGCACCAGATATTCCAGCTATGTGGTCGAGAAACTAGTGCATAACTGCTACTGTAGATGTAAACCAGTAAGATTTTACTGATGTTGGATGTTCCCTTTAGGATAGGTTTCCCTAAACTGTTATGTTCATGGCACATAAAAAGAGAAATTAGATTCTTTTAAAATGCATAAAAACACTCTTGCTGGATGGTTGAAACATTAACACTAATTTAGTTGTTAGAAATCTGAATGATAGAATATTAGGGTTGGAAGGGACCTCAGGAGGTCAGCTAGTCCAGCACTCTGCTCAGAGCAGGACCAACCCCAACTAAATCATCCCAGCCCGGACTTTGTCAAGCTGGACCTGAAAGACCTCTAAGGGTGGAGATAATACATAATAATCCAAAAACAAAGAGATACAAAGCAGGTTAGTCCCTAAAACAGAAGGGCACAACTAAATATACCTTAATCTAACATGCTGTCTGCAGACCGATTGTTCTAGACCCAAATTGCATGCTTCACTTCAGAGCTCCCTAGCCTGCAAGCAGGATCAGAAAAGCTGTGAAATTTAGACTACGTCTACACCTCGATTTGGGAGTGTAACTCCAAGCACAAGTAGACTAACATACCAACTCTCATCCAGTTAGCAGGCTAAAAATAGTGTAGCTGCTGTAACAGATGCAGTAGCGAATGGCAGCATGGGCCAGCTGCTGCTCATCACTGCCCATGCAACCATGGCTCTTCTACTATTTGTGGCATGCTATCTTAGAGAGAGGTAGCATTAATATGTCTGGTTAAGCTGGGAATCCGACTACAGGTGTAGATGCAGGCTTAATATGGTAAATTACAATTTTAATATACACCACCAAAACTTCTGTAATTGTGAGCAGGGATCACATGTCAACATAGTAATCTATATAACCCCATTTTCAAGGCAGATTACAGGAAAACACTCCCATGCCCTCTCATCAGAAAAGTGCCTGAAAACTCACCTATAATAGTGCTTGATCCCTAGTTATCCTAAAGCTCTTTACATTGCTCTGGCAACATTAAGGATCCTTAAAGTGAGTAGAAACAGGCCACTGAGAGAATCCTCTCCACAAAGGGCCTCCTGGGCCAACAAAGAGCTGGCATAAAGGCTTTATTACCAGGCCCCAGTATAGATGGTGAAAAAGGAGGCATGGTAGGGATGTTATTGAATTGCATTGTGCTTTGGCTATTCTGTGTTTCTCAGGGCCCACTGGGGGCTATGAGAACCAAAACATAAGTTAGAGCAGCCTAAGTAGGGTGCAGGCAGATTTCTATATGGTCCCAAAATACAGGACTAGAAAGATCACCTAAAGTCCAAAGCACAAGAACAAAGGCAGCCACATATCTGTGGACTCTGAGGTGCTGCAGTAATCTCTTTTTTTTTTTTTTTTTTTTTGGTCCATTTAGCAGAAAATATACTTTAGGGGCCTCAATCCCTCTATCTAAAGAGGCTGTAGAGATGCTTGCATCCCTTTTAAGGCACGTTTCGATGGCCAGAGGTATGTAAAAGAGCCTGAGTATATATGAGAAACAAGCCTTTAAAGTGCACTTTTTGTGCTAAACTGCCAAAAATTGTCATTGCAGCACCCCAGTATCCACATGTACTGGACTACTGCTTGAACACTGCCCATGTGGCAAAAAGGACCCAGCTCAGTAAACCTCTTCTGCAGCCACAATGATAAACACACAGATTCAAGCAGCAAGTAAAAGAGGTGTTGATAGGAGATCCATTAGCCTGCTGATGATGTAGGGAGGTCCACAGGCAATGAGGACTCAAAAGGAAGATTTCACCCTACATAACAAGTAGCAAGCAGCTAGGTTTGAAAAGTCAAAGAGGACTCATGATTTCTGGCACCACTGAAGCCATTGGTGCTGAGCAGAAAATAAGAAGACAAAACATCAAATTCAGCTAATTCATGTCAGTCTAATCCACCCATTAGCTTAGTCATCAGAGCACTACTTTCAGGAAGCTTGCATCAGTTTTGCAACACTTCCAGACACAAAAACAAACTCTGCATTTAAAAAAAAGAAAGATGATGATGGAAAGTCAGGTTAGGGAACACTTAATGTAATTGGATGTGCACAAGTCCATGGGGCCGGATGAACTGCATCCAAGGGTGCTGAGGGAGTTGGGGGAAGTGATTGCAAAGCTGCTGGCCATTATCTTTGAGAACTCATGACGAACAGGGGTGGTCCCGGAGGATTGGAAAAAGGCAAATATAGTACCTATCTTTAAGAAAGGGAAAAAGGAGGATCCGGGGAACTACAGACCGGTCAGCCTCACCTCAATCCCTGGGAAAATCATGGAGCAGGTCCTCAAGGAATCCATCCTGAAACACTTGGAGGAAAATAGAGTGATCAGGAACAGTCAACATGGATTCACCAAGGGCAAATCGTGCCTGACCAACCTGATTTCCTTCTATGATGAGATGACTGGATTTGTGGATGCGGGAAGAGCCGTTGACGTGGTATACCTTGACGTTAGCAAGGCTTTTGATACGGTTTCCCACAGCATTCTCGTCAGCAAGTTAAGGAAGTATGGGTTGGACGAGTGGACCATAAGGTGGATCGAAAACTGGTTAGATCAACGGGCTCAGCGGGTAGGAATCAATGGCTCGATGTCTGGTTGGCAACCGGTAACAAGTGGAGTGCCCCAGGGGTCGGTCCTGGGGCCAGTTCTATTCAACATCTTCATTAATGATCTTGATGATGGAATAGACTGCGTGCTTAGTAAGTTTGCGGATGACACCAAGTTGGGGGGAATGGTAGATACTCTGGAGGGCAGGAACAGGATCCAGGGAGACTTGGACAAATTGGAACACTGGACTGAAAGAAACCTCATGAGGTGCAACAAAGACAAGTGCAAAGTCCTGCACTTAGGACGGAAAAATCCCATGCACTACTACAGGCTGGGGACCAATCAGCTAATTAGCAGCGCTGTAGAAAAGGACCTGGGGGTTATGGTGGACGGGAAGATGAATATGAGCCAACAGTGTGCCCTTGTTGCCAAAAAGGCCAATGGCATATTAGGCTGCATCAGTAGGAGTATTGCCAGCAGATCGAGGGATGTGATAATTCCCCTCTATGCGACACTGGTCAGGCCGCATCTGGAATACTGTGTCCAGTTTTGGGCTCCCCACTACAGAAAGGATGTTGACAAATTAGAAAGAGTCCAGCAGAGGGCAACAAAAATGATTAGGGGGCTGGGGCACATGACTTATGAGGAGAGACAGAAGGAATTAGGCTCATTTAGTCTACAGAAGAGAAGACTGAGGGGAGATTTGATAGGAACCTTCAACTACTTGAAGGGTTGCTCCAAAGAGGAGGGAGCTAGGCTGTTCTCGAGAATAACAGAGGACAGAACAAGGAGCAATGGTTTCAAATTACAGCTGGGGAGGTCAAGGTTGGATATTAAGAAAAACTTTCTCACTAGGAGGGTGGTGAAGCATTGGAATGGGCTATCTAGGGAGGTGGTAGAATCTCCATCTTTGGAGATTTTTAAGGCTTGGTTAGACAAAACCCTGGCTGGGGTGATTTAGGAGGAGTGGTCCTGCTTTTTGGCAGGGGGTTGGACTAGATGACCTCGTGAGGTCCCTTCCAACCCTATTATTCTATGATTCTATGATTCTAGAATGTTGTTTTACGGATAAATTCATTAATATAAAGAAGCTAATGAAAATCACATTCAAAATCTGCTATTTCTGCATTTCTGTTACCCTTTCATGTTTATTAAAACAATATACTTATAATTTCATTCAAACATAATATTCAAATTTATTTAAATAAGTCAAGTAATAAAGGCTTTTCTGGCTTTGTGTCCCTGTTTAATTAAACTAGACATTTAAAAATTATTGTGGGTATTTGTAAGACTATTCGCCTGCTTTTCTTTTCTTTTTTTTTACATCCTCAACTCATGGATCACTAATGATGACATTTTCGCCAAGTGGCCATGACCTGCTAAATTAGTCTATACCCTCTTGGCAATTTAACAATGAGCATTAACTATTAAACTTTAAAATGAAACAATAAAATTAATTCAAGGAAAGGACTATTTGGAAAAGATAATTAGGAGAGGAATGAGGACCCTTAAATGCTGTTTTTAATAAAATATATAGAAAATGAAACATGTAAAACATGACAATCAAAGAAGCTAAAAAGATGCACAAGTTAGTAAAATATAGAATGCAAACTGCTTGTTTCTATTTCTCACCACAGCCAGGAAATGTCAAGGAGTTTTAATGCTTAATGAGCCCATCAAACCCAGAATGCACCAACTGTAACATTTTAACTAATTGGCTACACTATTTTTTGCCTTCAAAGCTTCACCCCCCCCCCTTTTTTTTTTTTTTTGTAATAGCAAGGACACTCCTCATCTTGCATGAACTAAATCATTTCCCTATAGTAGAACAGGGTATTTTGTGGGGTATTCTTACAGAATAAAGAGAGATTTAAGCATATGCTTAAGTATGTTCCTAAATTAGAGCATGTAGGTCCAAGTTTTGCAAGCTCATCTTCGCTAAACACTGTGTTTACCACACAATCCAGTAGATACCATGCATAAACACAGGCAGAGCAAAATCTGATCCAAATATTTGTGAGACCATCCATTTTTTACAATGTTTTCCTATCTGATGTCATTACATTAAAAAAAGAACAGAAAAGAATATAATCCTCTCTATAATGAGGATGCATTTGATAATATATATACTGCCCTAAACAAGAGCTCCTCTTTTTTGTCAGTTCAATAAATTATCTTCCCCATTGCAGATGGGTATTGCTTGTTTTGTGTGAAGATTATTCATTTGACACAATCTTAAATTAAGACATTACTAGTGAACATAGTGGTAATTAGAGCTGTGGTACATAATTCTACAGATATTATCTTTATTTTATTTTGAGGGTCAAGAGTGAGTTCTCTCACTTGTAAGCAATTACTCAGTGATGTATGCATATTGCATGGTAACACATTGCTATCAGCTGTAAATTGCATGATCACTTTGTTATGCAGAGAGCTACTTTATTTTTTATATTTATTTAACCTAAGTACTGCATAGTACTTTCTCCCCCAAAATATAGCTCTAGTAGGAATTCTCAAAGATACAAAAAAATCCCAAACAAACCATGCAAACTGATTGATACATATCATTGTGGTTAGAGGCAGATGACATCAGCTGGCCTCAGGCGTCATCCAACTTGCGCATTAAACCTGCCTCACTATTCTGAATGAGTTCTATATAGCAAGAACTTTAGCAAAACCTTGGAAACATATCAAGCTATACAATCATATCTGTTCAATATATTGTGCAAAATTGTATCAGCAGGGAGAGAAAAGACCATTATAGTACTGCCTTTCATCAAGCAATTAAAACATACAGAGCTTGACTAAGTAACATTAGAGCCCGAATGATCTGGTTATAGTGTCATAGGGTCTTTTAGAGACCACCCTAGTTGGGAAATATTGATCTTTTCATCTCCACACCTGCTAAATCTCACTAGATTGCAGAATGACAAGCGTTAAAAGAGAGAGAGAGAGAGAGAGAGAGAGAGAGAGAGAGAGAATAAAACTGTGAAATATGTGCAATTGATTAAGTGGCTGAAGCCTCCATGTTTGTGTTACATATCGATTCTCTCACTTTTTTTTATTTGATTGATGACAATGGTGTTTCATGTCAGCTCAAGCCACAATAATATTTTACAACCACGTCTGTGAGCGCTGGACTAAATGAGAACAATTGGATCAGGAGGCCTTCAGTCACATCTCCTTGATTTAGTGAAGCAGGAGTCTGTCTTTATTGTGCTGCATCTAAAACTATCAGTAATTAAAGCTGAGTGTTTAAATCACTAAAGTTAATCAAAGAACATGTCCAAAATGCTTGTTTACTGCTCAAGATGTGATAAACCAAGAAGCCAACCAGCCTTATAAAGACAGTCTTTTGTAGCTTTAAGAGTCTGAGTGAGATTTACTCTGTTCTAATAATGTAAGAAGAAAGAAAATACATGCCCATTTTCTTTAAACTAGCACCCAATGAATGGTTCCCAAAGTTGCACTGTTCAGAAATGTAGAAACAGTATTTGCTTCTTTGGCAATATATCCTGGTTTAAACAGTGTATCTTCATTACAATATTGCAATTACATTGTTCTGTAGAAATGGAAAACACATCTGCATGCTGCTGATGGTTAGATTTTGAAATTAATGCAAGTTGCCAATGCATTAAAGACTTAATTAAACAAAGCATTTATGTACTTAACTTCTTCCTTACTCATACCAGCACCTAAAAGATGTCCTTTCTATTCTATATATGTTCTACTTTAAACATGGTTCTTAAGCATATGCTTCAAGTTAAGCTTATGTTCAGATGCTTTGCTGAATCCAGGCTCAAACCACTGGTGGGGAAAAACAACATGCCAAATCTCAAACATTAATGTTATTAGTTAGCTATTGTTAGTAAAATAGTGATGTGTTAAGGTGTTTCTTTAAGTTTTAGAACTGGGATAAATCAAGTTAATCCAGCTTGAAAACATTTACTTATACATGATGCAATCCTTCACAGCACACAAACTCTGCATTTATTTTTGGCCCTTATGTCATCTAAAGGGCAAAAATGTCACTGTAGTAAATTTGCAATAAGCTTAATTATTACTGTGACACCTGTAAGTCATTATGAAAATATTTCCAATCCTTACAGATGCCAATAGTCAATAGAGTCAAAATGTCATTGACCTGTTTCCCTGAAAACCTCTTGGCAATTATTATAAAGGCACATTAGCACTGCCATTATGGAAGGTCCACTGTCTCTTTTTCTCTTTTGTTTGATATCTTGACCACTTAAAGAACACATCAGGCTCTCTGACATCTTGTGAATATCCAGCCATGAACTTTTAAACTACACATGGATAAAACAGAGCTCCTAAATTCCCCCCATCCTGCAAGAAAGAAATGTTCCCTGCTACCTTCTCCATTTTCACTCTCAGTTACTGTGGACAACACTGCCTTCCTGCCTATCACTCAGACCCATAACCTGGATGTCATCTTCAGCTTGGACCTCGACTGGGCCTCACATGCAGGCTATATTTAAATCTTGCTGAGTCTTTCTGCATAACATAAAATGGCCCTTTCACCCCTCTTTTGGAATCCCCCCACTACGCCCTTTTTCTATTGTATCAAACACATGCAGCTTGTATTTGCTTTCATAGTCCTTCATAAGCTGCTTGTATTTACTTTGATAGGTGTTCACAGTCAATGTCCACCTACCTTGCATTCTTCATTCACTACCAAACTTGCCTGCTTGCCTCTGAATAGTCCACAATGCCAGACTGTATTGTTACTTTTAAAATGATTAATCACCTCTTTGTTTCCTCCCATGCTGCCCCTCAGGCTTGGGATGAGCTTCCCATAAACACACACAAAACTAACTCATTATCTTTTTTCAAAATCCTCCTTTAAATTCCTCATTGTGGTGAGGCCCACAAAAAACACTGACAATAGTTAAGCTGTTGGTTTGCAGAGACCACTGCCCATCATTTTCACCAATATTGTTTCACTGGTCTCTTGTACTCCCCCACTGTCTGAATCCATCTGTTGTTTCTTGTCTTATACTTAGACTGTAAGCTCCTTGGGGCAGGGACCATCTTTTTCTTCTGGTTTTATATAGCAATATGTCCGTGATTAGAGCTCTGAGACTCTATGGTAATACAAATAATAAATAATAATATCAATAATTTTAACTTGTGCGCAGTCAGGTTGATCTCTGTTACCCTGCCTGCATCTTGTGAAATCACGTACACCAGTGCAAAGTGAATGTACAACATTACTATGCTTATTTCATAGGATTTTACTCTTACTTTGCTTTGGCGTACATGATAGTGGAGAATCAATGCCCATATCTCCAGTCAGATTCACTCTATTGATTCTTTTAAAAATCAATCATTTCCAGATATAGTAAATCAATCATTTTAGTTTATGACTGGAAAGCAATTCAGCTTATACTTTTCTTCACCAAACTCTGGAAAAATAATGGCTTAATTTAGAGAAAAATGAAGTTTTGCATGTAGTCGATTCTGAAAGTCTTTCAAGCCTTCGTCTGGGAGCAAACAAGGAAGACAGAGAGGCTATGTCTATACTTGTCAGAATAAGTCGACTTAGCACTTGTTAAGTCCACTTAGCATGTCTACACTGTACATTTAGGTCGACTTAAAGTTGAACTTGCTAAATCAACTTAGAGAGTCTACACTGGACGCCTAAGTCGACTGACAGGGGCTAGGTGGACCTGGGAGTGGTGCATGGTGGGAAGTGTGGCACCTGAGAGGTGCCCCCATTCCCTGGGCACCCCTTTAAAAGTGGCAGGGAGCTCATAATCTTCCCCATTGTGCTTGTGTACATGGAGGCTGAGCAGGAGCAGGGTACAGGAGCGGGGTGGGCAGGGCTGTGTTCTGCCCTGTGGGTGGGCACGCCAAACTCTGGCTCTGCCAGGCACCCTATAAGGGAGGTCAGTGGGGGAGTCTGAGGGCCATTTAAGTCAACTTAGGGCTAAGCCACCTCCACACTGGCTTAAGTCAACTTAATAAAGTCGATTTACGCAGTAAGTTGACTTAAAACAAGATCTTATTAAGTCGACCTAATTTTTCCTTAAGTCGACTTAAGGAAAGACAAGTGTAGACACAGAGTAAATTAAGTCGACTTAAGCCTCCCTAAATCAACTTAATTTACAAGTGTAGACACACCCAGAGAGATTGGTTTTGAAGGTACCAATTGTAGTATTTTGCCTCAGGGGTAAAGAAGTTAAGTTTATTGTGTTGTAATGCCCAAACCCACAATTTTTCTCCTCTGAACACAAGAATTTGAAATTTCCTGATAGGGAAATAGAGCTTTGTATTTTTCTAATGTTTCATGGCAATTTGAATTATCAAGGTTTCTGTATGGGGTTCTCTCATTGCTCCTTTACACAGCCCTTTGTTCCTTTTCATCTTATGTCTAATGCATGCCTCCAAACACTTACACATTAGAATAACATTATTTATATGAACAACACTCACATACTGCCCTTTGGTCATGGCAAGTGATAATGGGCTTGGCAGTGACTCATGAGCAGTCCACACCAGTGGCAAAGCCAGCCTTCAGACAGCCCAGAATCAGGGAGAAGGCATGGAAAGCTACTTGATCTTGAGTAAAAATATGATGATTTGGGAGTGGAGGGACAGCAAAAATTTCAAAATATTTTTACAATATTTCTTACTTTTTAAAAATTATGCTAAAAACCACATTTGCCCTTCCACCTTTAGTTGTATGCCAAGTGCATCCCAATCATGTGCAAGGATCAAGATGTACATTTTTTTCGCCCATGGATAGCAGCTTGATAAAAGTCAGTCCCTGCACAGTTAGCATTACATTTTAGTGCATGTGTGTATCATCTTTCTTCATAGCCAAATCATGTCATTTTGTAATGCTCCAGTCCCTGTGTTACTTAGAGAGATTCAAAAACTACCCAAGCTTGCACAAAAATACAGCATCTGTGACTTTACACCAGTGTATCCTACATGGAGTGTTGTAATGTAACTAACAAAAAAACATCCCTCTCCCACACTCTTAACACAACTACAATGAATTTGCAGTGTCAGAAATGATCAGCCCCATCCCCATTTACAGATTTTCTTTTTTAAAAAACCCAATTATATGAATAGTTTTTACACAATCATACAGAATTTCCTCAGTTTATGCCAGTCTATCTCCACTTAATGACAGTTGTTCATACAATGAAGCAAAATGCCCTAAACAATTAAAAAATACAAAGATACTAAAATATTTATCAGAGAAAAAGCAGCCATTTATTGATGTCTATAAAAATCTGCTGAGTGTATTATTTTACCAAAACAAGAAACTGTTCATTTTTAACACCAGAATATGAAGTTAAAAATTCAGCATAAGGTTTTGAATTGAAGAAAACATGAAAAAAATCAGTCGCAGCTTTTTGCTGAGTCTGAAGTGTGTGTGTGTATGTGTGTTCATACACACACACTTACATTTTATATATATCAAATCTGAACTATGACTCTCTGTGTGTGTTCATTGTCCATATAGAATTGTTGGTATACTGCATTTCTGTTCACTCACAATGTTTTTCACAGTTTATTCCCACTCGGAGGCTCTTTTACACTGCCAGTGATGTACCAGAGAATCATGCCCTAATCATCTACTGTCTTTCTGACAGGGACCACATCATCAGCTTTTCCTTTTGCAGTTCTAATCACATTTGACACTTGATACTGGGAAAGTATTGCATACTGATGATCAAAGCTGCATGATTACCTTTCCGATGATATCACAGCCATGTGCAGTTACAAGTTGTGCACAGATAGGACCCCATCACTTAAACACAGAGAGAAAATCTCTACAACAATTAAGTTCATGGGGAAAAATTAACAGGCTCAACAAAGATAAAGTTCCTTATAGGAAAGTGACTGCTGGAGGGGAGAAGAGAGTGAGGACATGAAGGAGATCAAAAAAAGTTTCTGCTCCTCCCTCCTCAGAAGTTCCTGGCTTCTCTTAGGCCTTGTACACACTGCAAAGTTATTGCGCGATAACGCTCATTATTGCACAATAACAGGCACAGCGTCCACACACAAATCCATGTTGTTGCGCGATAACAGCCGTCTTACCGCGCAACATGTAAACCACCAAAACGAGGGTGGTAGCGGCTACCGCGGAACAGCTGTTCCGCGATAGTTCGTGTGTGTACAGTTGCCGCACAATATGAAACCTCCGGAAATGTCCCAGAATTCCAATTCCATCCCTTCTGCACTTCCTTCTGCACTCTGTAGCTGTGACGTGACTGTACCCGCCCTCCCATCATTCCAAGGAATTTTTGAATTCTTCACTCTTCCTGTTTGCTTGGTGTGGAGTGCAGCTGCAGCTGTGTACTCCAAGAGCAATGGCAGCTCAGCACAGCAAACGTGCTCCAGTCTGGACCACAGCTGAGGTGCTTGATCTCATAGGCATCTGGGGAGAGTCTGCTGTGCAGGCACAGTTACGTGGCAGCTGGTGGAATTTCGATATTTTTGGCCAGATTTCTCAGGCCATGGCAGAGAAGGGGTACGAGAGAGACACTCTTCAGTGCAGGTCAAAGGTGAAGGAGTTGCGGATTACATACCACAGAGCCAGAGAGGCAAACCGGCACTCCGGCTCAGCGCCGGCGACATGCCGATTTTACAAGGCGCTGGAAGCAATCCTGAGCGGGGATCCCACAACCACCCCAAAAGCTCCTGTGGACACGTCAGCACCCCCCCATGAAAACGATACCGGAGCAGATGGTGACGAGCAATTCGTCGACGAGGACGTGGAGGTGGAAGATGACCTGGAGGGTGAAAGCGGTGCAGCCAGCCTAGGGAGCCAGGAGCTGTTCTCCACGCCACCTGACCCGTGCTGCCCAGATTCCTTCTCCATACTGTCTTCGGAGGCAGTAGAGGGGAGCTCTGGTAAGTTTCATCAGAAGTGGCTTCTATGCTAGCTGGATAAGCTTTGCGGGCAAATGAAGAGCGGGCAGGAATTAGGCGTTTTGAGTTTCATCCTTTCTTTTCTTTTTTGGATGGGGGGGGTCTACCCCGCATTACATGAGCAGTGCATCAATGCATGTTGTAATTGCCAACAAATCCACTCCATTGAGATCACTGAAGGTGTCCTCGATGCACTTCCACAGCCTCCTAGTTAAATTTGATGGGAGAGCAACTGTTTCCCCTCCCCCATAGAGGGATACTCTCCCTCGCCAGTTGCAAAGCACAGCAGCGGGAACCATGGCTGCGCACAAGCCTGCTGCGTACGGTCTTGGCTGAAAACCAGTGACATGCAGGATATGCATTCTGGCTTGCAGAGGCACTCTAAGCAGCGAGATATTGGCTTCCATGGCAGTGCCGTATGTGAACTAATCACCCAAAGCACTGCAAATAGTTCACGGAGCTGTGTGTCTTTTCTCGGCAACCCGAACCTCCCTTTGCAAAAGCCCTTTCAGTCCCTGGCAATGCCCTGTCCCGTGGGCACAGCGGAATGTGGCGGGAGAGCATATTACCGGCTCCTTAACCAAAGTGAGAACAATAGCACTACTTATGATGTTTCATTTTTCCTTAGAAACGACCTTCGCCGGTCGGTGGTCTGCGCCAGCTGACCGGCTGAGACAGATAAGGAGGAGGCCTCGCAGGAGCAAGGAGGATATCTTCCAGGAGCTGATGCAGTCCAACGAGGCATCAGCAAGGGAGACTAGACAATGGAGGCAGGAGTGCCGGCAGGAGAGCAAAGAAAACAATGTGAAGAGGCAGAAGCAGAAGGATGCCCTCATGAGCATCCTACAGGAGCAGACCCAACTGCTGAAGACCATGGTTGGTCTG
This sequence comes from Pelusios castaneus, assembly GCA_007922175.1. Taxonomy (NCBI): domain Eukaryota; kingdom Metazoa; phylum Chordata; order Testudines; family Pelomedusidae; genus Pelusios; species Pelusios castaneus. The sequence continues at coordinate 9,520,366 of ML685783.1, forward strand.
CAGACCCAGCTGCTCCAGGCTCGCCCCCCCCCCCTGCAGCCACAGCAACACTTTCTGTCCCCCATGTCCCATTCTCCCTCAAAGCAGTTCTTTGAAGCCCAGGGACCCTCCTGGTACAATGTTACATCCACTCCTGCACCAAGCTATGGCATTGAGACACGCACCTACACGCATCTATAGCCCGTTTTGCAGGCACTGCTTACTGTAAATATTTAATGTTTTATAATAATAAAATTGAATCACTTGAACTTTGCACAGTGTCTTTATTGATACACAATAAGATTAGTTGTTGCATGTTTAGTATTCACTCATTCGAGCATAGTACAGTACATGCCCACTGGCACCGTCCCTCCACCCCCCAGTCACCACCCAATAGTGCTTGGGAACACTACTGCACAGTGATGCAATGCGTCCTATGAGTCCCCATCACTAAAATGCACCCTAAGTACCTCCCTTATGCGGACAGCTCTCAGCTGTGCCCCCCTGATACTCCTCGTGACTGGCTGCTGGAAAGGAAACTCTAGCCGCTCAGCCTTCACGTCCCAGGAAGGGGGAAATTTCTCTCCCTTATTTTCACAGAGGTTATGCAGGACACAGGACGCCGCAATGACGGCTGGAATGTTGTCCTCATTTAAGTCTAGCCTCCCATGCAAACAGCACCAGTGGCCTTTTAAGCGCCCAAAGGCGCACTCTACGGTCATTCAGCACCGGCTTAACCAGTAATTGAAGCGCTCCTTGCTGGGATCCAAATTTCCAGTATAGGGCTTCATGAGCCAAGGCCTCAGTGGGTAGGCTGGGTCTCCTATGATGACTATGGGCATCTCCACATCCCCAACAGTAATTTTATCATCAGGGAAGAAGGTCCCTGCCTGCAACTTCCGGTACAGGCCCATGTTCCGGAAAATGCGAGCATCATGCACCTTACCCGACCACCCCGCATTTATGTCCATGAAACGCCACGTGATCCACGAGTGCCTGAAGCACCATGGAGAAGTAGCCCTTCCTATTAATATACTCAGTCACAAGATGCTCCGGAGAGAGAATAGGGATGTGCCCCTCCACAGTTCAGGAATCCCATGGCCACGAATCCATCGACGATCTCCCGCACGTTGCCCAACATCACTGTCCTCCGGAGCAGAACACGATTAATGGCTCTGCACACTTGTGAAAGTGCTAACCCGACAGTCGACCTGCCAACTCCAAACTGATTCGTGATCGAGCGGTAGCAGTCTGGAGTCGCCATTTTCCACAGCGCGATTGCGACACGCTTCTCCACGGTGAGGGCGGCTCTCATTTTGGTGTCCTTGCATCGCAGGGCAGGGGCTAGCTCCTCACACAGTTCCATGAATGTGGCTTTCCGCATTCAAAAGTTCTGTAGCCACTGGTCATCATCCCACACCTGCAAAACAATGCAGTCCCACCACTCGGTGCTTGTCTCTCATGACCAGAACCGGCGGTGCACCGTATGCAGATGCTCTGTGAAGGAGCTCAGCAATGCGGTGCTGTTGTTCTGCATGGCAGTCACCAGCCCAGGGTCATCCGAATCCTGGTCTGATTCAGAGCTGAACGCATAATGTGCCACCAGCCGAGATGTATTCATTATGCTGAAGGCGACAGTCGAGATCAGACCTGGATCCATGTTGCTGCCAAAGGACTTCCGGGATGCAATGCGCTACTGTTGAAAATGGGCGCGAGTTGCTAGTAGCAACTCTTGTGACGCAAGCGGAACAGAATGCACCATGGGAAACCAAGACTTTACCCATGGTGCTCAGCGCTACTCTCCTTCTACCCAGGATTCTTAGCGCCAAATCAGGATGGATGGAACTGTGGGATAGGTTCCCACAATTCAATTGGGTTTCTTGTGAAATCGTGAATTGCAGGGGGGCTCTGTTCCATCACAAGCGGCAGAGTGTGTACACAATCCTGTGCTACAAAAACCACGTGACTTTTAAAGTGCAACTGGCTTGTTGCACGATTATTCCTGTAGTGTGTACATGGCCTTATCGTGACGTTTACTGTAGCATAGTGTCTGCTCTGAGCTCATAGCAGAATCAGGGCTGTAATCTGCATTTAGGAACTCTGATTAAAAACAAACAAAAGTGGGGAGTCTAAATTACTTTGTCCCATTTCTCGCCATTTAAAACCTGAACTGTACAGCACACTAGAAAATGTGTAACAGAGAACACAGACTGTCTATAAACTAAAGTAGTCACTTCAGTAAGTCTTTTCCATCTCTAATATCTATGATTACATAGTAGTCCAATAAAGAGTGCTCTGTCAGACACAAGACTCTAATTTTATATGTAATGCAATGTAAAAGGTGCACCACCAAAAAGTTGACACAGCAAGTTTACTTACAAGTATTAGCTGCTATAGATAACAACTACTCCACTTCTCATAAGAAGACTGTACCTGGTTCCAACAAAATTGAGAAAGTCTAGGACAGTGCAAAATTACTGTAATTTAGCTGCTCTTTATAAAAATAAAGTATCTGACACAGCAAAATAATTTTGTCATACTACAAGGCAGCTTTGCTGGAAGAAAAATGGTATTTTAATAAAGTCAATGTTTTTAAAAAATACAATTGGATTAACACAAAGTGAACCATCCTAAATAACCATGATATGGTTAACTATGTGTCTTACAGCTTGAAACAATAAAAACAACTTTTATTGACCACATGTTAATTAGCCTCTTTTTTTTTTAACCATACCTATGTCAATAAAAATGTCCAGGTGATATTTTCATGAGTTAGAGGGAAGCAGCAAATAGTGAGTAGACTGAGTTGTATCTAACCTTCAGCAATTTAAATGAAAAAACAGGATCATGCTTTTTCCTCAGCAGTACACTCTGACATGTTGATGAGTAACAAGATGTGGAATTTTAATTTTCAGGACACCACACACACATCTTTCACTACAAGGACTCTCTAACAAAGCATTCTATTCTGCTAGATGAGAATGTTTTTTCCTCCTGATGACCCCAAAGTCTTGTCGCTATAAATGACCCCTGCAAACTCATTCACAAGTATCTCAAGGCCAATTCTGTAACAAGAAGCATCTTTCTTAGTAAAAAATGGAAACATCCAAGGTTTCCATCTCATTTTCAATGAGGTTGTGATGTTAATTCCTATTGCATTCACCTCACATGAAAACTTTAAGTTAAGTTAAATAAATACAACTAATTTCTACAAAACAGCAAGGACCTGAATTTAACCATCACCCAAAGATCAAACATCAGATGCCCTCAAATATTTGCTGGGAGTGAGGGTGGAGGAATTGGAAAGCTTCCGACACCCGCTATAAAGCCTATTGTTTATATGGGATTGAGTACATGTATAGTTTGATAGAAAAGCTAGGGTTGTTCAGTCAATGTCACAAATGCTCTAGACCTTCAGATACTCCTAATGGAAGGAATGATTGTCTTGAAGAATATGCCCACACAAACTGCTGCAGCTGGGCCACTATAGCAGATCAGTGTAGAAACTATCTGTGTTGATAGAAAGGGTTCTTCTATTGGTGCAGATAATCCATCTCCCTGAGAGCAGTAGTGAGGTTGATGGAAATATATTTCCATTGACCTAGCATTGTCTACACCTGGAATTAGATCACCACAGCTAAATCTCTCATGGGGGTGGATTTTTCACTCATCTCAGAGATATAGCTATGCTGATGTAAATTCCTAATGTGGACCAGCCCATAGTAAGCACTAGACTGGGTTTTGTTCATGACTCAGTTAGATTCCTTGTACCCTTTTAATGAAGCCACACAATCTCTTTTTCTCTGTTTGCTATCTGTAAAATAGGGATGATCCTACTTTCAAGGTGTTGTGAGGGAGTTATTTATATGTTACAATGATTGGTGTGTGACCTTAGGCAATCCTGTACTCACACCCTACCGATACTACAATTATATTTGTACAAAATAACTTATTTTGAGGTATTATAAAAAAGCTGATAGCACACAGGTTATCAATATCATTGTAAAATGCATGTGTTAACACTATATTTGAAGTTATAAATAAATTAAGGCAGCCCAACCTAAGTTAAGGTGATGAACAAGTTTGGTCCTAGACAAAGGAATGTGGTTTTAACTCAATTTACATATCATAAGTAAACAAAATTATTGAGCTAAACCAGTGAGGGTTATCCTGTTCCTAACCTCAAAAGACAGAGAATTAACATGGCTCCTGCACCACTGAGAGACACTGGAGACTGAATCCCCTGGAGGCCTTGCTGGCTTGTAAGACACAAACATCCCTTTAGGAATATAAGAAACAGAGACTTCATCTTTATTCTTCACTGTAGGGGAAAAAGAAATGACACAATTTGATCTCTGTGATAGATCCTGGCCAATAACTCTTGGAAAGGAGACTGAGGACAAAAGTAATTAGCATGAACAAAGATTGTATCTTGCTTGATTAAGTTTTAGATTTTTAGATACATGCTTTCACATCTATTTGCTTGTTTCTATTTCCACCTTTATCTCTTTTACTTGATGTCGTTTAATCCATGCTCTTTTGTTAATAAACGTGTGTTACTTTTACTAAAAAACAGTTCAGTGCTGTGCTTGAATTATTGTACTGACTCTTTAACAAAAGCAGCAAACTTAGTATCTTCTGTGAATGCATAATGGTGAGGACTGTGAATTGCAAAGAAACTTCTCTGAGGAGCTTGGGGGCTGGAGCCCACTGATTGTTACTTGATAGGCAAGGTTTGGGATGGGAGAGAGCTGAGGACTTTGCTGGTGGGGAAGACAGACTTTCATGGTAGACAGCTGACACACAGACTAATAGCCAGTAAAACTCATTTTTGCTAAGGCAGAGATATAACAGAATGACTCACAACTCTGAGTATGCCCAGCAGCATGTTACAGGGTGCCATATTAGAAGACCATTAAAAATGTGCATAGACCTCCTCAAGTGGCTATCCTTCATAATTTTGATGCATTGGTTCATATTGGGAATGGCTACAACAGCTGTTCTATGTTAAGTACATCATTACAAAATACTGGCAAAATCAATTCAACATTTTGCATGTGAACAAGGCTCACCACATTACATATCTAGACTCATGAATACCCTGGCAAGCACTTCACTCAGTGGAGTATTAATAAAGACAGAGCTCTAGAATGGGAGGCATATAGGCATCTTTGATAGCTAGGACAAAAAATCAAATTGTGGGTTTTACACAGTTGCTTGGGAAATGCCTAGCAAAGATTTTTTTACGATCTGTCTGGCGATGAAATTCTTTAGAAAAATACAACAGTGTTACAGTTCAAGGAAGAGGTTTGTGAGCAAGAACTATAAAACTCATTAGTGATCAACTTCCATATGAAGAAATTGATCAATAGATTATACTTTTTTGTGCAGAGATATAATTTGATAATACATCTTTGTCTAAGACCCTTCTGTGCACATGCATGAGTCTGTTACTGGAAAGAAATTTTTTAATGGAAATTTATGGGGGGGGGGGGAAGAGGCCTATGGGAAGCTGACAGTTGAGAAGTCAGCTCTAGCAAACAACTGGTATGCCCCTTAGCAAAGGATAGCTGTCAATTTTAATTAACCCACTTCCATTTTAGGAAAAGAAGGTATAAAAATATTTATGAGACCTACAAAAGTCTATACATTGGAAAATCTTGGCTCCACTGAAGTTAGTGGCAAAACTCCCAATTTCTTGAAAAGTTTATTAAGGTGTCAGGACATATCGCTTTCTAAAAGCTATTTCATGGTTAATTTAAAAGTACGAACTGGAGTCATTTTTCTCCTTCTGCTCTCTAACATCTTTAACATAGAATAGCAGCTAAATCAAATATCTCTAATTAGTCATTCAACCATAGAGTGCTGCAGTGTACTCTGACCCCATATTGCTAGTACCATTATCACTTCTGATAGGGCAGGGGTCAGCAACCCCCAGCACGCATGCCAGAGCTGGCATGCGGGACGAGCCTGAGTGGCACACGGCGCCACTCAGGCTCCCCCACTAGCTCCGCAAACCACGTGGCCAGCAGCTGCAGCACGCGGCTGAGGGCCCCCGCTGGCCCTGCCCCCTGCTGGACAGCAGGAGAGGAGCGGAGCGGGTCACGCCGCGTCGCCCCAGCCCTCCCAGAGCTGCGCGCTGCCAGCAGGGTAGAGCCGGCCCCAGCCATGGCTGGCAAGAGAGTGGGTTAGCTCGACCCGGCCGGGGTCACCATTGCCAGCGGGCGGCCTCCAGTTCCTGGCCCCAGCTCCCGCCGACTGTGGTGGCTCCGGGTGGGACAAGCCAACTCGCCCTCTTGCCGGCCATGGCCGGGGCTGGCTCTACCCTGCTGGCAGTGGCGCAGCTCTGGGCTGGCTGGGGCGACGCGGCGTGACCCGCTCTGCTCCTCTCCCCTCCTATCATCCAGCAGGGGTCAGGGCCAACAGGGGCCATCAGCCCCGCGCCACCCCTGCAGACAGGAGCTGGCCCCGGGGCAGGGAACTGGAGACCGCCCGCCAGCTGATGCAGGCCCTTGCCCTGGCTGGCAGGGCACTTTTAGGTTTAATGTTTTTGTTTCATGCAATTTCCCCAAAATGAAACAAAGTCATGCCAAACATCTTTATGGGTGCATCTATATAATTAGGTGATGGTGTCAGACCTTTCAGTAGACATTTACTATCTTTACTTTCTGAGGGTAATTGGTATCAGTTTAAAACTCTCAGTGATCAACTTTAAATTCATAGGCGATAACCGTTAAGGCAAAACATGAGCATTCTGCTTGAATTATCACATCAGCTTCTTGTTTGCTGTATCACAGAAAGTTAGCACGATGGTGGTATTGGTAGGTTACGTTATAAAATGCTCTGCTTGATTCTTCTAAAAGGGAGAAGGAAAATTTGGAAAGAGTGGCCACTGGTGTCCAAGAGGCTGTACGGGGTGAGGTTGTGTTACTTTACTTTCTATTTGGCCCCACATTGAACTCTAGGTCTTCGAACACAGAACACCAACCTTGCTCAGCATCAACTTTCCTTTCAAATATCTATTGAAAGCTTCATCAGCACATCTTGCTATGGGATCTGTACTTGTGTTATTCACATAGCCACTTTCTTGGCCCTAGCATGTCCCTGTTTTTCTGTGTACATAAGCGACTGGGTGCAGCTGGAGTTTGAGACTCACCAATCTGAGTGTGGTATGGCACTCTATGCATCATATAAATGTTACTAATGTACTTGGGGCCTGTTCTGAATTTAATGAAAAGATTTCCCTTGACTTCAGTTGGCTTGCCGAGTGTGTAAGTGTATTGCAGGGGTTCCAACCTCTGGCCCATAAGGCAAAAGTGGACTGTGGGGCTACTTCAATTGGCCCGCACTCCCCTGCTGTCCAGGAGCTGGGCTGCAGCTGCCCACCTGCCCCCCTGCCCAGTCTCAGCGTGCAGTCAGAAGCCGGGCAGTGGCCGCCCACCTACCTCCCACCTGGTCCCAGTGCACAGCTGGGTGGGGGACTGCAGCTGCCTGCCCCCCGACAGGTCCCACACACAGCCTGGAGTGGGAGCCAGGCTGCAGCGGCCGCTTACTGCCTGGTCCTGGGAATCAGGCTGTGGCTGCTAGCCAGGAGCCAGGTCCAGATTTTTACTAAATAAATGTTTAAAAATTTTAAATAAATGTTTCACTAATTAATAAATGTTTAGTGGAACATTTAATGAACATTTAATAAATATCAAATGTTTCACTAAATAAATATGTTTTTAAATTTTAAATAAATGTTTTAATTAAAAATGTAATGTAATTTTAAATAATTAAATTAATTTAAATCAATTACTTGATTTTAATTGAAATTTAAAGAAATCAATTAATTTAATTTTATTTTATTTAAACAGACTAGTGGCCCTTCACAGCTGTAAAAAGTGTATTTGTGGCCCCCGAAGCAAAAAGGTTTGGAACCACTGGTGTATTGTGTATACACCTGAACTGGTGCCCCATCTCCCTTCCTTATGAAAGGGCTCCTTGGAACAAACTCTGGTTTACTAAACTAGATTACACTCTTTTATGACACTGGATTCACTAACTTTGTTTTTTAGTGGTGTAACACTATAAATCACAAATCAAGATGTAAAGATAGTGACATACTTACTATTGTGAGATAGCTGCTCCTATTTCACAGATATTTTATAGGCTACACTGATTTGGCATAATTAAAATTAAGTCAAAAATTCATGTATACTCTCTAAAATTTCAGCATCCCATTTTCAAGTTAGATAGTTGCTTGAATTCCAAAAGTATCTAATTTAAATCCATTATGGCAAATGTGACACAAACTTTAAGTAGACATGATGAACCACCAACTGGTGATTTGAGCATCCTCATCTACATCGTCTGCATGCTGCTTAGTATTTTACTACTGTTAATAGTGTTTGTCTGTTTTCTTATCCACATGACTTTTTGGGAATTTGTAATATTTGTACATGCAGCTAATTATGTTGGGTTATGTGATATCAGCATTTGCTGTGTCGCACAATGAAGTGACTAACTGACATAATCCAGTACAGCACACTTTAACACTTTAAGAAAACTAGAGGTGTGTTGATATTTATAATTCACCAAGACTTATCCCCTAAATTGACTTGCATGATGAACTGTTATTTCCCAGTATTAGCTACAAGAAAGAGGTACTTTGGCAAATGATGATTTAGTTCAGGAGATGAAAGTAAGCAAATAATGGAATAATTGGAAAGTAAGATCTGGATAGACTAAAAAAATGCCCAAACTGACACCCAGTCCTAATCCTATATAATGGCCAAATTCACATTGACTTCAAAGGGACACATGCTACTGATGCCACTTAATGCACTACTGGAAGACATTCAGATATATGGTGATAAGGTTGGCAGAAGAATTTATAAAGAACAGTCAAAGATCAGGACTTTGATTAATAACTAGAGTAAAATCATGGCCCATTGAAGTCACTGGGAGTCTTCCACTGCAGACAGTGGGATCAAGATATCATCCCTACTGTACAGTAGAGTGTTTTTCTAGATAGCCTCCTTCCCAGGGATGTGGTGAGTTTTAATTAACTAATGCTCTCAAAATATTAAAGAGTTAAATATTATTATTTCAACCCACTGCAAATCAGTCTGAAAAACATTTTGATACTGAATTCCTTTTTAAAAATATAGTTTCACTTAAATTTAAAAGAAATGTTACAACCAATATTCTATATTTGTGTTATTTGCATTATTCTAAACCTGGGGCATCTTATAAATGTAATACAACATAATAAAAGAAAAATCAGTGTATTTTTCTCCTCAACTGGTGAGTCCTCGTGTGATCTTCTCAGACTCTCTTTCAATATGTTTGGAGTTTAGCACATTTCAGTTCTATTTTTTAAACTCCATTTAAATACACTGACTTGTTCCAAGCCATCAAGCAACCAAAACAAAGGTGTTTACAGAAAAAGATGGTGGGGGGAGGAAGACTAATTTACATAAACATGGCATAGAAAGATATAAAAACTTTTAAAACAAGTGTAAATTTGCATTCAAGCAAAAACTTTCCTTTGAAATTGCACATAAATTCAATTAGAGCACTATATTCTTCACATAAATTTGTTTATTTCTGTGGTTATTATTGGAAGTGACAGAAGCTCCTCTCTTTCAAAACTGCTGGTGAAAGGTATGAGTAGGTTGAAAAAAATTAAAGTAATATTTTTAGAGTTTATGGAACATAAAAAATTAGTCCATTTGAGCTTTCTATAGCACCATTTCTAAACAGGCACTGTTCTATGGAAAATAAAAGAGGTGCTATATTCATATCAAAACAAATACATGTTCCATATGAAATCAAACATAGCATGGTATAAGACATATGTGAGAGAGATATTTAATCCTGGTATTCTTATAATTAGAAGATTCAGATTCTCCAGCCTACAATATGTGAGAGATTTTGTGGATGATAGTCAGTGGCTCTTGAACTCTCTATATAATTGTGTTTCCTTATCTTATACTGAAGAATAATCTTACTTTGACTTGGACAAGTCAGGGGTCATTAAACAGTGGATTTTTACTCCTTCCTCAAAATGAACTCAAACAAAAGTTCTGAGTTTAAGTAAAATGAGACAATAATGGTCAAATTCATCCCTTATGTAACCCTACTGAAGTCCTGGGTTCTCTTCATAATATATGCTTTGAAGCTCTTCAATTTTGTATTTAAAAAAAAAAACTAGCACTCTCAACAGTTCTACTCCTCTTTAATTTTAAAAATTAGTCATTTCTTGAGTTTAATTTTTTGTGATAGCATATAAACTATTTCTTAATGTAAAATTCCTACAGTTTTTATCATATTAATATAAACAATATGTGCAACATGTTATAGAAAATATACCTAAACTATATATTTCTTTATCTAAAAACTATGTAGGAAGATCTGGGACCCTGTTATCAAAATCTCTATCAGATGGTACAATGCTGATAATATTCTAATTAAATGTTAATCTCTCTCTAATACAAATGACTGCTTCCCATGATTTCAAAGACCTCATACCACTTGAGGGCACTTTTGCACAGACTTCTCTTTGCATAGAAAGTCAGTCTTCTGAGAACTTCACCTAACTGACAGATAGAGCTATTATTTTAAAAAGTTTAAAAACTAGGTCCCAATTCATCAAAGCATTTTAGTATGTGCCTAAAGTCAAATCTGTGTGATGCTGTCGAGCAGATTACTAGCTCAGGCTAGAGCTATAGGGCAATTCACGTGTGTGTGAATATTAAAGATATGCTAAAAGGTCATAAAGTGTGTTCAAGTCAATTCACATGTTAGAATAGATCACAAGGAGATGTTGATTGTATTGTTTTTGACTATCTGTATTCTGTTGCTGCTATCATGTGACATGTAGTTACATTATCTATACCCTGTAATTAGATATTCCTCAACCAAAGATGTGTTACTATTAGGATGAGAATTTACTTAATATGTAAAGCTTCATGGAAACTAATGAAGGATTGTCTCTGGCTATCACATTGTATTTACATTTACCCATCAAACAGGTTTGGATCCTTGGAATTGTAAAAGAAGAAGTATGCTAACTTCAAAGCATGGGTCTTTGTGTTCAGCACTGGAGAATTTACAGACACAGTCTGTATAGGAAAAGCCCTTGCTGTAATAAAGACATCTGTTAGCTTGTCTTCTGTGAGCAGGAGTTATAAATATGGGATCCAGGGAGTAAGCTTGTATGTCTGAACTGATGGATTCTGACAGGATGGAATACTGAGCAATTGGATAGAGATCCCCCAAATTATTTTGGTTAACCCTAAGAGACTTATGGAAAACTAGCAGACTACTACACAGTTAAGACTTAGTCATAAGACATTTGATCCCAATGAAATTAGGAAGCCACACAGCTGTAACAATAGTATCAGTGTCCATAATGTGAATCATCAAAGGACTCAGAATTTTTGTTGCATCAAGGTGTTACTTCAGTTCCTGAGACCACCAGAAAAAAATATTACTTGGGCAAAACAATTGAATCAGCAACCTTGACAGCCAAATAGTGCTCACATTAGATAGCACAATTGAAGTGCAATATATGCCCATCTACTAACTGTATATTGCTGTCTTTTCAGAGATTCCAGCTCTCCCATAAGAGTTGGTCTGTCACAATCATGGTCACTCTGTCTTAAAGACTAAGACTCAAGACTAATATTTTTAAGGCCAAATAATTTTCTATGGTTATATTTTAAGTCACTATTTGGTGCTTATAATGGAAGATTAGTCCTAAATTCTTTGTAACATAGCTTTGTATATATACGTAGATGTTTTATGCTGTACTATCATAAAGAGAACATTGCTAAGTGTAGGAGAAAGTAAAAGATTAAAATAAAAAGACAAGTAGAAGACCTAGGTGCTGGCCCAGGGCCTAACAAAGTAATCCAAAGCAATGTACTGTAGCGAACCTTCCAAAAAATGTACTGAGACCTGAACTAAAGGTACTACAAGATACAGGTTGTAAAAGTCTGAGTTCACTAAAATTGGCAAGAAACAAGCTAAAATTGCAATAATAAGTACAAAAATCAGAATGTACCTTAAGGAAGGTGGTGTTGGGTTGGTCTAACACCAAGGAGATAAGAAAAAATGTTTTGCATGGTTTGGCCCGTGCGAAGGTAAGGTTCGGCCAAACCATGACACCTTGATGGATGGAGATGGATGGACCAATCAGTGTGTGAATCAAGTAGAATATGGACCAATCAATGTAAGGTCAGATGAGGGTATAAAAGTAGGAGCCCTGGACCTCAGACCCCGTGCAGCCTAAAGGGGTGATGGGGAGTCTTACCATCAATTGAGCTGTTCCGTTGCATTGAGAGTATGTATGCTGCCAGCAGATCTGTTATATAAATCGCTTGCCATTGTGCTACGTTGCAATAAAGCCTAGCCTGGCACCTGCGTTTCCACAAAGATCCGTGGTCGTGTTGGTTTCTTCAATCGTGAGTGCTAACTCAGTTTACCTCTTGCATACAGAGTACGCCTGGGCTCCAAATCACTGAGCTAACCAAGTTCTCACTAAAGATTTGAGCCAAAGGTAACCCAGAGTGTTCACCAAAGGAGCACCTCAGCTTAGGATCATCAGGCTACTCAGTCCCTGCTTAAAGATCCAAGCCAGGCACTAAATCACTGGGCGAACGGAGTCCCCACTTATAGATCGGAACCAGGGGTAATCCTGAGGGAGCATGCCTTCAGAGATTCATGCACGCATTCATGCAAGCAGCCAAACTGATATTGGTGCCGGAGAGAAAACAACACTAATAAGAACATCTCTCACCTAATGGGCCCATAACACGCCGTGACCACACTAAGTACAGCATACTAATATGCTCTATAATGAGGTATGATTATATATCATAAAGCCCTAATGGAAGGCTCAGTGGGTTGTCTTTTTTCTCTTTCGGTGTAGAAGCCTGTATGGGGCTGCAGGACTTAGGCCTTATCTATACAAAACTGCATTGAGTCATTGAGCGGTCTGTGTAGACCTGCTCAAATCGATTCTGGAAGTGCTCTCCAGTCAACTAAATAACTCCACCCCTCCAAGTGGAGTAAGGCTGCATCAACCAGAGGGTGCTTCAAGTCGATGCAGTTGAGTGAAGACGGCACGGTAAGTAGGAGTAACTACGTCAGCGGGAGGTACGCATTCTGCAGCATGCAAAATGCGTATCTCCTGTCAACTTAGCCCCCCAGTGTAGAGTAGGCCTTAGTTAGGCTTTTGGAATAGTATGGGCTTTATTATACTCCATGGACTACAAATGCATCATACATAGGGGGTTAAATCAATATCAAAGATAATATTCTCTCTCTTCTTCTCTTCATTTTTCTGCTTCTCAGTCTCCCCTGCTGCTGAAGCTAAATGACACTTAGGCTCTTGGGGAACCCTTTGAACTATTTTCTTCATCTAGAACAAACCTGCCTCGTCAATTATTTTATTGTTTCCATTGTCATTTATGACCTTTGATTATACTTGATCCAGATACCGAATATACCAAAACTAGACAACCAAAAACTGTATTTTTCTTTCAAAAGTTAAGGCTTCCAATCCAGCCTTTGGACCAGATCATGATCTAGGAGGAAAATTCTATGAGAGCTTCCCCCAAACTGATCCATGGTGGGGCAATTTGCCTCCCAGAAGACTAGACATAAGAGAAAGATTCATCGGGCTGTTACTGCCCTGAAACCCCTCACCACTGAAGTAGCAACTTCACAATGTAGACAGATTCTGCAGAAGAGTTAACACAATTGTCTGTGTTAATTTTTCAGTGAATTTCTTATTTATTGTTAGAGGGTGATGATGTATATAGTACATACATCTCCAGGGCCCATCTCTGGCTTTCCCCTTTCTGCATTCATGTGCTTTAGAGCTTTGCTGGCTCAAAGTCCATATACAAACCCAAGCCTTATACAGGACTCTTTATGGGATCCTCTACACAGGACATTGATCTAGACCTCATATCCCTTCCTTCCACGTAAGAAGTTATATGTAAATCCCTTCAGAAGATCTGGTCTTATGTTATTCCTTTTAATATGAACTTCATTCGTTTGCAGGGTTCTTACCAATCTCTAACAGCCCAAGTCTCTCCACACTACAGTTAATGAGAGTTTTAACACTAGCTACAATAGAACTAAGACCTGGATCCAGATATTATTCTGTGATGGAGCCAGTATTATTTTTTATGATATGAATTTCCATTGCATTAAAGCAATCTGAATGCATTAGCATAATATATTACCCATACAAAAGAGATGATATTATAACTCATCACGCCATGCCACTTGGGAAACTGTTCAAACATATACAAATTTTAATACTTTATCTATACCATACACCTTTTGATAGGCAACTCAGTATTCTTTGCTGATCTGGTACAGAATGTGAAGGTTAGCACAAGCAGCACTAACACACACATGCCTGTATTTACATTTGTACGAGTTTGTGTTTTTCTTAGAAAAATGAATTAATACTATTTTGTTTCCATAGCATCCAAGATGTGCTAGATGCTTTACAGGCATAAAGTAAGCCAGGTCACTGATGAAAAATCTTATATGTTAAATGGATTAAAAACAGACAAAGAATGCAGAGGAGGGATATAACGTACAAAGAAAGGCCCTGATCTTGCAAACACCTACTCAAATAACTTTTATATACGTGGGTAGTTCCACTGGAGACAATAGGACTACCCACCAGTGCAAATGTTTACAAGAACAGGGCCGATTCACAGGCATTGATAGCTGGCATATGCCCTGTTAGTGACAAGATTTTTTTCTTGTTGATAGATTATTATTAATTATTATCAGTATTACAATAGTTCCTAGAGGTCCCAGTCAGGACTGAGGCCCCAGTTTGCTAGATGCTGTAAAATCATACAGTAAGAAACAATGCTTGCTCCAAAGGGTTTACAATCTTCTAGTATGAGATTATAAAACTACTAGTTCTTTAAACAACTTTCCTTAAATGCATAGAACATGCCTTATGAAGAATCCATTTTAGAGATATGGCTCTGGATTTCAGCTTTGAATTGATGTATAACATGTGAAGTAAATGGATCCTTTCCCCATGGCCTCAATAGAGCTGCTGCTGGGTGTTTAGCTGGGAAATGCCAAATGAAAGCATTTGCTCTTTGGTTTAATAATCAATACTAGTCTGAATACTCTAACAAGCTGGTAGTGGCAGCATTTGCCTAGAACACACCAGCTTATTAGCACATTCTGATCGTGTTTAGAAAGGGAGGTTCTGCTGACCCACTCAAGCAGGTTTTTCACCCCACATGTACATAAGGGAAATAGGAATGGCTCTCTCAAGAGAGGATATTGAGCATGGGTAGAGAAGTCCTGAGGTAGGATCTTAAATAGCAGCCAGACCTGAGAAGGTCTGTGCTGAACTTTATGTTCTTGTCAGTTTCTCTGTTAAATGGTTAGGAGGGGGGGATGGAATAAAGTTAAATGGTTAGGAGGGGGAATGTTTGGACTCTTCATAGAGTATGGACTTTGTTTGCAGAGCAGATTGGGAAATGTTCTCCTGCTCACAAGAACTTACAGAATAAAGGGGAAGATAGAAGCCCTATCTACTTAATGTGAAAAATGTAAATTAATTCTTTTACTTGTCAAAATGTTATCAAGACCCAGTGGAAAGGAAGACTTTTAAAAAAACCAAAACAAACAAACAAACAAACAAACATGACAGATTGCTTTTCATTTCAAATCAAAGCTAACAACAGCAACAAAAAGATAGGTTTTCATTATTTCGGAGACCTTGGATATGTTCATGAATTAATCATTAAAAGTATTAAATACAAAATAAATCAAGCAGTTTTCCATGCCAATGCACTATAAAAAATATTGCAAATGGCTATAAAATTACAAAAGTACAGTGTTTTTTAAAATCCTTGCATGTGGAACCCCTCTCACTAGCAATTCCTAGTGAATTAAATGTGTGATAGGTCATTCCTATGACCTGGCAAAACTAAAGATGATCAGAAGCAGGCGCTAACAGCATGTAAGCACATATTAGCAGGATTTAAAATCTATTAATGAAACAGCTGTATGTATAGTAAACAGCGGGAGCTTTAGAATGCCATGTAACTTTTAAATTATTAGCCAAATCAAAAAAGACAAGAGAACACATTAAAAGTAAGATAAAGACAGGTCTACCTGCATTGCTATGCCTAGATTAAGTTTCCAAACAACCAATTAGTAAAGAAGACCTTTTAGCCCATTAAGCCACATGCAAAAGTGGATGGCTTCATTACAGTGGCTGCCTAATTAACATGTAAAAGCTGCTGATCACTGCATAATTAAACAATGTGGCATGTGGTTTCATCTAACTATTGCAAAGTAGCTAGAACTGAAAGCATTAATGCCTTAGACAGTGCCTAAATGAGTCCAGAGACTGCAGAACTACATCCTGTCAGAACTCAGAGCATCTTATGGTCATTATGGAGATAATATCCTCCAAAGGGGCTGTTATGTATAAAATGTTAAGATTTTTTCTCTTGAAATGACTCTGGCTTTCTTTAATCCAGTTTTCTTACTAATTAGCCTGAAAGAGAAAAAGGCTAGCAAGGCTAATTAACTTCCAGCTACTGTAATCTAAATATAAAGTTACAGAAGCAAAGATTTTCCCTGTGGGTAGTCTTATAGTTTTTCCAGGAGTAAAAGCTTTGTTATTGAGAAATCATTTGTTAGCTAACCTCTTCTCTTGATTGAAAATCCCTTACGTGGCCTCTCATTTAGATTCTTTACAGCATGCACAAGGAGGGAAAAAAATGCAGTGGTGATTCTCAAACTGATCAGTGGACCACAAGTAGTCCACAGAGTCTTCTCCGCTAATCCACAGAAACACTGAGAACTGAACAGTGAGGATGTTGGGATCTAAAAGAAGGATTTTCTTCTACAAATAGAGCTATACTTTGCTAAATCTGGAGAAATATTCATTGACATGAAGAGCAACATCTTCATTATTATGAAAACATCCACATTCCTCCACCTATAAGACAGAAGTAACCCTAGCTGAACTTCCTTTGAAAATCAATGTAGAAGTGATCTTTCTATAGCTGCCAGGAGTAGCATCTGTTCTACATCCTAATCTATATATTACAGTGAATCTTTTCCTCTTGCGTCTCCCCTGGGTATCCACCACACACCTTTCCAAAGATATTTCTAACTGCACTAAAAAATTCAGATGTTTTCTTCTGAGTGCTTTGTTTGAAGTTACCATTTGTTAGAGACCTTTGCCATTTGAAAGTATACAAACCTGGATCTAAGTGAACTTGGAGGAAACCAACTTGGCAGGAAACCTCATTTTAGATAAATTAAAAAGCTCTTAGAATTTGCTAGGCTTACAACCTAAGCAGAGCTTAATTAAGTCAGGAGAGAGAAACAATGAAGCACTGGAAAATGATACATGGAGATAAATACCTGAAAATAAGAAAATGACAATAATTTGAAACTGGGTGGTATATTTGGTGAACATTTTGTATCTCAACCAATATACTTTTCCTTATTATGATCCCCACTCTAACGCTTGGTGTGTGGAAAGGAGAATGACTGAAAGATGTCTCTTCTAACTTCAACTTTGTTTTCTCTCCTTTGGTATTTAGAGTTTTATTGTTTCAAGGCAATAAAAAAAACCCCCCAAAATCAAGCCTAAAATATACAATAGACATGAGAGGTAAATTATCTCTTTCAGATTTCACATGGAAAATTACATACAATGCTATTTCTGGCATTTTGACTCCTTCTCTATCCTTCCCTTCCCATACCAATTCTATGGCTTAATTCTCCTCTCACAGTAATATAAATCAGATCCAACTCCATTGTAGTCCATTAAGTAGCATCGATGTAAAAGTGGTGTAAATAAGAGGAGATTCAAGGCTCACAGTCTCTCTTGCCGATACAACAGTTCTGTTCAGGCTTGCATCAGGCACAGACTCATCTGTTTCAGGACGAGAATTCTAAAAATCCATGCTAAACATACTGTACTCTTCCTTATGGAAAATTGTCACTTATGTTTGGAGCTGTCTGAACTTCTCTTTGGCTCAGTGGCCCATTTTCAGGACTGTTTTGAGGCTTATTCTACATCCCTTATCTAATAAATGTAGTCAACCTGGTGTAGAGAAACCACCTTGGTAACATTAGTAAGCTAGCTATGTGACTCTAAACCAAACCAATATTCTATCGCTAAGGAAAGCACTGTTGTGTTTTCTGGAGGACATTTGGCTTTTGTATGGAATTTCATCTGTGAGATTTCTCACTGGTAGCATCATAGCTAAGAAATGGATTATAGAAGCAAACAAATATTCAATGCCTTCTTACTCAACTTCATATAATACTAATCTTTGACTTTCTGAGTCTAACGACCTAATTTGTAATAAAAACTGGAGGCTCTATTATAATATTACAGCTGAATACCACTTTCAAGTGAAAGATGGACCATGGTGTTTTTAAATATTTTACTATTCAGAACATCAGTTGCTTGTGTTATTTCAATGCTTTAGGCAAATATAGTCTCATCTGAAACAATAACTGCCTAAGAGAAAAAACTGAGCTGGAGTAAGATTTTCTTCCCAACCTTCTGCCTTTGTTTGTGAATATATTTATGGGTGGGGTTTCCATATTACTGCTTCTAAGAAATACAGGTAGTGATTGACATATTAGTAATTATCTGTATTTAGAGCTGGGTAAACTATTTAATCAAACAGTAAATTAACCAAAAAATGCAGTTATAGAGAAATGAAAAATAAGGGGAAATTTTTTGAAAAAGTCAAAAAATGTTCATTTTCACATTTTTAATTGACATTTGATTTTAAAAATGTCAAATCAGTCTGGATGCTTTCATTATTAATTATTATTATTATTTTGGCAGGAAAAACTAAAAATATTCAGTTTTGGCTCAAAACAAACCAAATCTTTTCAGGGAGGAGGGCATCAGTTTGGGCATAAAACCCCCCAAAAATCAATTACTTGTTCAGCTTGATTTGTATCGTGGTGGCCTTCAGGAGCCTCAATCTGAGCCTCATTGTGCTAGACACTGTGTGGAAATCTAGTAAAAGAGTGGCCTCTCCTTGAGAAGTTTAGACCCTAAATTAAGATGTAACATGTGGCTGTAACAAACAAGAAAATGAAGGAAAGAGAAGAAGGAAATCCAGGGTAATAGTTATAGGAACATGGTGTTAGTCAACTACCGTGTTTTTTTATTTTTTTAATACACAATCAAATAGATTTTAACGGTGTCAGTAGTCTCTGCTACCAACCTGAGTATGTACTATGCATTGCTATATACCTATGCCTGTGGGCTATGTGTACACACTTCACTGCTGTATACACGTTTAAGTATTTTCTAATGACAGTGGTAAGCATAACTACACATCTCACTCTACTTACCTTGTCCTTGCTCATCCAGCCAAAGCTGTTTCCTTATCCTTTCCACCTATATAAACTGAAGAAGAGCAACTGTGATTGGCATTATAATATTTTGCCATTATATAATAATTAGATCCTGAATAGCTCTTTCCAGCCCCATAATGCCCAAAGCACTTTCATAAACAGATACATGAACTCTCAAAGCAAAGAAGATGGGCAAGAAACAACTAATGAGAATAGAGGAGGAGGAGGAGAAGTAACTGATATCTGCTGATATAATGGCATTATTCTGCAATAATCTACTCAGAAAGCAGTAGCAGAGGGTAGAGGAAGGAAGGAGGAGAAAAGGAAACGGAAGAGTGAAACAAACATGGAGGGCTGGCACACTACATCACAAATTAATGGATTCATGCTGATACATGTCATTCCCCAGTCAGTGAGTGTTACATTTCCCTTCATCTGCACCTGATCCATGATGGATGTGGATCTCTTACAGCTCTCAGTTTGAGCGCCTCGATCATCTGCCCAAGCTTTTAGCTTTGGAGTCCTTGGTTCAATCCCCAGTGATGACCAAGATGGCAGCTTTTATATCTACAAAAGAAAGATTTTTTTTTTGTAAAATTCAGTTGGTAACACCAACCACGAAGAGCGCCAAGTTCACAACTTTGGGGTATGATTAGACATATTTTCCCTCATCAAATAATTCAGCTCATTAACTGCAGTTCTGCTTTGAATTTTCCCTGAACTAGGAGTAATCAGGATGCTGGCAATATTCCCAAGACTTGTAAATTTGTCAGACTACACTGTGCTCTTACCATTATATAGTCCTACTACTCTTTCAGCTTTGGATGCAGAGTCCAATATAATGATCAAGATTTCTAAAAGAATTAAAACATCTCAGAAGCCTGTGTGTGTGTGTGTGTACACACTCACACACCACGGCTTAGGGTGTACGCAGAACATGACAACAATAGAATGAAATCGGAATGAGTTTGAATCATTCACCTGAATATCCAGAGGACTAACTTAACAAGAGGGTCCTCACTATTCAGAGACAAAGCCCTGATTGGAAGCCAAGCCACCCTCTCTCCTAGTCCGTTGACTCTGACCACAAGCTCCAAATTATCACTGGATCTAGTTTGACAGGTCTGTATTTTGTAGCCTTTAGCTGGTAAATGTAATACATTTGAAGCCCCTTGTCCACCCTCCCTCCAAAAATTAACTGGCTTATGGAAAGGAGAATTTAATTTTCTGTGCCTCCCTCCCATCACCCACCCTACTCTTCCCAAAACAGAGCTTTCTGACAACTGCAGAAGTGCTGGCAGGGAGGAGAGGTCTCTCCTAATCTTCCCTCCACCAGTCTTTGTACTCTTCTGCACTTAATAGCTACAAAGCCTATCTCTGTTGCTGGTTATCGTTTTCTCCCAGAAGCATTAGAGTGAAAAATGACCTGATTCTGACAACTATTTGAAGTGCTGTGGTAGCTGCTTTGATCCCAGTATATGAGAGAGACATCGTAAATTCCAAAGGGGTAGCCATGTTAGTCTAGTTCAGCAAAACAAAGCATCTTCAAGCATCTGACGAAGTGGGATTTTCTCCCACAAAAGCTCATGCGATAAATAAATGCATTAGTCTTTAAAAGTGCCACCAGACTCCTTGTTTGTTTTATTGTGAGTAAGATGCATCTTTTCTTGAACCAGTTTCTGGTGATGGAGACACACAGAGTCCTGCAAATCTGCAGATATCTGCTTTATATCTACAGACCATTTTTGCAGATCACAGATTGGATGTGGATCCAAATTTTATATCTAGAGCCCTGCAAATCTGCGGCTACTTCAGCTTGCTGCAGTAGTGCAAAGTGCTTTATAACCACAGACTATTTCTGCAAATTGGATACCATGACAAAATTTGTATTCACCCAGAGCTCTAGAGACATGCTGTCAAGCTCCACAGAGCTGTTCTTCAGATCACCTGAAGAGCTCTCTGAAGCTCCAAAGGGTGTCTTTCACCAAGAGCAGTTGATCCAGTAACAGATATACCTCATCCACCTTGTCTTTCTGATTCTTGTAAGTTTAATTTTTACCAACAGTATGCCAAATAGCAGCAAAAAAATAACCTGACCGATTTTCCCCCTGATAAAGCTTGGAAAAGCTCTAAAAGCAGAGCCTTCTGCAGATGCAGGCCTGGTCTACACACCAGTTTGTTCTAATATCGTAGAATCATAGAAATGTAGGGCTGGAAGGCAACTCAAGAGGTCATCAAATCCAGTTACCTGCACTGAGATAGGGCCAAGTAAACCTAGACCATCCCTGACAGATGTTTGTCCAGTGTTCTTAAAAACTCACAATAATGGAGATTCTACAATCTCCCTTGTAAGTCCTTTCCAAAGCTTAACTATCATTATCATTAGAAATGTTTTTTTCTAATATCTAACCTAGATCTCTCTTGCTGCAGATTAATGCTATTCATTCTGACCGTACCTTCAATGGATATGGAGAATAAATGATCACCATCCTCTTTACAGCAGTCCTTAACATGTTTTAAGACTATTGTCAGGTCCCCCTCAATCTTTTTTCTCATGACTAAATAGACACAGTTTTTTAAATCTTTCACCATAGGTCAGATTTTCTAAAAATTTTATCATTTTTGTTGCTCTCCTCTGAACTCTGTCCCATTTATCCACAACAGAGTCTTGTGGCACTTTTAAAGACTAACAGATTTATTAATCGCATGAACACAGTGCTCCAGCTGAGGCCTCACCAGTGCCAAGCAGAGAGGTACAATTACCTCATATGCCTAACATATAACATTCCTGTTAATACACCAGCCTTTTTTTAAACTGCACCACATTACTGACTCATTTTCAGTATATAATCCACTCTAACCTCAGATTCTTTCCAACTGTATAACCACTTAGTCTGTTATTCTCCATTTTGTAGTTGTGCATTTGATTTTTCCTTCCTGAGTAATTTGCACTTCTCTTTAATAAATTTCATCTTGTTGATTTCAGATTAATTAACCAATTTGTCAAGGCTATTTCAAAGTCTAATCCTGTCCTCCAAAGTGCTTACAACTCCTAATCAATGTTCCCTCTAAGGTTTGGCGGCTTGTGTGCAAAATTTTCAAGCCGTGTGCAAAACTTTTTCTGAATAAAATTTTTGTGTAAACTCACATGACAGAAATTATAGGCATTAATTGAAGTTAAAGTAATTGTAAATAGAATTAATTAATTGTGTTTAATTGAATTTGAATGAATTTTGAATTGAGATTTAATTTTTAGAAAGGTTTTTATTTAAAATTAATTTTTTTAAATTTTTTTTTAAGAAAGAAAGAAAGAAAGAAAGAAAGAAAGAAAGAAAGAAAGAAAGATGCCAAGGCTGCTGGCGGGGGAGGACCCTACCGCGGCCCTGGGAAGCCGCCGGTGGGGCGGAGCAGACCCCAGCCCTGGAGGCTGATCCCAGCCCCATGCTGGGAGGCCGAGGCCGTCGGATGAGCCTGGCCCCGGCCCCGGAAGTCGAGGCGGTCGGCAGATGGGAGCCTGGGAGCCCGCCGCGGCCGCAGTCACCCCGCTGCCCCGGCCGCGTGGGGCAGGCAGGCAGGCCCGCGCACCTGAGCAGAACCTGAGCCTGCCTGTCCCACCCTGGGGGCGGGGAGGGCCAGCCCAGAGGCCGGGCGCAGGCCGGGTCTGCCGCGGCAAAGCCGCAGCCCCAGGGGTCTGGAGGGAGCAGCGGGGGCTGCCGGGCTGCGCGGGGGGTGCGACGGCCGCTGTGCGGCCGCGTACCTGCACAGCTTAGAGGGAACACTGCTCCTAATAGCTTGGTTTCATCTGCAGATTTGATAAGCATACTCTCCACTTCTTTATCCAAGTCATTAATTAAAATATTGACTGGTACTGGACCCACGACAGACTTCCATGGGAGCCCTGTGCTAAACCCTCCCAGTGAACCATTCTTTGAGTATGGTATTTCAATCTGTTATGCACCCACCTTATAGTAAATGCAGCTAGATCACATTTTGCTAATTTGCTCATGAGAAGGCCATGAGAAACTGTGTCCAAAGTCTTACCAAAA
Organism: Pelusios castaneus; assembly: GCA_007922175.1. Lineage (NCBI taxonomy): Eukaryota > Metazoa > Chordata > Testudines > Pelomedusidae > Pelusios > Pelusios castaneus. Next base: position 9,543,786 of record ML685783.1, read on the forward strand.
TCAAGATATATCACAGCTATTTCCTCCCTTATCCACTAGGTCACTAACTTAGTCAAAGAAGGATTTGAGATTGGTTTGGCATGATGTGTTCATGCTGGCTACTCCTTATACCCTGTTTTCCTCAAGATGCTTACAAATTGATTGTTTAATAATTTGTTCCGGTATCTTTCCAGGTATTGAAGTTAGGTTGACTGAGCTATAATTTCCCTTTTTAAAGCCAGGTACTATGCTTTCCTTCTCCAATTCTCTGGGGACTCACCTATCACCCATGAGTTTTCAAAAATAATTGTGAACAGCTCTGAGATTGCTTCATAGTTCCTTAAGTATCCTTAAGTATCTGATGAATTTCAGACGACCCTGCTGACTTGAATATATCTAATATATCTAAATATTCTTTAATCACTTCTTTTCCTATTTTAGTTTGCATTCCTTCCTTCATATTGTTAATATTAATTGTGTTGAGTACCTGGTCATCATTAATGTTTTTAGTGAAGACTGAGACTACAATAGGCATTAAACAACTCAGCCTTCTTGATGACATCAGTTATTAGTTTGCCTTCCCTGCTAGACAGAGGACCTACACTTTCCTTGTTCCTAATGTATTTAAAGAGTGTCTTCTTATTACCTTTTATGTCTGTTGCCAGGTATAATCCATTTTGTGATTTAGTCTTCCTGATTCTATCCTTACATTCTTGTGCTATTCCTTTGTACTCCTCCTTAGCAATTCACGTATTTTTTGTTGGATTCCTTTTTGATTTTCAGATCACTACAGAACTTCTGGTGGAGCTATATTGGCCTCTTACTTTACTTCCCATCTTTCCTTCACGTCAGAATATTTTATAGTTGTGTCTTTAATACTGTCTCCTTGAGACATTGACAGCTCTCATGAACTCCATTATCCCTTAGATTTTCTTCTCATGGGGCCTTACCTACCAGTTCTCTGAGTTTGTTGAAATTTGGTTTTTTTGAAGTCCACAGTCCTTATCGTGTTGCTCTCACTCTTTTCTTTTCTTCTATCGTGAATCTATCACTCATGATTACTTTCACCCAAACTGTCTTCCATCTTCAGATTCACAACCAATTCCTCCGTGTTGGTCAAAATCAAGTCTAACATAGCCATTCGCCTGGCTACTTCCACCACCTTCTGAAACAAAGATAGGTGTCCCTTTGACATTCTGTGTCTGAGAACATCATCCCAGAAACCTTATATTCACCAATGTCATGTAATTATTATATGATCTGTATCAGGTATGTCTTGTATGGTATTATTTTAAAGATCTTGATCTGATAAACATTAATATCCTGGTGAATTCTATTTGACATAATTGTATGTTTCATTATAAAATATTGTTGAATATGCTGCTAGACCATGTTGCAAGGTGAGAAACTCCCACAAACAGCCTTTCAGGCCAGACATGCTAATAGGCCATTAAGAAGAGTCCGCTCTTCGAAACCCCAACCCTAGAGACTTCACCATGAAAACACACACACAATGAAATACAGACTGACCAATGAAAATGATCCCCCAGGTCACAAGTATTGATTTTTCCAGCAAGCTGGAAAAGACTATAAAAGAAAGGGAGTGGCATCATCACTTGGCTTCTTTCCCCTCCAGCTCAGTGCCTTAAAAAACAGCTGAAAGACAAATAACTTTGGACTGGGGGTGGGAGGTCCCAGGCAAGTCTCTGCCTCTTAAAGATCTGTAGCCCGCTTATGCCATCTCTCAGGGTGAGACATTTCTAGATTCAAATCCTGTTTGAATTTATATTTCTTTCTTATATTTGTTTCTTTGGTAACTGTTTCTAGGTTCTTTATATTAACAAGTTATAAACACTTTAAAATCTATTTTTAAAAATGTGTTTAATGTTTTATCTTAACCAGTGTGTTTTCAAGTGAAGTGCTCAGGCAATCTCAACTCAGATTGACAAACCCTAGTGCACGCTTTCCTCACATCAAAGGGGAAGCAGATTTATTAATGAATTTATGCTGAACAAAGCTTTTCCCATCAAAAGATGGTATTATCTTGGGGTCCATTTCTATTGTGAAGAGCTTGGAATTTATAGGTATTCCTGCCTGTCATATCACTGTAGCAGTGTTTTTCAAACTTTTTTTCTTGGGACCTAGTTGAAAAAAATAATTGATGCCCATAACCCAACAATTACATCTTTCAGCAATGCATACCAGTCTTTTGGTGGCGGCAGCAGGGAGCGCTGTGACCCAGTACCTAAGATTCTGCAACCCAGGACTGGGTCCCGACCCTTGGTTTGAAAACCACTACTGGTGGTTGAATGCATGAGTGGTTCAGGGAGAGTAATCATGTGACTCAGTTGGGTGAATGGTGCTACCTTCTGTTGTGCTGTTTGAGAACAGGTCTGGAGAGATGTCTGTGTCATCAGCAGAAGAATGGCTGGGGACAGCCCAAGCCACAAGGGTAAGGAAGCTCAGCAGTAGCCCAGAAACAAGCTGCATCAGACTCAATGTCCATGACAGTCCCTAATACATTTCATGAACTTACTGGAAATGTTATGTTTTGCCATATTACCTTTCTAACAGCTATGTAGGTGGTTAAAGTCCCCCATTTACTACCAGGTCTCTTAACTGCTTCCTGAGGGACTTCACCCCCAGAAATCTCTCACACTGGGTGCTTCCCCCTCCCTGGCTCTTCATAGAATCATAGGGTTGGAAGGGACCTCACGAGGTCATCTAGTCCAACCCCCTGCTAAAAAGCCTCTTGTTGGCAGGCACATATAGGCCACATTCCCAGGAAGTCAAGACCACCGGATCTAGGTGGAATTTGAGGGTCAGGATGCCTGTCTGGTGGGACACACACACACACACAGCCACAGGTGCAGGCAGAAGAAGAGCTAGCAGTAGTGTTAACAACAACCTGTTTTCCTCCCAATGTAGTTTTTCCCTTATAGAGGACTTGCAAATTAAGGATGGGGAACTACATCCTTGCCAAACTCTGATGCCAAATTCTTCTAGCCAGCTCCCTTAGTCTCTTCATCTCACCAACTACCTCTCTTACCAGCCCCTGGAAGACTGTATATTTTTCTTATCTATGTCTCTATCTTTATTTACCAACATAGTTACAATTTCTATTGTGGATATAGTTAAACCAGTATAAAACTGCCTTATAACAGTATTGCATATTTCCCTTCTCAGGCAGGAACATGTTACATTGGTATACGCATATTTATATTGGTATAACTGTGTCCATACCAGGTGGTGGTCCCACTTTAACTATACTAACTTCATTAAATTGTACAACCTTTTTATATAGAGATAGCCTTAGAAGGTAGCAAGCTGCTGGTTTATACCAAGTTCACATTTCAAAGGTTTCTTGTGCAAAAAAAGCTAAACCCTTTGGTTTTGAAGGATGAGAGTCTGCAGAATTGATGGCGTTTGCCAGGAAAGCTTACTACTTGCTCTAGGCAAGCAAGTGAATGGTTTTCAAGCTCTGGGTATGACAAAGAAAGAAAGAAAGAAAGAAAGAAAGAAAGAAAGAAAGAAAGAAA
>ML685783.1:9547313-9662711 GCA_007922175.1 Pelusios castaneus
AAAGAAAGAAAGAAAGAAAGAAAGAAAGAAAGAAAGAAAGAAAGAAAGAAAGAAAGAAATTTTATTTCCTTCGCTATGTTTTGTGTCACTGGACTTTTAAGGTTCTCTATATTACACTTTTAACATTAGTTTTAACTGTAGGTTAGCATCCAGTTAGACAAATTAAAAATTAATTTACACGTACTTATGAGCTACAATGCACAGAGGGAATCTCTTTCATAGGCGGGGCATGAGATTTCTATTTGGAAAGGCTTACACCAGGGGTTGACAACCTAGGGCACATGTGCCAAACATGGCACATGAGCCTGTTCAGAGCAGCACGCAGGGCTTCTGGACCTGCAGCTACTCTCCCCTGCTGGTGCCACGGGGCCTGAGGTGACAAGAGCCTCGTGCATGGTGGCTCCTGCTGGCCCTGCCCCCCGTGGCACCTTGACACCTTGGACCCCGCTGGAGCTAGTGGGGCCCACAGGAGCCCCCATGTGCACGGCTCTCACTGCCCCAGGCCCTGCTGTGGAGGCGGAGCCAGCGGGAGCCCCCGTGTACGCAGATCTTGCCACTCCAGGCCTTGCCCCTGGCAGCTGCTCCGGGTGCAAGGGGCGGGGCTGGCACAGGGGCCTTAAAGTTTGCCGACCCCTGGCTTACACACAAAAGTGAGGGAGGAGGCCACCAATGCCTGGACAGTGGTCATGCCTGGACTTCCTCTCTTTCCCCAAGGCCCCACCCTCATTCTGCCCTCTCCCTTGAGTATCCCACATCCCCACTCTCCACTTCTTCCCTCAAGTCCTTGTTCCTCTCCGCCTCTTCTCCCGAGGTTTGCCGCCACTCACTCCTCTCAGTGAGAGTGATGCTGTCTGGATTAGGGATCACCATTTATATTATTTGATACTAATATGACAAAATTATAATTACTCATACAAGATGTGCTATAGCAGGGACCCTTGGAAATTTACAAATTAAACGAGTGGCTGGTGGCATAGTACTTTAGGTAAGATCCAAACTTATATTGGTCTGGTAACATGGCTGACTCTTTGGGGATCAGGAAAACATTATTGCCAAAGGGAATAAAGTTTTAATAACTTACCTCTTTACTGAATCTAGTTGCTCATTGGGGACCTGATACTGGAATGAAATAATGGAGGCTGTGTAACTTCTTATTTTTAGCTTCCTGATAACCTTGATAATCAAACACAACAGAGTACTGTGGCACTTTTAAAGACTAACAGATTTATTTATCGCATGAGCTTTCGTGGGAGAAAATCCCACTTCGTCAGATGCTTTGAAGATAGGAAAGTTACAGAGTGGGAGGAAATTAAATGCAGGGGAGTGTATGACATAGCATCAGGTCAGGCTGTAACAGCAAATCAAAATAGGTGTTAGGATTCAAAACACTGGGGAACAGCACATAGAGGAGGGGGAGGTCAAATCACTTGTTGTAATGTCCAGCTCCAATTGGGGCTGGAGCCAGAGTCTGAGCACCAGCAGCCCCTCCACTTTTAGAAAGCTTCACTTCCAGCACTCCAAAAGTGGCAAGCCGGCACACCTACAAAGGGAGGTGATGCACACTGCATCCATGCCATTTGCCCCCCTTCCTGGCCAGCCTTTCTTGGAGAAGCTTAGCCTCCCCCAGCCTCTTATACTTGTCACCAATGATTCTCTTCTCTATATATTGTATTCTCAGTTGCAGACAAATCACATTATTTCTCATTCTCATCATCCAAGATACATGGAATAGAAACTAAAAGCTCAATTCTTTCTTTACTGAAACATTGTGTTGCTTCACACATTATAGATCTCCTGCTCTTGAAAGCAAATATATGCTATGAGTCAATGTGTATAGCACCTGACCCTCAGTGTGCAACCTTCCCAATCTCATCAACAGAGACAGTTGCATGCCAATCACTCCTTATATATTTCTATAAGGAAAAGGTAGCAGCTGTTTTTCTACTAATCTTGTTGAGAGCAGCAAACTATACCTTTGGCAGGGCTGCAATATCACACCTGGAATGTGAAAACACTGTGCTGACTAGGAAGGACTCTTTTTTTAAAAGCATCTAACAAGGGCTGGATGGACCACATTTCATTCCAAAGATGCTCATAAGGGCAGCTGTATTTCCATGACGTTCTTCCGAGTGTCAAATGGTTGAATGGTGCCATGCGGTTTGTTTATTCTCTTTCACTTGAAAACCAGATATATGGCATCTACATGAAGGATGCTTGGAACAACATAAAGGTTAGATCATCCTCATAGTCACAGGATTCTAAATCTAATTACATAATTATTGGCAGAAGATGTAACAAGCAAGCCTGCGGCTCTGAAAGCTATTTCATTATAATTTCATTTTGTATTTATTTCTCTAATATGTTTTTTTAACTTGTACCTTTACATAATGGTTTCATCTGAGAGAAATGTCCTGTCTTCAATATTTTGATGCTGTTGAAAAGTTACTTGAAGATTTAAACAACGAACATTACAGTGGCTAATTTTCCTTTCATAAGAATGGCAATCAAACCAATGGACCATCTAATCCAATATCCTGGCTTCCAACAGTGGCCAATGTCAGGGGCTTCAGAGGGAATGAACAAAACCGGTAATAATCAAGTAATAAATGATTAAGTTTTTTTTTAACTTTATATTATATATAGGCAAATCATTAGATTTACCAGGTCACAGAAATTCAAGATCTGTAACCAGGTCACAGAAATTCAAGCTTCTCTTGAAGAATCTAAATATAGTGAGGTACTGACAAAATTCTCTTCTTTTAAATCTACAGTTCTCTTTAGTGCAAGATTATTTTCACAGTTAATGAAAATTCCATTTTTTATGTGGAGTTTAGAGTATGGACTCTGATTAAATGCCTAAGCATTCCTTTGCCTCTCTCATTCACTCTTTCTATAAACAGCTATTGAAAAAAAATAAATGCCTTACAATAAGTAGTGTCCAATCAAAGTAGGGAACATAGATGGTTCAGTATGCAAGTACTTTATAGACACAAAATAAATTCTTGACAATGAACTTTCTGAAATCAAGGAAATGAAGTGCACTGTTGCCAGCTCTTTGTAATTTATAGATATGCTCTGATTCAGTGGCCTCTTTCCAGGAAGAGCAAATATGGAACATACTGAACTTTTTTACAATATACATAGTTACTAGAAGTGCACAATGAGATAAGAAGCATGAGTTAAGTGAATAAATTTGCACCAGCAGCAATGTTTTAAATTAAAAATACCTCCAGCAAGAGGAGTGTGAATGGGAGCAGTTCCCCATTCTTACAGACAAATTGTTACTACACCAATTAAGTCCAGAATGCTAGCTGGAAATACTAAGCTATGTATTTAATCATGACTCAACAACATGAGGAAAATTAATTAGGAAAGTGTATACAGTACTATGAACACAAACATAAAAACAGTGATGCGGATTCTGCTATCAGTCGCATTGCTGTTATATTGTTGCAACTCCATTGACTTAAGGGATTTTCTGGCAATTCAGAGGTATAAATGTGAGCAGCAGCATCCCAAATTAGAATAAATACCAGCCAATGATTTTTTTTTTTTAATAATCATATTCTGGTTTAATTGTTTGGGAGAAGGAGAGTAAAAAAATCTCCAAGTTTATCTATGGAATGGATATTGTCTCCCCTAAATAAGCAAAGTAAACATGTTTATACTGAAAACATACAACAACAAAATGCAGTGAAAATAACAGCTTATATTGTGATAGTCCTGTTCCTTTGCCTACCAGACCAGCATAGTCATCTGCTTCTTCCTTTCGATTCTTAGGTTTAAGTATCCAGCACAGTGTTGTGTCGACAGTGGCAGATGCATAAACAATAGAATGATGCCCAGCCAATTTGGCAATGAACAGTGTTTTAAAAAGTGAATAGCACCACTTCAGGGAATAGAAGAGAATAGAATTTGGTTTTATATAGTACCTTTCATGCACAATGTCCCCAAGCACTCTACAAAGCGATGGCTTAGTTGCTGATAGCACCTTAACTGTGTAGGAAAATGTGGCAGCTATTAGACACTCAGAAAAAGCTCACACGCAGCTTTAGGCACCGGAATGTATTAAAAGGACAGTTGGCCAACAGACTGGGGTTAATTCCTTTTCCCTTCGTGAGACAAGATCTGAGTGTAGTTTTCATTCACAAGAGAGATGGGCAGGACTCTCATATCCTCTCACAACATGTATTACAGGATTTCATCATTAATTTGGACTAGAAAGATATGTCCTTATATTCCATGATACAACGTTGTATGTATAAACCTGAAACAAACGTGAGACAAGAGTACCTAACTGACAGCTGTAGGCCTTGCAGGAGCCCTAAGCACAATTAACAGTATAAACCAAAGGCTGTGAACTAGAATAGGCCTAGCCTTGGCAAAATAGCAGCACACGTGTTATTAATTTACCTAGCAAGCATATTCCTGACCTGACAGGATGATACAGGAACAACCAGCGTTCTCAAGAAACTATGTAAACAAATTCCCAGGAGATGGTACAGAAACACACTGACTCCTTATAAGATAAGGATAGGATGCCAGGATGCCAGATGAGGATATTTTGATCAAACTAACAGGTACAAGTGGTACGGGTAGTAACTAACAACATGTAAAGTGCAATACATGCAGTAGCACTTCAAAGGTACAAAAACTGTGTTAGGGACTGACTTGTCAACTGAACTGAACACCACTTGGAACTGAAAATAAGCAATCAGGCCGCAGTGCAGGGAGAAAAAAGAAAGCAAAGACTGTGCTGTGCCTCTATTGCATCTCAAAGATAGGCACATCTGAGCTTCCTGTCCCTCGCCCCATTCGCCATGCAATGGGCAGCGACTTACAGGTAGGAAGTGAAGATGCTAATGTTTCTGGGCACTGCTGTTAGCCCCTGTGGCCAGTTCAAGGCAGCCCAAGTAGGAAGAGCAGAAGCAGCCTAGGGTCTGCAGCCTAGGGTCCTGTAAGCCACAGGCACTGTTTCACACACCCCTGATGCTAGTAGGGGGGGAACAAGCTCAGGGGCGTTGCTGGGCTCTGAATGTGTTGCACTCTCTGCGGCACTGCAGCCTGCCTGTCAGCCCTACCCTGAACACAGAGCACCTGGGAGCGGGGGCGCTAAGCAGGGCCTTTTTAAATCTCCCGCCTTGCAGCACCTCCCAGGCATGTGGCTCAGGGTGGAAGCAGCAGCAGGAAATATAAAACACCACACGGTCCCAGGCTTGCCAAGGAGCGGGTTCTGGTGGCTGGCAGCTGTGGGTCAGTCCCTTGCACTCCAGCAAGGGTGAGTGTGCGCCTGCTGGGTAAGGGGTTGGGGAATGGGAAGTGGTGGGAGGAATCAGGAGGCAGGCACAAGGTGCTGGAGAGAGGGGAGGAATCAGGAGCCAGGCAAGGTGCATGGGGGGGGAGGAAAAGTAGCAGGGGTTCTGGCCTGTGGCCACACTGCTCTCCATGGTTTCCTGCCATTCCTGCCCCACCACTGGCTCCATGATTCCCTGATATCTTTTTGGATGTGTCATTCACCATCTTGGGCAAACTAGTATTTTCAGAGTCAATGAGCATGACTTGTAGATTTTCAAAGTTCATGTTAAAATGACAATGTGAAGAGAATGTTTTCTTTCACATGTTATAAAAGAACTCAGTTTTCATGATGGAAACCATCTCCTGCTTACACATTTTACAAAAACTAGTCTTTCATTCAGATATCTTTCCCAACTCGTTTCCCCTCTGTTTCTCGAGCCTTGGCTCAGTATTAACACTGAATGCCAATAGGCACTTTCAGGCACATACAAACATTCATTTATTCCTTTTCCACACATTCTTGAGAGAGCTGAGGAATACTTTTAATAGCTGACACATGGTTCAAGTCAAGAAAATATTCCACCTTTTTTCAGACTACAGTTTATCCTCTACTAAAAGAGAATCAGTTTTGTAAAAATGAACCAATTTTTGCAGTGCATACTTAACTAGCCAAAGGGTTTATATGGCAGTATTTCTGTACTTAAAATGGGCAATCCCTCAACCACCCTTGATAAATGTATTTGCTGTTACTGGAAAGTGTGCAGTTTTTAATAGTTGATGTGTGTATTTAATCAGCAGTTTGTTAAAAAGTAAATCAAATTACGCAATAGCTTCATTTTTTTCCTTTAAAGAAAACACACTGCCAGGAGCATGTAATAGCACTAATTTGGCCTGAGAGTTATAATAAAAATGATGGGGTAGCAGTGGATTGCTGAAGAGGTTAGTGGATGATCTGAAGCCAGTGCTGGGTTCAGATCCATGTGCCCATGGTAATGACAAAATGTGGTTATCAGATGGTGTGTATTCTGTAGCCTACATGAAGCCACCCTCCTTCCCTTCCTTGCCACACTCCCCTGCTACCTCACCTCTCTGCCATCCCTCCCCAGTTCCTCGCTCCCCCACTTCTCCCCCTGCTGCCACTCAGGGGAGGTGAGGGAGGGCCTAAGTGTTACACCAACGTCCATGGGGGGCTCCATTTAAAAAGTTTGAGAACCACTGCTGAGAGTCTCAGCATCTCCAAGGTTGGTAGGGTGGCATCTCTCAACTGGGCATGGGGCCATGTGCTGGGGAGCACCCTGGCACCATCCACTTCTCCAGTGCATGGGAGACATAAACCAAGTTGGCTATCCCAGTGAGTAGCTGCAGTTGTGAAAGATCTTTCAGTGCTTTAAGACATCTACACATCTGGCTGAAAATTACAATAGGACAAGACGGACTATAGAATTCAACTGAAAAAATTGCTCTGGAATCTGTGCCAGAGGATGCAGTCATTGACCACTTTGCTAACATGTATAATGGGAGATACACATGGATGTGTCCTGGAAAAAAAAAAAAAAAGGTAAGTCCTTTTCAAGTTTTCACAAAACATGGTTTAATTAACAAAAGAAAACTTGTTGTGTACAGTTGTGAAAGTGACACTTATGTTAATTTGTAGGGAGGATGGATGTTCTCTGAGAATTGTGTTTAGGATGAAATGGAAGTTTCCATTTTTACAGAATCAAACTGAGTTTGTAAACTGGTGTTTATTTTTTGACTGTTTAAATTCACTCCACGTGTGGTAAATTGTTTTATTTGTTTCATGTATGTAAAGCGGCTTCAAGGGTAGAGCACAGCCTTCAGATCACACATGTGGAGGGTCTGCCTCGTGTGCTCAGGCCCTTTTTCCTATGAAGCAAGCTTGCAAGCTCAGTCCCAGCTCAGGAAAGGAGCTGACGCAGCTCAAGCTGCTGGTGCTGAAAGGAAGCTGCTGGCACTAGGATGGGACCTGCTGCTATTGCAGCCAGAGCCTGGACTGGAGCACGAGGAATAAATAAATTTTAAAAGTTCTGTTTTACATAACACAACTGATTAGTTCTGGAACTTGCAAACCCTAATGCTGCCTTCAGTTCCCTCAGCTCAGTTTCCCTCTGTCTGCCCCACCTACCAACTTGGATAGACTATGCTGCCTGCCATCTTACCCACCTTGCAGTCCACTTAGAGTGGGCCCTCTTCATTTCCTGCTCCAGCGACCATCTCTTTGCTTTTGGGGAGACTGCTTGCAAACCCCAGAAGTCTCTCCTCCACTGCAGTTGCGGAGACAATAGCTTCCTACTGTTGGCTGAAATCCCTAATGAATTACAAGAATTCTGTTGCAGAGACTGCAGTAGGCTTAACATTGCGATATCTGTATGTCTCACTCTAGTATTCAATGAAATTAACATTACTTTACACAGTACATCCAGTAAGTTATTTCAGAATGCCTTTTTCTAAACTGCAGTGGGAGCCTTTCAAGTTATTTTAATGCTGGCTAAATCATAGCAGTTTTTAACCAGTTATTAGATATCTTCATTTATAAGCTCCCACTAAATTTAATGACTTAGTTTTCCCTGAGGCTTTAAACTGAGGGAGGCTTCAAAATGAGGGTGATGTCTATTAAATACATTTTAATTATTGTCTCCTGAATCTTCAGCAGTAAAGGTAGTCCTGCTGATCAAGGACACAATACTTCTCTATAGCAGTCAATGGTAAATCACCCATGGACTTGTACCCAAAGATATTTGGTATTCACACGTCACAATTTTTTTTTTAAAAAAAAACAAGCAATTAGTTATTTTATTGAATGTCAACGAAAAATACTAGAAGGAAATGGTGGCTGTCTGACATATACATTTTCAGCTGTCTCCAGCTTTGGGGACATTACAAAATGAAGGCAAATAATCAATCTGTGGCTATCCTGGTCCCCAGTTATTCAAACTTCTGTGCAATGGATTGGCCCCCATGCGGGAGAAAAGAGGATACATTTCATTCTCTCAGGCTTGATTTTTTTTTTTTTTACACTAGTTTGCACATTCACCTAAATGCCTCCAGTGTGCCTCTAGACACACCAATAATTTGCCTTATTCTGGCTGCAGAAAAATTCCAGGCTGCATGTTTACTATAAATTTTATTTTATCTGAATGAAGCCCATCAAGCCTGATTTCAAAATGCATCCATAGAGATGGTCCTGATCAAATTATTTCCTACATACCAATTTCAAGTCTGAGGCTAAAAGACAAATCAAAGAAACTTCAGTAATGTCATGCAGGAAGAGAACTGTGTACAAAACTCTCTCGTGTCCAGAGTTCTTTAAACACTGCCGTTTACTGTGAAGCATGACAATCCCAAAGAAGGTTGAGACAGAGGTTGCACTGGTCACTCTACAAATGCTTTGAACTAGAGATGAGCAAAGCAGATCTTCACTCTGTACAGTTTAGTTGTTCAATACAGAGGAAACAGGGGTCTGACTTCACTTTCATACCTCCCTCCTGCGGAAGGAAGAAAGATCTAGTCTGAGGAGTTCATGTCCTTTAAACATAATTGATTAAAGAAAAGGAATTCTCTGCAGCCTTTGCATATGCATATCAGCATACCACAATCCCAACCTATTATACCACATTCCTGCCTTGCGCCTCTCCTGAGCAAAGACTACCATTGTTGTTCATAATATGTTGCTCTTTTAGTTTAGATCACCAAACTCATTTTCACTGAGGGTTTGACCCATTTTTGAACCCCAGTTTCTAGAAAGCAGAGTGAAACAACAGTTCTATTTGTTCTTATTATTTGGCTTTTAAAGGGCTGATTCTTTTTGTCTGAAATAACATGTAGGGGACAGTGACAAAGTCAGAGTGAAATACACTTAGAAGAAAAATTACCTAACTGGGAGGAAGGCAAAAGGAGAGGAGCAGAGGGGGATGCAATAAAAGAAAGCTAGGGGAACACTTCATACCTTAGCAAAACAAACAAGAAGTTCTGCGGCACTTTTAAAAACCAAAACACTTCCAATCAAGACTCCAAAGGGAAACTGCAGAGTTAGAATTTACATGCAAATTTGACACCATTAAATTAGGTCTGAATAGAGATTTGGGCTGGCTCTCTCTTTACAAAAGGTGATTTCCCCTCTTTTAACCTTCCCACCTTCTTCTCTGTTGTTCCACTCAGTTTTCAAAACAACAGTGGTACCTGTGCAGGGTTCCCACCATCAGCCTCCTCAGGGTAGTCACCCAGCGGCAGGGTCCAGAAACCTCATCAGAGGTAGTAAGTCTGGTAGCTCCTCTGGTGTATCTGCAAGGGGCAGCTCCTCCAAGTCAAAGCTCCCTGGGCTCAGGTCATCCTCTTCAGCAGAGGGCAGCTCCTCCAAGTCACAGCCAGCGGGTTGCTGGTCTGGGTCCCCAGTGGGAGGTCATTCAGTAGCCCCTTCAGGCACCTGGCAGCTCCCCAGGGCTCTCAATGGCTGGTGGCTCCAGTAGTTCCCCTGGGTCAGTGGCTGTGGGTGGCCCCAGCCAGGCCGCAGCAATAGGCCAGCTCTCCTCCAGCCAGCAGGGTGGGCCAGGCTCTGGAAGGAGTATTCTTCCCCTTTGGGGCTTTGGGCCAAACTGAGCTCCCTGACTTCCTCCTTATATCCCTGGTCCCGCCCCCTTGCTTCCAGCCTGACTGGCAGGCCACTTCCGGCTCCGCCTTCCTGTGGGCCGGCAGTTCTTCCCTGCCTGTCTCAGAGGGGAGCCACGCCTCCTCGCTGCACCTTCTATTCTATAGTTTCCATTTCATGCATCTGACGAAGTGGGATTTTACTCCTGAAAGCTCATGTGATAAATAAATTTGTTTGTCTTTAAAAGTGCCACAGGTCTCCTTGTTTGCTTTGCTGAACTAGACTAACACGGCTACCCCTCTGGTACTTCATACTTTTATTACCAGTAAAGATCCCAACCCTCTTGACTATAGAAGGGAGGGAATTTCATGAAATTGAGAGGAGTTCTAGAGACAATTGCAGATAACAGTATAAAATCTCCTGTTTAGCCACTTTATGGAATCTCTAAAGTCACTTCTGCAGATTGGGGAAAATAAAAGGGATGAACCATGCTAAGAAATAGACTAAAAATAAACTCAAGCTTCAATCTGTGATGTACTTCATGTAGCTATGAGGCTGCGTTACCTTTGTTTTTAAGGTAGTACACCTTTAAATGTCTAAGAACTCTCCTTTTCTTGCACAGATGGCTGCCATTTTGTTCTCAGTACAAACTCAGTTTGATGAGCGCAGTACTTTAAAAAAAATTCTGAACACACTGAAGGGACTAAAGGTAAAATTTTTCAAAAGCACCTAAGACATTTAAGGCTTGTCTACACCATACACCAGTGGTTCCCAACCTGTGGCCCATGCAGACTTTCAAAGTGGCCTGCCGCTCCCCTCCCACTTGCTATGAGAAGAAGCACATCATAGCACTTTGCCTGGGCTCCCTAAGTACTGGGGTCTCTGCGGGAGCCTAACGAGGGGAGCCCTGATCTCCTCTCTACCTGACTGCAGTATGGAGCCCATATCTCTGTTCAAACCCAAATTAATGGTGTCAAATATGTCTGAATTCCAACTCCAACAGAGATATGGGCTGCTTCTCTCATTGCAACAGTTGATTTCTCCCTCTTTCAATTTATCCGCCTTCTTTTCTATTGTTCCAGGTTGTTTGACTCAAAACTACTTGTTTGAGTTGCTAAAATAATCTTTACTAATCTTGAGCCCCATCCTTCAATGGATTTATTTTTCTTCTCCACATTCTATGCTTTCCATTTCAGTGTCTGATGAAGTGGGATTCACCCATGAAAGCTCATGTAATAAATAAAACTGTTAGTCTTTAGAAGTGCCACAGGATTCCTTGTTTGTTTTGCGGAACTAGACTAACATGGCTATCCCTTTGGAACTTGTCAACATATCCACTAGAAGCCTGTACAGTAGCTTCAGAACACCTGAGAAAGGGTGAAAGTTTTGCATTAATAATTCATTCTGAGTAGTCAACATTTTCATGCAGCATGTATCAAGGTGATATTATGTTTAATATAAACTTAAACTGTCAGCTTTTTTTAAAAAAAGCAAGCAAAAGCTGGTTTTGTTTTAGGTGTGAGTCCCTCAATAATTTATTCATGATCCCACAATACGCTGTCAGCTATGCTGACAGCTGAAAATGAAGTGTGCTGCACATCTTGAAAATACCCAGAGTTTTTTTATGAGTGGGGCGTGAAGACAACGCACTGAAACTCACTGCCAGACTCTGGATGTGGACATCGAAACTTCATTCAGATGCCACTGTATCAGGATCTGCGGAACTCGTAAATCATAACAACCTATCAGGAAAAATTACCTGAAGTGATCTCAGCATAGTCAAAAATGTTCAACTGTACTTTTGAAGCAGTAATTCAAGTATTTAAGCTCAGAGAAATTTCTTGATGGAAGATACAAAGGAAAGAGCATGTTAGTGGGAAAGAAGCTGCTTTAATTGGGCAGTTAAGAGTATTTGATAGGATAATAAAAAGGCAGGACTGTCAAAGTGCAATTCTTTCCTTGGCTGCTGGCCAAACCAGTTCAGGCTTTTAGAGGGGAAAATAAATAACCAAAATGAGAACAACAACCTTGCAGGTCAGTCTGAAAATAGTTCTCAGCATTTCAGCTTTATTTGCATGGTAGTTTTCACTTACTATACTGTTTTCTATGGTTTTTTCTTCAGCCCTTACACTTTGCCTACACGGGATGTTTGCTTCTGTTACAGCCATTGGTAAACAGCTACTCCAATGCAAACCACTACTGTGGACATACAGAGCAACCATTTGCACCAATGTATCTTACCCTGTTTGAAATAAAAAATAAATTCCATCTTGAAATCAGGATACTTTCCACCAGTGCAGCTGCAGCTTTGCCCAACTACACTTGGAATTGCATCTGTTCAACTGCACCATTGGCTCACCTGTAATAAGAGCAAATTCCCAGCATAGACAAGACCTGACCTAGACTAACGCAGCTAGCCTTTTGGAACTTCCAAGTTTGCATGCTGAAAGCCTGTGAATGGGCTGAGGCTCAGATCCACAAAGAAACTTAGGTGCTGCAGTGCTCCGCATTGCAACACCTACCTTTTAGTAATATAGAAAATCATAGGAACAACAGGGTGAGCCACAAAGTCTGAATTAGGTGCCTAGGCTCCTAGGGTGCGTCTACACTTGTAAATTAAGTCAATTTAAGCCTGTTTAAGTCTACATTACAAATTCCTTAAGTTGATTTAAATTGCTGCTTAGGTCGACTTAAGGAAATTTTAAGGCAACTTTATAAAACCTAGTATAAAGTCGACTTTACTGGCTAAATCAACTTTATTAAGTCAACTTAGCCAGTGTAGACACGGATTAGCCCTAAGTCGACTTAAAGGGCCCCCAGGGCTCCACCACTGACCTCCCTGCCAGGGTGGCTGGCACAGCCAGAGCCTGGTGTGCCCACCCACAGGGCAGGACACAGCTCTGCCCACCCCACTCCAATACCCTGCCCCTGTCCCTGTCCTGCTCAGCCCCCATTGTACCCTGGTACAATGGGGCAAATGCTGAGCCCCCTGGCACTTTAAAGGGGGTACACCCCCCCCCGCCACCATGGACCAGTCCCAGGTCCACCTAGCCCCTACAAGTTGACTTAGGCGTCCAGTGTGAACGCTCTATGTCGATTTGGCAAGGTCCACTTTAAGTTGACTTAATTTCATAGTGTGGACATGCTAAGTCGACTTAACAACTTATTTGGCCAAGTGTAGACATAGCCCTATACAATGGGGATAGATAGGTGCCTAAAACTGCAATCCACAAAGCGAGCATGATAGGCAGATAGCTGCCTAAACTAGCCCATAGAAGATAACAATGAGAAAGGTGAGTCCTAAATGCTGCCTCTTCACAGATATAGGCACCTAAATCCAGGGTGCAGGGAGATGACTATCTGAACTAGAAATTTACAAATGGGAATCTCTCTGCTGGGGGTACTTTAGCTGTATAAATAAAAAGAAAGCAAGGAAAGAAGAAGTGGGATTACTAAAAACTGAAGATAAAGTGGAGATTAAAAATTATCTAGCCAGGGCCCAACATCTAAATGAATACTTTGCTGAGCTTTTAATAAGGGTGTTAAGGAGCTCAAGGATAGTGGCAGGATGGTTAATAGAAATGAGGATATGGAAGTACAAATTACCACATTTGAGGTAGAAGTCAAATTCAAACAGTTTAATGGGAACAAATCAGGAGGCCCAGAATATTAGAGGAAACAGAACATGAAATTGCAAGCCAAATAGCAAGAATTTCTAACAAATCTGTAAATGCACGGGTCATACCCTATGACTGGAGAATTGCTAATATAGTACCTATTTTTAAGAAAAGGAAAAAAGGGACCCAGGAAACTTTATGCAGTTAGTTTGACATCAAATGCATGCAAGGTCTTAGAACAAATTTTGACAGAGAAAGTAGTTGGGTACATAGAAATAATAGAAAATTGGGATAAAACATAACATGGTTTTACAAAAGGTAGATCATGCCAAATCAACCTGATCTCTTTCTTTGAGAAGATAACTGACTTTTTAAAATGGTATATCTAACCTATGTCGATTTCAATAAGACATTTGATATAACTTCACATTGGAAATTATTCATTAAATAGGAGAAGATGGGGATTAATACAAAAATTGAAAGATGGTTCAGGACGTGATTGAAGGGGAAAATACAATGGAGTCATACTGAAAGGTGAACTATCAGGCAGGAGAGAAGTTGCTAGTGTTGTTCTTCGGGGATCCATCTTCAGATCAATCTTATTTAACATTTTCATTAATGACCTTAGCACAAAAAGTAGAAGTGTGATAATAAAATATGCATGACAAAATATTGGGCAGTATTGCCAGTATGGAGTAGGATAAGGATATCATACAAGATCTAGATGACTTTGAAAATTGGAGTAACAGAAATAGGATAAAATTTAATAGTGCAAAGTGCAAGCTCATGCACATAGGGATTAACAATAAGAATTGTTGCTATGACCTGGGGACATATCAGTTGGAAGCAACAAAGGAGGATAAAGCCCTGGGAGTATTGATTGATCATATGATGACTATGAGCCATTAATGCAACCCTAAAATGCATCAGGTGAGGTATTACCAGCAGAGATAGGAAAATGTTATTAACATTATACAAGGCACTGGTGAGACCTCATCTGGAATGCTGTATGCAATTCTGGTCTGCTGTTTAAAAATTCAAACTGGAACAGGTACTGAGAAGGGCTACTAGGATGATCAGAGGAATGAAAAATCTACACTCTGAGAACAAACTCGAGGAGCTGAGCTTGTTTAGCCTAACGAAAGGAAGGCTGTGGGGGATGTAATTGCTCTCTATAAATATATCAGAAGTATAAATACCAGGGAGAGAGAAGAGTTATTTAAGTTAAGTACCAATGTTGGCATAAGAACAAATATAAACTGACCATCAACACATTTAGGCTTGAAATTAGACAAAGATTTTTAACTGTCAGAGGAGTGAAGTTCTGGAACATCCAGTGGGACCAGTGGGGACAAAAAACCTATCTGGTTTCAAGACTGAGTTTGATAAATGTATGAAGGGGATGGTATGATAAAATTGACTACAATGATATGTTGCCCATATATTACTGCTAATAGAAAATATCTCAAGCAGCTGGAGATGGGACATTGATGGAGAGGATGCTGAGTTACTACAGTGAATTCTTTCCCAGGTGTCTGTCTAGGGGTCTTGCCAACATGCTCAGGGTCTAATTGATTACCATATTTGGGGTCAGGAAGGAATTTTCCAACAAGTCAGATTGGCAGAGACCTTCTTCTGCACCATGGGACATGGGTCACTTATTGGTTTAAAGTAGAGTAAATGGTGGATTCTCTGTAACTTAAATCATGATGTGAAGACTTTAGTAACTCAGATACAGGTTCTGGTCTAACTCAGACAGGATTAGGTGGGCGAGGTTGTGTTACATGCAATATGCAGGACGTCAAACTAGATGATCATGATAGTCCTTTCTGGCCTTAAAGTCTCTAAGTCAGGTACCAAGTCCACTTCTTGTCAGAATGAGTGAGGCACTTTCCTCACTCCAGACAAAGCAGCAAGAATTGCCTACCTGTCACAAATCTGTCCATAATAGAGCACCCCCTTTAGGCCATATGGGGAGTGAAGACATGAGTCCATTTATTCCACATATGTGTATCCAGTGGGTGTTGCAAGATGTCCTTTTAGCAAGCTGGTGCTCACCTTCCAGCGAGGGCTTCTCAGCTGTTTTGTTTCCTCTCCAGTGATGCCACTAAGCAGCAAATATCCATGAAAAGAGGTTAAACAAAAGAAAGGTAAAGAAAAATGTGTAAAAATTCCTCCAGAATATGGGGCTCTCTTACTTCAGAGGGGCATTGGAAGTATCAGTGTCCTCTCTCGGGCTTATTGGGGCTCCAATATAAGTATTAGTTCTGTCCCCCTTTAACTCGAGAATTCTGCTTCCTCCTTCTGCAAGGGCATGAGCTCAGTAGGCTATTAGTCCTCTCTCCAGGACTGAAGAAGCTCAACAGTCTGTTCACTTACTAGGATTGTCTCCCTCTGAGTGAGTTCCCTCTTTTTAATTTCTCCTGCACTCCTGGCATGATTGGCAGATGTGGTGGGGCACAGCCACTCTATCCCAAAGCAGCTCCTTAACCCCCTTCCATGCCAGTGTTGGGTTTATCCATTGCACTACCTTATAACTTTTAGCCCAGTGGCTAGAGCACCCAGTTGGGATGTGGGAGGGCCATGTTCAATTCCGTCCCTGCTACATGGGGAGAAAGGCTTTGAACAGGGATCTCCTACCTCTCAGGTGTGTGTTCTAATAACTGAACTATGGAAAAGTCTGAAATGGGGCTCCCTTACTGTCTTCTACTGAAGCTATTCCACTGTGTATAAATAATTAAAGAGCAGAGGCACAGGACCTTGGATGTCCAAGCCCCTCAGTGGGTGTCTGAACCACTAGCGTATATAGTCTTTCTCACTCTCTCTCTGGCCCAGTGCATCGCAATATAAGGCAAGAAGCAGTGCAGTCTTAAAACATCACCAGTTAGAAGGGAGTGAAACAAAGGTCACTGCCAAAAGACAGGAGTCAGCAGGGACCCAAGATGTGACTGGGAACTTCTGGAGCGGACCACAGAAGGGAAGATGCAGTGCAGTTATCTTGAAACTGCAATAATGTGTAAGACCAGAACAAGGTCATCCACCAGAACAAGTGCTGTCTCAGTACTATTCCTCAGTCTGAAACCTGACTGAAAAGGATTTAGGATTAGGAGCCAACAACTAATGTTGGATATTGTACTCTGCTTACTTAGAACAGGAAGGTTAGATTTTGGGCAATCACAACCATCATCACGTGCAGCCTCTTTAGTACTGCTTGGATAACTGTGTGTTTACAGTAGGATGTAAGATTTATTCTTTGGAATACTTGTTGATGACATCTCAGATGACTCTACTCTTTTATTAGTAGGGAGGGTGAGGGTCCCACATGTGACCCTAAATGCTGTTAGTGCTTCCATAGCTACTACTTCTGGAAATGGACCATATTATTGGAAAGAGGATAATGTGTTTTCAGACGGGCTCAGCTTGTTTTCAGGGTATCCCCTGAGTCATTCCAGAAATCTTCTCAGTAAAATAAGATGACAATTCCCTTCAGCAGGTGACAACAGGTTCTGGGATTGAATGGAACATTCTGTGTTAAGGGAAATCCATTCAGAAAGGGATATTGCTTGACTCTATTTCCAATACTCCTCAGGCCATAGTACAGATAGATTATAACCAAATCTGCCCTTTAAATACCCAGTGAAACTATAGGCAAACAGAGAAATAAAAATTTAAAAAATCATAATTTTCAAATAAATTGTATTTAACAAACTGCAAGAAAAAGCTAAGGAGATATATAAAGAGAATCCACAGATACTTAACAACTGAATAACTGCAGATACAATCATACATTTATATAAATACAATTATTAAAGTGCCTTTAAAGTGTATACATTATTAAATCTGTCTTAAAATTAATTGGAAACAAATACATTTCCATTCATAAGTTACAGAGCAAGTATATTATTCTAAATGCATGGCTAATTCCCATTTTATAATTTGCTTCTATTTCCTTGAAGATATAAGGATTATCCTTTTTTAATAAAAAATTTTACAAATATTGAAATACTGAATTATATTTATCTGCTTGAAATCTATCTGAAGGACAGAATGATCTGCACAGTACAAAAACTGACATAGTTCAAGTCTTCTTTAAACTTGTGTGAGCTTTTTAATATATATTCATAGGATAAAGAACTAGAATCAATTTACCTATTTTCTTTATATTTTGCATGTGCAGATCACTGATAGCAAGTGCTCACTTGTATCAATTTATCTTAAACAGAAGTGAGGGTAATGGGACTTACAAAAGAGTCTAGAAATGATAAATTACATCTTAATGTATGAAGTCAAAGGTTAAACTTATTATTGCTCACCACAGGCCAACCTTAACCTCAGGATTAATGCCATAAACAAAAAAGAAAATTCAGTTTGCACACATAAGCACTGGGATAATGTCTCAGAAGAATTACAAAAGTGAAATGATGCCCCCTACTGTTTTTAAAAATATTATTGGATAAATAGGATCTTTTGGGTCTAAGAAAGGAAATTATCTTGTAAAATCAATAAACATGTATTTTAAAAGTAGCTAGTGTTCATTAGCATGATACATAGCAAAGATGATGCATTTCAGGTAATTTCCTCTGCAAGGTAATCATGTATTTTAATTAAAAGTAGGAAAAGAAATGTACATAGCTGAGTTAATTTAAAACCTTTAAAATTCTTAGAAATGTTTGGACAAAAAATCCATACAATTTATTAAGTATTTTTTGTTTAAATTTTAATATATCAAGTATTAAATCAGTCTTTATATGGTAATAATATTTTAGGATTGATTTTTCTGTCGGTGGCTACTAGGGTGATACAATTCACTAATAACTAGCAGACACCATCTAATACCTTTGCATTCTGGACTACCACAGTTCAATACCCAGCTCTGTTGTTTAAGTCTCAGATCACAGCTACTCAGGGAGGCAAGTGGGGCACAGGCTCCCCCAATTATCAGTGGAGAGCAGTGATTAAAGTATAATTTGCCAGGCCCCGGAAGCCTCCTGATCTCCGGGCCCCCTTCCCGTGTTGTCCGGGCCCCCTACATGCATGTGCGGGTCCCAGCCCAAGTAGGCATATGCAACCACTTCTTAGTACCATACGCCTCGGTTATCACTCCATAAACATATTTATAATTTTATATGGCATTTATGTCTATATCAATTATTGTTACAAACTAGCAAACACTGCTTAACACAATAAGTATTGTGATCTTTATAGTCCTGATATGCACATTTCACTTCATTAAATGCAGTGCCAAACTTGGAACACAAAAATTTTGTGTCACTTTCACCAAATTCTGATGACAGCTCTATAGTGAAATGTGATGGGTCAAGTGCTTCAACAGCACAGTTTAGACATTTCTCTGAGTTTGGCAACAATTTAGCATTCATAGAGTCGGCTAAGGCCTGGTAAAACTGACATTTAGAAATTTCAATTTGCTTGCCAGCATTCACAAACATGTTTACACATACACCTTTAAAGCAACCTCAGCAATCGCCTCACAAGCCTCTTGGTAGAACTCTGAATCTCAGTCTCTGTCAGCTATAAACAACTGAACTTGTCAACTTATCAACTTACTTGCTGTACATAATGTTACATCAGATTTTTGCAACACCAAGGACAGGTCTGCAAGTTCCTCCAGAGCATCAAGCATGAGATCCAAGTTTTTAACAAAAACTGGATTCTCCGGGTTTTTTGCCATGTCAGCAAACTTTGCTTTATCCTTCCATTCTAGTGAGAAATCAGCTGATTTTTTTCAAGAAGTGGCTATGGAGGGCTGCATATGACTGCCAAACAACTTGTACAGTGTGGCAGCTAGAGGCAACCCAACATACATCAAGTATACATCCAATCCTATTAAGTTGGGCTTCCAGACCACTCGCACAGTCAGCCAACTCTCTCAAGCACTTCCGCAACTGACTGTACAGAGCATACTATGAATCCACAAATCATAGAATCATAGAATCATAGAATCATAGGGTTGGAAGGGACCTCACGAGGTCATCTCGTCCAACCCCCTGCTAAAAAGCAGGACCACTCCCCCTAAATTATCCCAGCCAGAGTTTTGTCTAACCGAGCCTTAAAAATCTCCAAAGATGAAGATTCTACCACCTCCCTAGATAGCCCATTCCAATGCTTCACCACCCTCCTAGTGAGAAAGTTTTTCCTAATATCCAACCTTGACCTCCCCAGCTGTAATTTGAAACCATTGCTCCTTGTTCTGTCCTCTGTTACCCTCGAGAACAGCCTAGCTCCCTCCTCTTTGGAGCAACCCTTCAAGTAGTTGAAGGTTGCTATCAAATCTCCCCTCAGTCTTCTCTTCTGTAGACTAAATAAGCCTAGTTCCTTCAGTCTCTCCTCATAAGTCATGTGCCCCAGCCCCCTAATCATTTTTGTTGCCCTCCGCTGGACTCTTTCTAATTTGTCCACATCCTTTCTGTAGTGGGGAGCCCAAAACTGGACACAGTACTCCAGATGCGGCCTGACCAGTGTCGAATAGAGGGGAATTATCACATCCCTCGATCTGCTGGCAATACTCCTACTGATGCAGCCTAATATGCCATTGGCCTTTTTGGCAACAAGGGCACACTGTTGGCTCATATTCATCTTCCCGTCCACCATAACTCCCAGGTCCTTTTCTACAGCACTGCTACTTAGCTGCTCGGTCCCCAGCCTGTAGCAGTGCATGGGATTTTTCCGTCCTAAGTGCAGGACTTTGCACTTGTCTTTGTTGAACCTCATGAGGTTTCTTTCGGCCCAGTGTTCCAATTTGTCCAAGTCTCTCTGGATCCTGTCCCTGCCCTCCAGAGTATCTACCATTCCCCCCAACTTGGTGTCATCCGCAAACTTACTAAGCACGCAGTCTATTCCATCATCAAGATCATTAATGAAGATGTTGAATAGAACCGGCCCCAGGACCGACCCCTGGGGCACTCCACTCGTTACCGGTTGCCAACCAGACATCGAGCCATTGATTCCTACCCGCTGAGCCCGTTGATCTAACCAGTTTTCGATCCACCTTACGGTCCACTCATCCAACCCATACTTCCTTAACTTGCCAACGAGAATGCTGTGGGAAACCGTATCAAAAGCCTTGCTAAAGTCAAGGTATATCACGTCAACGGCTCTTCCCGCATCCACAAATCCAGTCATCTCATCATAGAAGGAAATCAGGTTGGTCAGGCACGATTTGCCCTTGGTGAATCCATGTTGACTGTTCCTGATCACTCTATTTTTCTCCAAGTGTTTCAGGATGGATTCCTTGAGGACCTGCTCCATGATTTTCCCAGGGATTGAGGTGAGGCTGACCGGTCTGTAGTTCCCCGGATCCTCCTTTTTCCCTTTCTTAAAGATAGGTACTATATTTGCCTTTTTCCAATCCTCCGGGACCACCCCCGTTCGCCACGAGTTCTCAAAGATAATGGCCAGCGGCTCTGCAATCACTTCCCCCAACTCCCTCAGCACCCTCGGATGCAGTTCATCCGGCCCCATGGACTTGTGCACATCCAATTTCATTAAGTGTTCCCTAACCTGACTTTCCATCACCGAGGGCCACTCTTCTCTCCAGTCCGCATTACCCCGTGTAGTAGCCTGGGAGCTGGCCCGCCCTGTGAAGACTGAAGTAAAAAAAGCATTGAGTACTTCAGCCTTTTCCGCATCATCCTCCACGAGGATGCCTGCCCCATTCAGTAAGGGACCTACACCACCTCTGATCCTTTTCTTGTTGCTGATATACTTATAGAACCCCTTTCTGTTATCCTTCACATCTCTTGCTAGCTGCAACTCCAATTGTCCTTTGGCCTTTCTGATTTGATCCCTGCAGTCCCGAGCAATATCTTTATACGCCTCCCTTGTCATCTGTCCAAGCTTCCACTTCTTGTAAGCTTCCCTTTTATGTTTCAGCTCCCCGCAGAGTTCCCTGCTAAGCCACGCTGGTCGCCGTCCACATTTGCTGTTCTTTCTGCACATCGGAATGTTATCTTCCTGTGCCTTTAACAGGGTTTCTTTAAAATACAGCCAGCTGTCTTGGACACCTTTCCCCTTCAGATCAGCTTCCCATGGGACCCTGCCCATCAGCTCCCTAAGGGAGCCAAAATCTGCTTTTCTGAAGTCCAGGGTGTGTGTTCTGCTTCTTTCCTTCCTTCCATTGATCAGGATCCTGAACTCTACCATCTCATGGTCGCTGCTGCCCAGGTTGCCATTTACTTCTACTTCCCCAATTAATTCTTCTCTGTTTGTGAGCAATAGGTCTAGAGGTGCAAGGCCCCTAGTTGGTTCCTCCAGCATTTGTACTAGGAAGTTGTCTTCAATACTCTCCAAAAACTTCCTGGATCGCCTGTGCACTGCTGTATTATCTTCCCAGCAGACATCAGGATAATTGAAGTCCCCCATAAGAACCAGGGCCTGCGACGATCTGGAAACTTCTGTTAGTTGTCCATAGAACGCCTCATCCACCTCCTCTTTCTGGTCTGGTGGTCTGTAGCAGACACCCACCACAACATCCCCTTTGTTGCATTCTCCCCTAAACTTAACCCACAGACTTTCAACCATCTTGTTTCCACTTTCATAGTGGAGCTCCGAGCAGTCATACAGCTCTTTTACATATAAAGCTACTCCTCCCCCCCTTTTTCCTTGCCTGTCCTTCCTGAACAATTTATATCCATCCATGGCAGTGCTCCAGTCATGCAAGTTATCCCACCACGTTTCTGTTATTCCAATTATATCATAGTTCCTTGTCTGTGCCAGTACTACCAATTCTTCCTGCTTGTTTCCCAGGCTCCTCGCATTTGTGTACAGGCACCTAAGATACCGGGCCCATTGCCCTACTTTGCCCTGTCGATTCTCCCTCCTGTCGCATCTTCCCCCTTGCAATTTCTCCCGGTGTCCTCCTTCCCCACTCGCCACAAATGATTTAAAGTGATTAACTTCACTGCAATATTTGATAATATCAGCCACGGCCAATTCCAACCAGTGATTAAAACAATGCCAACTTATCAAAAGTGGAAATCATGTTTTTAGTTTTGCACCAACACCAGCCTTACTGCCTAACATGACAGAGGCTCCATCTATACCTAAACCAATCCAATTATCTTTGAGAAATTCCTCCATGAATCCATGTACTGTCAAACACTGCAGCAAAGCTAATACTACCCCATCAGCATCATTGCTGCCTAGTTCAATCAGATCAAGAAAAAATGTAACAGGACCAATGTTTGCATCAAAAGTTATGTGCAAATAAATTACAAGACAAGAAAGTTTACTTAAACCCGTACTCTCACCAATTAAAACAGAAATTTGATATTGCTAAGAAATGCCACTAGAACACAAACTATATTTCATCTCCACAGATATATGGTCTATTGTGTGAGCACAAACAACATTGCTATGCAAAACATGACCCATATCAACACCATTTAACTGCTGTAAAGTAATAAGGTCTGGATGGTGAGTGACCACCACCCAAATAAAAGATGTTAAAACGCATGCTAACCTAATAACACTATCTAGGACAGGGGTCTCAAACTCAAATCTCCACGAGGGCCACATGAGAACTAGGATAC
The DNA here is from genome assembly GCA_007922175.1 of Pelusios castaneus. Lineage (NCBI taxonomy): Eukaryota > Metazoa > Chordata > Testudines > Pelomedusidae > Pelusios > Pelusios castaneus. The sequence goes on from ML685783.1 coordinate 9,570,377, forward strand.
TGGCCCCACGGCCATGTTACTGAAATCTTTTCATAGGAGGAGTTATTATTAGAACTAGAGACAGCACTGCTGAGTACCTTATGTCATCTTTCTAGAGGCCTGAACAAAAGACACATTTACTTTTAGAATTACTTTCATTCAAGATCCAAAGGGAGAGCCGTGTTAGTCTATATCAGTCAAACAAACAAGGAGTCCTGCAGCACAAGACTAACAAATTTTCAAATAAACAACTACATTTGTTAGTCTTTAAAAGTGCCACAGGACACATTCCTCCCCCCACCCCACCCCCAACATAGCAGTATCATTAGAAAGACAAAGAATAAGCAAATGAACACACTTAAAATTGTGCATTATAAATCAGTAGCTCCCAACCTTTTCGGTTGAGGGACCAAAATACAGATTTTAAAACCTTGAAGGGCCACCAGTTTATTTAATTAAGAATAAATTTAATTAATTTATTAATTGAATTAAAATGATTGTAATTAAAATTGATTGGGTTTAATTTTAATTAATTGAATTTGATTTATTTTAATTGAAATTTAATTTTAGAAAGGTTTTTTAAAACCTTTCTTTTAAAGATTTTTAATTATTTTAGAGGTGTTTTTTAAAAAAAAAATAAGGAAAGAAAAAAAGGAAGAAGAAGAAGAAAAGGAAAGAAAGATGAGAAAGAAAGGCCTGCTTGCATCCCCAAGCCATGTGGGGAGAAAGCACAAGGTGTAAAGCAGCAGAAAATCAGGGCCAAGGTCAGAGTTACAGAATCTTTCCCTTGATTCTAGCTTCGTCACTCTTGCATTTGATCAAGGTCTTGTCAAACTTTTATTGTGTATAATCTGGACAGAGACTTTTTTGAATCAGGAGTTGTTTTTTATAGCAGTGGTTTTCCAAACTACGGGTCAGGACTCGGTACTGGGTCGCAGACACCCCCTGCTGCCAGCTCTGAAAGACTGGAATGTATTGCTGAAAGATTTAACTGTTGGGTCACAGGCATAAATGGTTTTTTTCAACTGGGTCCCAAGGAAAAATGTTTGAAAGCGACTGTTCTATGGAATTAGAATTTCTACCTTTTAATCCCCTTTAAAGATAGCCGTGAGGAAAGAACAGGCAACTGCCATCTTATGTACCTGAGTGCGTGGGTTCACTTCTGAGAGAGGAAGAAGCGAAACTCTTCTTTAAGCTTTTTGGAGTACGTCTACATTGCAGACTTTGCAGCAACCAAAGGAGCAGGAATGACTGAGCGGATCATGTTGTAGACCCACTCAATCGATGGGAGATGGTGTCTCCAGCTGACGCCATTAGTCCTCCTCCCCAAAAGTGTAGCACTAAAGATGAATTTATACAGTGGTTAAAGTATAATTTGACGGGCCCCGGAACCCTCCTAATCTCCGGGTACCCTTCCCGTATTGTCTGGGCCCCCTTCATGCATGTGCAGGCCCCAGCCCAGGTAGGCATCTGCAACCACTTCTCAGTACCACATGCATCGGTTATCGCTCCAAAAAACTATTTATAATTTTATATGGCATTTATGTCTATAGCAATTATTGTCACAAACTAGCAAACACTGCATAACACAATAAGTATTGTGATTAACAATGGTGGGGGGTAGGACCTGCCAGCAGCCAGGGCAGGGCGAAACATGCGTTCTGCCGGATTTTTCTATTTTTAGGGGCCCTGGAACTGTGGTCCCTCAAATTTGTGGGCCCCAGAACTGCGTTCCGGTGCGTTCCCCCTTATTTTAATCCCTGAATTTATACCACAGAATTGCTTCAAACAATGGAATATTCATTGATAAAAATGCCATGCTCATTCAATCACTTGTAACTCCATATTGTAACCAAAACTCCATTTTGAATTGTTTACTTCATTTCGTATTGCTCAACCTAAATTTTGCTGAAACTTTGTTTAGATGTGTGAACTTAGTTTGGATGTGTGAATGAGGGGTGTGTGTGTGATGGGGTCAGTCTCCAACTCCAGCCTGTCCTGATGACAAACTGCTGACCATCACCTTAATGGCTGAAGAACAATGCAGACAAACCCTGCAAAAGCAAGAAGAATCCACCCTAGAAAGAAAGGGACAAAAAGTCCCATCAAGAACAAGATCAAAATCACATCTGTCATCAACTGATGACTCATGGTCATACAGTATCCTGAGGCAGTGTGGACACAGCGAGATCCATGGACTAAAAGATATAAAAAGATGGGTGAGACTGCATAGCTTTGGGTAATGTTCTGCACAGCATCTAAGAGTATCGGTGCACAGCTGTGTACCCAACAGAGACCCTGCTCTTCCTCCAGCCCAATCTATTAACATAATTGTGTTTTCCTCACAATAAACATGGCACATTGCCATACCCCTCTCAATAAGAACCTGCTACTTTCTCATTTTCTAAGTACACCAAAAGGAGTAAGGCTGGATGGATAGGAAGGCGTGTCCCACTGATGCAACACCATGAAGACACCACAGTAAGTCAACATAAGTATGTTGACGGGAGATGTGTATGCTTTGCTATGTAACTTGCATATTTTCCGTCAACCTCTGCCGTGTAGACTAGCTCTTTATATCTGCATATAGAAATAATTTAAATCAATTTCCAATTGCCTACCTAAATAATTCCAGTTCCAGTATAAGCATGGAAAGTGGATAATTAAAGGCACTGGCAGTTTTATTTTTGGTTCCCAGAGGGCACTCCTCCACTGCATTTTTTGCAGCGGAGCTAAGAGTCAGGTTACAAACTCTGGGCACCATGGAGAGTAGAGCCCGGCTTTAAGGAACTAGTTTTGTTTACTGAATGACCAGTGAAGCTGTGCATTGCTGGCTTGGTATATCTTAGAGAAGAAAAACCACTAGCATTTGGAGCTTTGCCTGCCCCATTCTTTGTAGTTTTCCCTGTTTAAACTCTCCCAGCATGACTCCCCTGGAAGCCAATATCCCAGTAACATAGAGGCTTCTGGGACCATGCCCCCTTTCCTACATGCTCGCTCCCTTTACCAGCTAGCCTAAACTGAATTGATCCTCCGAGGGCAGAATACTGCCAATATAAGGTCAAAGCCCATTAACATTACACTACTAAGCAGCCACAATGCACCCAAATATAGAATCATAGAATCTTAGAATTGGAAGGGACCTCATGAGGTCATCTAATCCAACCCCTTGCTAAAAGCAGGCCCAATCCCACTAAATCATCCCAGCTAGGGTTTTTTTTAACTGAGCCTTAAATGTTTCCAAAGATGGAGATTCCACCACCTCCCTAGGTAACCCATTCCAATGCTTCACCACCCTCCTAGTGAGAAAGTTTTTCCTAATATCCAACCTTGACCTCCCCAGCTGCAACTTAAAACCATTGCTCCTTGTTCTGTCCTCTGTTACTACTGAGAACAGCCTAGCTCCCTCCTCTTTGGAACACCCCTTCAAGTAGTTGAAGGTTGCTATCAAATCCCCCCTCAGTCTTCTCTTCTGCAGACTAAATAAGCCTAGTTCCTTCAGTCTCTCCTTGTAAGTCATGTGCCCCAGCCCCCTAATCATTTTCGTTGCCCTCCACTGGACTCTTTCTAATTTGTCAACATCCTTTCTGTAGTGGGGAGCCCAAAATTAGACACAGTATTCCAGATGCAGCCTCACCAGTGCCAAACAGAGGGAAATAATCACATCCCTCGATCTGCTGGCAACACTCCTAGTGATGTAGTCCAATATGCCATTGGCCATTTTGGCAACAAGAGCACACTGTTGACTCATATCCAGCTTCCCGTCCACCATAACCCCCAGGTCCTTTTCTATAGTGCTGCTACTTAGCCAGTCGATCCCCAGCCTGTAGCAGTACATGGGGTTTTTCCATCCGAAGTACAGGACTTTGCACTTGTCCTTGTTGAACCTCATGAGATTTCTTTTGGCCTGATGCTCCAATTTATCTAGGTCTTCCTGAATCCTGTCCCTGCCCTCCAGCATGTCTATCATTCCCCCCAGCTTGGTGTCACCCGCAAACTTACTGAGCGTGCAATCTATCCCATCCTCCAGATCATTAATGAAGACTCTGTAATTGGAACCTAAGATTTCCAAACAGGAATTAATTCCTGACCTCTACTTATTTGAGGAAAAAAAGCCCATTTGAGCTGTGAAAATGGAAAAACATGATTTATGATTCTAAGGCTAGATTTGAATGAACTATAAGCACAATTGGCTATGTCTACACTAGAAAATGTTAGGTCAACTTTGTTAAATCAACTTAATAAGGTCAACTTTAAGTAGTTACCCTGAACATGGACTTAGTAAATTGACCTAACTGCCCTTAAGTCAACTTAATAAAGTCAATTTAAGAGTTAATCCATGTCAATACTGTGCTTAAGTCGACCTAAGGAGTTGACTTAAGGGTAAGGTCGACCTAACCGGCAGTTCTTACTAAGTCAACTTCAACTTTCATTAAGTCAACTTAAGGAATTTCTTAAGTTAACTTAATGAAAGCCCAGTGTGGACATGGAGTAATTTAGGTTGACTTAAGGCTACTTAAATAGACATACCCAATAATATTTAAGAGTTTTGAACTTCACAGATTACAACTTTGGCAAGAATATTTCCTTCACTGACAGTTTCTGAAACTGCAACAAAGTGCAAGCCTTTTAACCTCATTTTAGTGTAGTAATGAAATTCATAGCATTTGTGTGCAACATTTCACCTAAATTTGGGGCAGCTACTCCTAACAGGCAAGACATCTGTATTCTGGTGACAACCCAAGACCATCACTTGTCATTCTTGCAAGTAATTCAATAGTATTTAATGCTCTAATAATGAAGATTATATTCCTCCGTTATCATTTATTTGCCAACCATTCAGATGAAGCTAGAATCTTTTAAAACACCATTGTGCATAGACCAAATACTGTTGAAAACTTTAAAATGACTCATAATCATACAGCTAAATATTTACATTAAAAAACCCTCTTCTGGAACACTTCCCAGCCTCACTAATAGTCTTTGCCAGTACACCTGCAGCTTTTTGTAACTAATTAAGGAACTCCAGCAAACACATTCAAAAGTGCTCAAAAACAGATGCAGACTCCATTAATTAAAAAAGCTAACACCCAGCTTCAGGAATCGCTGATTCTGTAATTGGGAAATGTGCTTCTTTTCCCCACTTTTTAAAAATTCAGTGATTTGCAAATGGTTTATTTTCAGCTTCTTGGAAGGAAAAAAAAATCAACTTCTTTTGTAACAGAAGGGACAGACTCATCATAGTTTTAAAAACTGATCTAATTACTAAATCTACACTTTATGTTTATTTATATAAACTTGTGCTCTTGGAATCCAGGAAGTAACATCACTGTCTAGAGCTAAACATATGATACATTAGGAGGTCACAGTATAGCTACAGCAATAAGCTCCATGCAGGCAATATCTCCTTGCCCACAGACCAACGGGCTCTGCATGAGCATGCAGCTCTCCAGTGAGGTCGGTGTGGACAATAATTGGACTATCGAGCAATGCAGGCTTCTTCGTGCAGCTCTGTGAATTCACCTCAGTCCTTTTTTTTAAAAACTATTTTTGCTTTTAGCTTTTTTATTTCTATAATCAGGAGGTGCATCTACTCTTACTAATTAAGATGACTTAAAGAGGCTTAAGTCGACTTAAACTACTCCGCGTCCACACTGGGCTTTCCTTAAATCGACTTAAGCATTTCCTTAAATTGACTATGTAAGGAAAAGTTAAGTCAACCTAGTAACACCTCATTTTAGGTCGACTTAATCGACTTAACGCTTAAGCCAGTGTGGATGGGGATTAGCGCCTAAATCCTCCTTATTAAGTTAACTTAAAGTATTAAGTCGACTTAATAAGGTCGATAAGCGGCTATGTCTACACTACAAAAGTTAAGTTGACTTTTTGTTAAGTCGACTTAATAAAGTCGACTTAACTTTTGTAGTGTAGACATAGCCAAGGAGGGCTTAACAGAGTCATTGGAGGTTTGTATGTCTTTAGGGAGAGGTAACAGATAATCAGGATTGGAGATCGTTAGAAAAAATTTAATCTTTTAGTTTCTTAGTCACACAGAGCATGCCTAATGTATAATTCCCAGTAAAATTAGGCATTTAGAATATTTATTGAATGGGTGCAAATTTAATCTTTGGTTTCCTCTTATCACAAGCATTTTAGAGCAATTGTGTACCTATTTGTGTTTTAGGCCCTAAGCCTGCAAACATATGTTTAACTTTATGCATATGAGTAATCCGATTGGAGTCAATGAAACTATTTACGTGCGTAAAGTTATCTGCTTATGTTTAAGTGTATGCAGGTGTAACCTTTGGGTGGGCTAAATTCATTAAATTGCCCTTCTCCAGTGCCCCACAGAAATCAATCCCAACCCCTATGGGGAAAGCAGCTGGAGACCCAGGATCCAGTCGGTACAGGACTCACGGCGAAGCTTACTCAGAGCTACACACACACATTAAAATACTACTAAAACAAACATAACAATGAACTTTATTAACTACTAACTAAATGAACCTTATCCTAAGAAAACAAACTACAATTAACCAAGAACAATCCCTTGCATGAAAGATACCCAAGAGTCCCAAAGTCTGTGTGGAGTTCACCCAACTCTCAGCTACAGTCTCTGTTCCAGTGTGGAAGCTTGAGTGGCAAGAAATAGCTGTCCTCTTCTTTCTTTGCTGGGATCCTCTGTAGCATTACATGCAGGCTTTCTCTTCTTCTCTGCAACCAGCCCTCAGTCCCATATGCATGTCTGCAAGGTCTGGTGCAAATAACTCCTTTACATGGAGAAAACATCTTGTTCACTCCTGGCTCAGCTCCTCTCCAGAACACTGAGCACGTGGTCTCCCCTCAAGGCAGCTCCTGCCTGCTGTCTGCTCAGGCTGCTGCTCTCCAGTCATCTGACTGATCACACCAGCAGGGTACACTGTGGAGCATGCTCAAATTGCTACCACTCCCTGCTACTGGAAGTTTCCAGTTGTTTCCAGTTGTGGGTCACTAATCTGCCCAACAACAGTAACCCACCCTCAGCACGTCTCTCAAGAGATAGCCTTTTCAGGCATATGGGTTACACAGGGTCATGGCAGTATTTGTTACGGGTATCATCAAACCTGACTGGCTCATTGAACTGCCTTTCTGTCAGTGTTCTAAAAAGAGATTTGGGAGTCAAGCAGCAATCCATCATGTATCAAATATTTCAGGATCAGAGCCTAAATTCATTTTCCATGATCAGACTCATTTGTGCAACCAAAACTTAGTTGCTGGAATGTTCATGGAAAGTAAACAGGAGCGTAATATGCTTGAAGCTAATTTTTTTTTTTAATTTGAGCAAATATACATTGAAAAGGTTTTGTGGTATTTTCCCAGCTCTAACATAAATATTGGATAACTTGGCATTCATCTCACACATATTCCTGCTTTTATATAATTCCTAAAATGTCCTAGCAGTATGAGCTCCTTCTTGTATTCCATGTGGAACTCCAGAAGCAGAAGGTTATGGTTGGTCTCCCGTATTAACTGTTGACAGTTAATAAATATAATAATAATAATAAAATAATGATAATAATTATTAGATGGCTCCCTACCTCAAACCTATGGGGTGCAGCTAGAAACAGGCAAGTTCCCCTCTTGTTAACAGACCCCTCAATGGCAAGAGTTTACTGTGGATATCCTTTGTACTTTATTCCTTACTTCCTCAAAAAATGTTCATTGTTAAAAAAAAACATGATAAAATGACACAAGAACTTGCTCAGATTCTGAATCTGATTCAAGTACAGTTCTAATATCCTTACAAATGGGCCCAAGATTAGGGTTACTAGATACCAAATCATGGAAAGGAGGACAGGGAAGTATGAAAAGGAGGACATGGAGAAAATGTAGTACTAATATCTGCCTGCCCCCACGGCCCCTTCCCTGCTCCTCTGCCCCTCCCATGGCCCCTTCCCAGCCCTCCTTACCTGGTCGGAGATCCGGAGCTGCAGCGGTGGCCGGCAGAGCCGCTCCTGGGCCAGGCCCCTTCCACCCTGAGCACGCTCTGTTTGAGCATGCTCAGAGCGGGAGGTTTGAAACACCCCAAGCTGGCTGCAGCAGGACAGGACGGAAGAAGCATTCCGCCCGAGTCTGCCGCTTTGCTGGGCCCCTGGGCGGGCAGCGTTCCATCCCGGTTTTGGCTGTGATCCGCGGATTAGCTGAACCCAGCTTTTCAGGCATATTTTGGACCCTAAAATTCTTGTCTTATACACGAGCATATACAGTAGCTTCATACGAAAAACTGAAATTTTAATCATAAGTAAAAAGCCGAACAAAATCACGTATTTTTAAAATGCCTGTTGGACGGAGGACGTGAAGGTAAAAAGGAGTACATGTTCTCCTTTTACCGGACGTCTCGTAACCCTACCCAAGATAGGAAGTTCAGATCCCAGGTCAGATTTCTCCAAATTACAAAATCAGTTGTGAGCTGTAATTTCAAGTGAATACAAAATAAATCTCTGCTGTAATCTACAGGTTTTGTACAGCTTTGAGTCACAGCCATGTGAAAAGAAGTTCCTCTAGGTTCCATCTAAAACTATAAATCCAAATTTACTTCACACTTGACTCATGTTTGCAAACCTCAGCAGACTTTTTGACAAATCTAGCTTTCATTTCAATTTGGGACGACCCCTAAAACTAAATTTCTGCCCCTTTAGTCATTTAGGTTATATCTACACTGCAAAGAAAAACTACAGCACAGAGTCTCAGCAGAGTTTAGGTTAGTGACTTCAGATCAGGCTGTGGGGCTAAAAATAGCAGTAAATATATTCAGGCTTCTGCTGAAACCTGGGCTTAGAGACCCTCCCCACTTGCCAGGTTTCAGGACTCAGATTTCAATGCCGACTCAAATGTCTACCCTGCTGTCTTTAGCCCTGTGAGCTTTAGTAAATTGACCCAGGCTCTGATACTCCAGTGCCATAGATTTTTCTTTGCAGTATAAACATACCCTGATGCATCTCTATAAAGTTAAGTATATGCATAAGTTTGCAGGATCAAGCTAAAGATTCCATACAATGCCTGTCTTTTCCAATTTTTATTTTAGACTAGAAAGTAAAACAAACAAACATACAAATAAACAACATTTCTGCTTCTCCTTAGCATTATAATCTCATATGGTATTTGATTTTTCATGAGAAGGGTTATGTTCCCTGAGAACTTTATTACAAGCTTGCATTAATTTCAGGAAGAAGGCTCAGACCACTGTATGCTGTGAGACACTTTTAATATAATAATATTGATTATCTTAACATATAATAAATACTTTGTTCACTCTACCATTAGACAAAGGCTTATCAGTGGAAAACACTGAGAAACACAATATGACAAAACGTACCACAAGGAAAGAAATTAAAATACAGTCTCAAGCAGGGCCCACTCTTTGAAACCCATAAGACTTTGAAACCCCAGACTGCACAACTGGATCCCCAAACATTTGGTTTTGGATTTATGATATTCTCTATTTCATACTGCTTGTAAATTCATATTATTTTTAGGGACCTATCAAACAGGAGGCTGCAGCTCCATCTGCCTCACACCACCCTGCATGGAAAGGCTGCAGCTCAAATGGTTACCTTGCCCAGAGAAGCTGTGGCCCCACCTGCCAGCCCCTGACCCTGGCAGGAGGCTGCAGCTCAAGGTGTCACCCCCACAGAGAGATGGATGGGAAGCTGCCATGAAAACCCAGACATTTGGTAATCCATCCATGGCCATTCCCTGCAACCTTCACTTCTGCGTTACTGCTGGCACTGGCTTTAGAGCGGGGCACCCAGCATAATCGCTGCTTTCTGGCTGCCCAGCTCTGACAGCAATGCCCCTGCAGCAGGAGCACAGAAGTAAGAGTGGCAATCCCATGAACTCCTATAATAGCCTTGCAACCCATCCTCATGACCCCATTTTTGGGTCGGGATGCCCATGGTTATAACACTGTGACACTAACATCTGAAACCATGAAATTGGCTATTTTAAAAGTCCTATGACTGTGAAACTGAATTTGCTATGGCCCTAATAATAATACTTCCTATTTCCCATTTCATAAATTAGTGATTACCAAAGCTTGCCCTAGCGGCATTTGAACAGCAGATGGCACCAATCAATTCAGGAAATTAGTCAGAGAAGCATTAGGTTATAGGCGAGGTTTGTTATGAAGATTCATGTCACAATGGGAAAATAAACTGCAATTATGCAAACTAAAGAAAAGGAGAGTCCCCTCTGCTTTTGGATATGGTCTATGTTCCGGAGACTAGGATTTCATCTTTATCATATATTTTGCTTTCCTTTTTCCCTACCTCCCTCCTATATGCTGTTGTCCACTGTTTGAATCTAAACAACTGCTTTGATTTGTGGTAACAGTCTGACCTGATCCTATGACTTACACTTCCCTGCATTTATTTTCCTCCCATTCATCTGTACTTCTCCATCTTTAAGCATCTGACAAAGTGGGATTTTCTCCCACAAAAGTTCATGCGATAAAATTAATCTGTTAGTTTTAAAAGTGCCACTAGACTCCTTGTTTGTTTTGCTGAGCTAGGCTAACACAGCTACCCCCTTGGAACTTGTCACGGTCTTTAAAATAAGTAATGTTGGGGATCTCTTGGTCTTCGGGTTATTGAGCCCTTACAACTGACATTCACCTGTAGCCATGAAAGCCAGAAACTTAACTTAACTTACGTTTCTTCTCTGGTGAAAATTGAGATTCTGATGCAGTAACATGACTCCAGGAATCCGGACTTTAATGGGATGTGGGGGAAAGCCACTAAATATGGTGGGTCTGCCTCACAATAAATTAGGTGAGTTGAAGACACGGGATACTTTTCCATAAAAGGCTCCCCTGCACGCACACAAACACAACACCGTTTAATCATTCTTCTTCCCGAGGCAGTTTCCAAGCTCTGTTCACCATCCTGCCATGGAGCTCAGTGACCTGAGCCAGCATTGGACCATTTGCAGCCGCACTGCAAGGCAACTGTAGAGGGGTTTGTCATCTGCCCCTGGAAGGCTTTTTCCCAGGTCACTGTGAGCAGAAGCGGAAGGGAAAACAGGAGCAGGGCTGAGCTCCTATTGAAATTAGAGGGGCAGTTTTGAGAGTAACCTGGTGACGTTTCGGTACCATGTGCAGCTGGTGAGAGCAAACAGAACAGAGGCCCACTTTTCACAAAGAAGTGGGGTACAGAGGAACAGTTGGGGGGGAGGTGCTAGCAGCAGCAGCACCACATGCCGGGGTTCAGGTGAGCAGTGATTCCAGGCGCGGACATATATATCCCATTTTCCTTTTGGGAAATACGGTTTGGTCAGCACGGCCTGGACATTTTGCCCACAATAAAGATGGCGCGTGGACGAACACGGCCGTAGACCTTTGCCCTCAATAAAGATGGCGCGTAGACGAACACGGCCATAGACGTTTGCCCTCAATAAAGATGGCGCGTGGACGAACACGGCCATGGCCATCTTGCCCATAACAAAGATGGTCGCCACGCGTCGTGTTCGCGGAGGGGATGGCGGTTGAGTGAGTGGGCGGAGCCAGGGACCCCGCGCGGAGCTTGCCGACCCAGACGGATGACGTTTTGTCCCGCAGTGATGAGGAAAGCAGGGGTTTCCCCGCGGACAGAGTTGTTGTCCCTGGGGCCCGGAACTATGGGAGGCAATAGCGCAGGGCTCCCCGGCCGACTCTGATGGCGGCGCCCGGGCCGGCCGACGACTCCGGGCCGGTGCTGGACGATTTCACGGCCCCGGCGGAGAAGAGCCGCTTCCTGGAGAAGAGTCGAGGCCGCACCCAGAGCCTGTTCGGGGTGCGGCTCGCCGTGCTGGGGACGCCGGGGGGGTGGGGGCTCTCGGGGCACCCGCCTGGCTCGGGCCCGGCCACGGACAGGATCTGGCTGCAGCTCACCGGGGACAAGGGCGCTGTGCGCAGAGCCAAGGTAACGAGGGGCGCTCGGCTCCGCGGGGACAGCGGCCCCTCCGGCGCCCCAGCTCGGGGGTACGCCCGGCCCACGGGAACGCTCCCTCGGCTGTCCCTCCACACAGGGCCCCCCGCCTTCTCTTAACTCGATCCGTCCCGGCTCCTGGCGGGGCTCGAGCAGGGCTGACTCCGACTGGCCGGGAGAGGCCCTGTACGGAGTGGAGCACATTGCGAGTAAGAATAAATAACGAGGCTGGTGATGTTGAGTCTCCTCTGGGGGGGGAGGCACCCCCGCGGGGGGGGGGAGGAAACAGGTATGTTTTACACCTGGCTGCCTAAACTTGGTTGTTTTTTAAATGGGCTTGGAAGGAAGGTCAGTGTGGTCTGTGTTCATCACTAAGGCAGGCAGCGGGAGCCACAGGTTTGGACACACACCACACACCACACACACACACACACACACAAATAGTTGAGAACCTCTGCTGTTCTGATGGGGGATAAAACAGCCGGGCATTTAAATTTAAAATTTAAGTCAACATAGATACCTTGCTCAAGGTTGTGAAGAAATCCACACCCTGAATTCTGTGGTTATGCTGATCTGACCTCCAGTATAGAGACATCTAAATCAAATGCTTCAGTTAATCTAGTTACCATGGCTCATGTAGGTAGTGGGCCTGCAGTGGCAAAAAGGCCCTTCCATTGCTGTAAATTGTATCTAAATTTTGGGTTAGGGCCTGCATTTTCAGTTTTTATTTTATTGGGAAATCTAAAAATTGGAGTAATTCACTGCAAAAAACAAAAGTTTTCTGAATTATTATTGGAGAGATAGGAGGACAGGAAGAAACAGCAAATGGAGAAGAGGAAAAATATTGGGGAAAAGTAAGTAGTTTAATGAACTGTACATTAACAGTATATACATATATATGCAGGCAGGTGTATCTTCAACTATATTGCCTTACTTTACAGTCAGAATCATGTTTACATTTAGACTAATTTATAAATGTAAACATATATACCTGATGCAATGTATTGGATTTTCTTAATATAATTAACATTCTCCATGTCCTTAAGTTGTCCACAATTCAAATGAAAATCAGTTTAAAAAATTAGATTTTGTAAAATCCAGCAAACTTGCTGTAAAAATCAGTAAAAACTAAAAATGGTGTTACACTGGCACATAGCTATGCTACTGGAGCCCCATAGATGTGGCCTTATCGTATGTTTGTATTGGCCTGCCCTAACATATACCTACAGATAAACCCTACCCTACCTCAGATTTCTTTACATTGAGTATTGGTGTATATGAAGGGAGGAGGAGGAAGCGATGAAATAAAATACATCAGATAAAAAAAACTCCAAATCAGATACTGACCTGTCCTAACAAGTTGCCATTGTATTGTTTTTTTGTGCCATTGATGAATAAGCATGAGAAATAAGGAACCAAAAATTTTAAGGCTCTGTCAAGGTTAACACTAAAGTGGAGGCACGCTGTTGTGCAATTATGAAATGTTTATGTCTAAGCACTTGGTACCAGTTTCTTCTAGACTGAACAGGCAGAAAAACAAAACAAGTATTGTAACCATATTTAGAAATCATGTTTTAGTCAGTGTGGTTTTTACCCTGCACACCACACTCAAGGAGAAACCAAGTTATTTTACAGTCAGGCTGCAACCATAATAATTTGGTTTCTTCTTGAAGGCTGTGTGGATGGCTAAAACATGTTTTCTTAATGTAATTAGAATATAGTTCTTGTTTTATTTTTCCTGCCTACACAGTCTAGAATAAACTGTTATAAAGTGGTTATGACCCAGCCATGCTATACCATTGTTTTAAACATGACTGTTTTCATGGCATTTTTGTAGCCTAAGGCTCTGTTTATCATTGCATTGAATAGTGTTTACATGATTTTTCCTAGGAGAATGCTAACAGTTGACAATTGCTAATGCCTTTTCAGCATCAGGACAGGCAGAGTCTAAGTGATATCACCAGTTTAGTTCTCGGAATAAGTGGCAGTTTGTGAGATTAAAAAGCAAAACAAAAACAGGAGTTATGCTACACAAGGAAAGGGCTAGCTGGTCTTTCCTCATCTTACATCCTCTGATATTTTGGATGTGTAACACTAATCTCGTAAGAGGGGTTTTGTGATCAAATTTCTTTGGCTAACTATTTGGGGGTGAAATTATGATGTTGCAATTTTCATTACTCAAATTGTTAATGACCCAAACCTGGCAATTATGGTGCTGAAGAATGGCAGTTTGAGCATCATAATTTATTTTGGAACCAGTCTGCAAAAAAAGTAATTCCTGTTGTGTTTCTTCTCATCCTATTAATGGAGATTCTTAGCACATATTCCTAGGTTTAACTCAATATTAATTTAGCTTTACATTTCACTTCCTAAAGTTTGATTCCTTAGCTGTGTAACTGAAACAAATTATTCTGCAGTTGAACTTGTGAATGATTTCTAGATTGAAAAAGCCACTGACTTTCATAAGTTTAATATTTTTACCATTATTTACATTACAGAAACCTTAACAGGATCAGCATCTTATTATCCCACCTGTTGTACAACACACACACACACAAAAAGAGTCCCCTCTTCTAAATAGCTTCCATTATAATTGAATAAGTATTTCTTTAAGTGGAGTATGTCGAAAATAGCAGAAAACTTGAAAATGTACTTTCAGAAAAATTATGGCAAAAACAATGAAAGTCCTGTGGCATCCTAAAGACTAACAAATTTCTCCGGGCATAAGCTTTTGTGGGCTGCAATCCACTTTGTCAGGTGAACGAAGTGGAAACTACAGATAGGAGAACAAACAAGGAGTCCTGTGGCACTTTTAAAGACTAAATAAATAAATGTGTTAGTCTTTAAAAGTGCCATTGGACTCCTTGTTTGTTTTGCTGAACTAGATTAACACAGCTACCCCTTTGGAACACGTCTACAGTTAGGGGGTACATACACAGGTGCAAGGGTGAGAAACATTACAGCGGGGAGGGCAAGTGCTAAAAAGTCAATTCAGTTAGGGTAGATGAGGCCCATTCACAACAGTTTGATTAGAAGGTAAATGTGTGAACAGAGACCTTTACTTTTTATAGCAGTTCCAAGGGATAGCCGTGTTAGTCTAATTCAGCAAAACAAACAAGGAGTCCAATGGCACTTTTAAAGACAAACACATTTATTTATCGCATGAGCTTTCATGGGAGAAAATCCCACTTCGTCAGACGCTTTGAAGGTGGGGAACTACGAGATAACCATTGCGAGTCCTGACTCAGTCTGATTGTTTCAAACAAACATTATGCAAACATATTGTGTCATTATGCAAACTGATTGTGTCAAGTTGTCATATGCAAATTTGACATAATCTGACTGGGTCTGAATAGGGACTTGGAATGGTTATATCATTACAAAAAGTAATTGTCCCTATTCACACAATCTCACTTTCTAATCAACTGTTGTGAATGGGCCTCATCTACCCTAACTGAATTGACTATTAGCACTTGCCCTCCCCATTGTAATGTTTCTCACCCTTGCAAGTGTGTATATACCTCCTAACTGTAGTTTCCACTTCATGTATCTGACAAAGTGGGTGGTAGCCCATGAAACCTTATACCTGAAGAAATTTGTTAACTTTGGACCAGATAATTATACATGTAAAGCAGTGATATTCAGGCATCAGTGGTTCAAGGGCCAAATTAGCAATCAGCATTACCCAAAAGAGCCACAGTAGGATAAAGAATTGTTTCATTTACTATAGTATTAAATTTTAATATTTAAACAGCATGATGAGAAATATTTAGCATATAGATATGTTATCACTACAAACTGACTGACCAAGTCAGAGGTGTCAGTCATTTAGCCTTGGGGATCATTTCTGCCAGCAACTCAGTCTAGAGGGCCATTTGCCCCTGCACTAGCCCCCAAAACCTCCACCAGGCCACTCTACTCTCCCCTCACCGGGCCACTTTACTCATCCCCAGAGTGACTCGCAGGACCATGCTGGAGGCTCGCTGCACACAGAGCCGTCCTTTGGGGGGGGGAGTAAGCGGGGTGATTACCCTGAGCCTGCTCAATCTTCCAGCCGAAGGCAAGGCAGGGCGGGAGCACAGAGCCTGGCCTCAGCTCCCCTTGCCCCTGCTCCTGCCGCCGGCTGGCCTGGGGCTGGCTCCCACTGGCAGACAGCCTCTGGTTCCTGGCCGGGGCTGGCTCCCTCCAGCGGGCAGCCTCGGGTTCCCAGTCAGGGCTGGGGTTGGGTCCCCAGGGGATGACTAGGGTCCTTGGGCGTGGGGCGGGCCAGCCCACCACGCTCCCCACTAGCGTGGGGAGGGGGGGCCACACTCCCTCCCTAGGGACAGGCCTGGCTACACAGTGCAACAGCCATATGTCGCCGCCGGCCCATCTCGCCCCGTGGGGCTGACCAGTTGGCCAGGGAGTGGGGCGGGAGTGCCATGAAGAGCACAGCTTCTAGCC
Source organism: Pelusios castaneus (assembly GCA_007922175.1). Classification (NCBI taxonomy): domain Eukaryota; kingdom Metazoa; phylum Chordata; order Testudines; family Pelomedusidae; genus Pelusios; species Pelusios castaneus. Next base: position 9,586,741 of record ML685783.1, read on the forward strand.
AGCCCCAGAACTGGCCGAACCCCTTGCCAATGCTGGCTGGGCCCACTCCCCAAGTGCGGGCTGCAGTAGAGCAGGCCGCAGGCTGCACATTTGACACCTCCAGACCAAGTATTCTTATTTTATCAACTACAATTGGGTAATAACTTAAATCAGTAGTTAATTAAATCACATTGTGTTTTAATACCATGTACTGCAAAGAGCCAGATCAGAGACCCACTTGTGGCTCTTAAACCTCAGTCTGAGTATCGCTGCTCTAAAGTAATCCTTGGCCTCTCTATGGATGCTGCCAAAAAAAGTGCCAGTTTTGGTGAGAGTGATTTTTGGGGGCTCCCTTTTAATTCTTATTTTAACTGAAGTGACAAATTGTCAGCATTTTAACTACGAGGTTGCCTAGACCTGCTCTGGGCAGGGTTAGATAACACGACAATTAAATATTGTATCAGCTGGTGAACATTGGTAGTAGTACTTCAGTGGGAAAAAAAACTTGAGACATGCTAGTGTAGACACAGCCACAGAGACAATGATAGTGGTTTTCAGTTATATTTAGTTGTAACTATTGGAAATTAATTTGTACCTCTTAGTTCATGGGATCCATGTAAAAGACTGCCATTCTTATTTTTAAAAGAGAGAGAGAAAATTCTAGTTTGTTTTGGAAGAATTTAACTAGCTTTTGTTGGAAGTGTCCAGTGTTAAGAACTGTGTTCATGACTGACTGACTTGCTGCTGAGATTTATAGGTACAGTAGCAGAAATACTCTTGGTTAAAGGAAGTTGAGTTGCAGTGGAAACCCATTAAATGTTTTGCTCAATTCTGAGTAACAGTAATTCCGAGTAACAGCTGTTACAAAAAATGATAGAGGAACAACTCTTTTCAACCCAAATGCTGAATTTACCCACTAATCGTGAACTTGTATTAGTAGATGATACGTAGATAGAGTGCACACAAAGTGAGTATGCATAGAGCAATGCTGGGCTTTAGCTTTGTGACACTGCCTGAGTACCAGGAAATATTGTGAATTTCTGCCTATTTTAGGTTTGTGGTAAAAGGGATGAAGAAGTAAAATATTAAGAGTTCCACTATGATAGTTTTCTATATCTTGGAAAGTTATTCTGGCACTGGATAGAGTGCTAATGTAGAATAAAACAGTGGGTCTATATAATTTCAAGTGTTTTTACTAGCCACCTGTGATTTATCAATAGATAAATAAGTGGACATTTTGCGTAACAATATTTAGTGTCCATTAAATAATTAATGCTGCAATTATTTATTTGATCGGATGACTTAAATGTTGAAAATGGGTATTAGAACTTTTCAGTCTAGGTCATCAGTTTGAACCTAGCTCAGGTAGGTGATGATAAAAGGTACTTTTTGATGGCTTGTGGGGAATGAGTTAATGGTTGTAATCGACAGTTTTTTCCAGTCTCAATAGAGAAGCCAAACATCTGAATGGGCATTGTAGACGCCTTGAGGTCAACCAGCATCTGAAAGGACATTGGCTGGACAGTGTGCGTAACTATGTATTGCTGTTGCCTTACAAAAACAAAAAACTTCAACATGTCTCACTTTGTCTACCATTTTATTGCTATTTTTACGAGGAAGGGACCTCTTTTTGTTTGGTGCAGGCCAGAAAACGTATTTGCCTCCTTCAACTTCTGTTACAGCCAATGGTTAAAGTACAATTTGCTGGGCCCTGGAACCCTCCCAATCTCTGGGCCCCCTTCCTGTATTGTCCGGGCCTCCTATATGCATGTGCGGGCCCTAGCCTAGGTATGCATTTGCAACCACTTTTCAGTACCATATGCATCTGTTGTTGTTCCATAAAAATATTTATAATTTTATATGGCATTTATGTCTATAGCAATTATTATCACAAACTAGCAAACACTGTTTAACACAATAAGTATTGTGATCTTTCTATTCCCGATATGGACATTTCACTTCATTAAATGCAATGCCAAACTTGAAACACAAAAAATTTGTGTTACTTTCACCAGATTTCAGTGACAGTTCTGTAGTGAAACGTGATGAGTCAAGCTCTTCAATAGCACCGTGTAGATGTTTTCCTGAGTCTGGCAACAATCTAGTATTCATACAGTCCACTAAGGCCTGGTAAAACTGACATTTAGAAATTTCAATTTGCTTGCCAGGATCCACAGATATGTTTACATATACACCTTTAAAGCACCCTCAACAATCAACTCACAAGTCTCTTGGTAGAACTCTGAATCAAGCTCTCTATGAGCTATAAACACCTGAACTTGTCGACTTAATCAACATACTTGCTGTAGATAATGTTACATCAGATTTTTGCAATGCCAAGGTCAGGTCTGGAAGTTCCTCCAGAGCATCAAGCATGAGACCCAAGTTTTTTTGCTGTGCCAGCAAATTTTGCTTTATCTTTCCCTTCTAATGAGAAATCAGTTGACTTTTTTTTTCAAGAAGTGGTTATGGAGGGCTGCATATGACCACCAAACAGCTCATACAATGTGTTAGCTAGAGGCAACCCAACGTACATCAAATAGGCATCCAATCCTATTAAGTTGAACTTCCTGATCACTCGCACGTTCAGCCAACTCTCTAAAGCACTTCGGCGACTGATTGTACAGAGCATAGAATGAATCCACAAATGATTTAAAGGGATTAACTTCACTGCAGCATTTGATAGCATCAGCCACGGCCAGTTCCAACCTGTGATTAAAACAATGTCAACTTATCAAAAGTGGAAATCATGTCTTTAATTTTGTGGCAACACCAGCCTTACTTCCTAACATGACAGAAGCTCCATCTACACCTAAACCAATCCAATTATCTTTAAGAAATTCTTTGGTGAACCCATGTGCTGTCAAACACTGCAGCAAAGCTAATTCTACGCCATCAGCATCATTGCTGCCTAGTTCAAGCAGATCAAGAAAAAATGTAACACGACCAATGTTTGCATCCTGTACGCCTTAGCCATTGTCCAATAAGAGATGAGCAGTACCAAAGAGCTTACTTTAACCACTGCACCAGAGAAAAAGGATACCATGATTCAAGTGTGACACATTCTAATGAAGGCAGCTCAGTTATATCAGGGGTGAATCTGTCCCAATACGTCCATATCACAAAACCATCATACAACGTGGCACAATTCAACACAATTAATAACATTGTGTGTGGCGGTGGGGGAATCGGGGCCAATACACCTAACTGGTGCTATTAATGCTAAAGGTATTAGTTTTGTGGCAGTTTTATATTCTTGTGGCTCTGCATTTTGTTCTCAACAAGCAAAAACTGTTCACCTTTTCCCTTCTCGTCTAAGCAACAAATACAGGTCCTGATCTTCAGTCACACTGAAGTCAAAGGATGTTTTGTCACTGGGCTCAGTGAGGAAATTTTAACTAGACAAGGCATAGAAACTGTGGAGTGGTAGGAAAGGCAGGGGTACCCTGGCAGGGGAATGTAGCAGGAAGGGGTAGTAAAGGAGGAATGGCTGGGGAGCTTGGGAAGACAGGGCAGAGGTGGGGTGGGGTGCCAGAGGGGTATAGGGAGCACTGGCATTTGGTGGTGTGGTGCCAGTGGAAGATCCTCCCACTGGGCCTCCCTGGTGTTGTCCCCAAATGAGGCCCTTCTGCTGCACTCCCTGTTGATCCCCCACCCCCAAGCCTCCTCGGGCCCCTTCTCCGCCTGCCCACTGGCCTCTACCCCGCTCCTCTCGCCCTCCCCGCCCGCTAGATCGCCGCCCCCCCCACCCATCCCCCGCCTGCCCGTTGGCTCCCCAAACACCCCCAGCCCCTTCCCGCTCCTCTCACCACCTACAGCCCCTTCCCCATCCAACTACAGGCCCCTTCCCCACTCCTCTGGCCCCCCTGACTCCTTCCCTGGCCAACTGCTGACTCCTCTGCCCCCCAAACCTCTTCCCTGCCCAACTTCCAGCTCCCCAGGCCCCTTCCTCACTCCTCTCGCCCCCCTTTCCCACTCCTCTCGCCCCCTGGGCCCTTTCCCCGCCAGAGTGCCAGCTCCCCAGGCCCCTTCCCCACTCCTCTGCAGCCCCTTCCCCACTCCTCTGCCCCCCCCCCCCGTGGCCCCTTCCCAGCCCCCCTTACCTGGCTGGAGCTGCAGGAGTGACTGGCAGAACCACTCCTGGGCCAGGCTCCTCCCACCCTGAGCACACTCTGTCTGAGCATGCTCAGGGCAGGACATTTTAAACTCCCCAGCCTGGCCGCAGCAGGACAGGGCAGAACAAGTATTCTGCCTGAGTCTGCGGCTTTGCTGGGCCCCTGGGCGGAACGCACCGGAAAACAGCATTCCGCCCAGTTTTCTGTTTTTAGGGGCCCCGGAACGCTGGCCCCTGGAAATTGTGGGCCCCGGAACGGCATTCCAGTGTGTTCCCCCTTACTTTAACCCCTGGTAATACCTCTTAATAGACCAACTTCTGTTGGTGAAAGAGACAAGCTTTTGAGGGTGCTGTGTGTCATATAAGATTAGGGTTAGAAGGGGCCTCAGCAGGTCATTTAGTCCAAGCCAAACTAACTCATCCAAGCCAGAGCTTTGTCAAACCAAGCTTTAAAAACTTCTAAGGATGGAGATTCCACCTCCTCCCTAAGTAACCCATTCCGGTGCTTCATCACCCTTCTAGTGAAAAAGTTGTTCCTAATATACAACTTAGGCCTTCTCCACTGCTCCTTATTCTGTCATCTGCCACTACTGACAACAGCCTAGCTCCATCCTCTTTGGAACTCCCTTCAAGTAATTGGAGGCTGCTATCTAATCCTCCTTGTTTTTCTCTTCTGCAGACTAAATGAGCCCAGTTCACTTAGCCTCTCAGAAGTCATGTGCCCCACACTCTAATAATTTTCATTGCCCTCCGCTGGACTCTCTCCAATTTGTCCACATCCTTTCTGTAGTGGGGGCCCAACACTGGACATAATACTCCAGATGTACACTACTCTGATATTCTATGATCTCAATGAAACAATTGTATGGTTTTTTTTATATTGGACAAAATATAATTTTCCCTAACCTCATTCTCAGAAATGGCTGAACCATGTTAACTGAAACTTTCAAAAAAATCTTCAGCAAGAGACAGACAGCTGGCATAGAAACTTCAACTCAAAATAATTAGTTTGGCAAAGTTATAAGCAGCTGATAACAAAGCTTTGGAAAGTGTTAAGATTGCCAATCTATATGTGTGGCCACCTATTTTGTGATAACAGAGAAGTGTCTATAAAGGAACAAACATATTTTGAATAACTTTTCTTATTTCCTCTATTTAGACATAAAAATGGTTTGATTCTGAAATCCTGTAATTCATTCACTCTTCCATTTCCTTCCAGAATCTGTCCTTTTAGAATATCACTCTTTAAAACTGGATTATAAAAAGTGTGGATGATTTTGTGGCTTTCTTTGAGTATAACTACCTGTTCTAAATACCTGGCTAATTAATGCAGTTGCAGTCAAAACAATGTAATGAATATTTTTTTCCGGTAATGGAAGAATCCATAATTGTTGGCATTTGGGTATCATGATAGTGTGTGGCTGGTTGGTTTTTAAAGGAAATAACTACCTAAATTATTATTGGTACTGAAAATAACTTTATTAAAAAAAATTTAGCGTACTGTATGCATTCTTATGTTTAAAAACTGATCTTGAATGAATAATTAAATATTGCTAGTGTAAAATAAAACTGTAAAATATTCTTAGGCCATCACTCATGATTCCTATTATGTTATTTTTTTTAAGTCACTTGTTAATATTCTTTATTTTGGCATTGAACATTTGACTCTTTTAAACCTCACCCCTCCAGTAAAAACATGCATCGTTTTAGCACCTGTTTTCTTCAGAATCTCTTTGTAGCGGACCCTAGAGCATATTAGTTATGTCAGGTGTACTTGATTTATTATTCAGAACTGTAACAAGCTGACATGGGGTTGCCCCTTTTTGTCCTCCATCTCTTCTGCCCTGGTGGCAACAAAAGGGGTGTCTCTCACTTTTTCACTGTGCTTCACTCCTGCTTTTTTATTTACAGTACGGATTACAGTCCTTAATCCCCAAACAAACCCTTCCCTGACCACTGGCTGGGTCTCGAGGCCTTTGTCAGCCAACAGCAACAGAGGTGGAGCCACTGCCTGTTCATAAGCTTGAGCTGAGCTAGGGAGACAGCTGCTCCCTGTTCCCTTAATCGGGTCTGGTTCTTCTGGGCTCTAATTAGTGCATGCAGCAGCCTATGGAACCTGGCCAGCTCCCTCTTTCCACAGCCCAGGTAGCTGCTGGGGGAAGAAAAGAGAGGCTGGCAGAGGCATTGAGGGGCCTTGCTCCTGCCACTCTGCTAAAATAACTATAGGGAAATTGTCATAAGAGCCACCCTTAAAAATATTGTCCAAACCATGTGGGTTTTGGGTTTTTTTGTTGTTCCAACTTTAATCTTTATGAACCAGAATTACCTTATGACATTGTCTGAGTCAACTTTAGAAAGACTAGCATACAGGAGTGGTAAAATGCATTCTTATACTGTCTTTTTTTTTTTTTTAGGAGATCAATAAACAAGCATGTCAACTTCAGCTATACTAAAAAATATAAGAAATAAATGTTTGGTTCAGTAGAGTGAGCTGTTAGTACAGCCAAGCATAATAAATCAAAGCTGTTTCTATTCTAACCAATCTGATTTTTTTTATCAGGCTGTGTATACACTGCAGCAATCTGTATCCCAAAAGAAGATGAGACCTAATTGTATTGTATGAATATTGGGAATAACTATTTTAACTTGACATAGATTTCAGGGTTTTGACCATCCAAGCTTTCCTCAAATTCTGCCCTGAGATAAGTCTAGAAACCTTGATAGCTGCACTTTGTATATTTATAAATACTTCTATGCAAAGCTCATTTTGCTGTTGAGAGTGCATTCCATAAAGGACTATTAAAGTACAGTCCCAAATCAAATTACTTGCTCAAATAAAACCACCTTTGACTCCAGTGCTGTTATTGACTTCAGTTGTAAATGGAATTCTCTGCAGCTCACTTTGACAAACTTTAGATCGAGTCTCCCATGAAACCAATAATAGACATTTGAAATGTAATGGTTACATTTATCTTGGATATCTTCATCTAGTTAATGTTTATAACTTCATACATCATTGATAATAAACTGGCTTTACTGTCTACTGTAGTGGCTTATTGGCTTAAAGACAAAATATTGACATTGCATAGACGTGATTTGTAAAAAGTTGTTCATTTCGCTTTCTCTCTCTCTCTCTCTTCCCCCTCTCTTATAGGAGTATATTAAGGGACTCTGTGAACCTGAACTAGAAGAAAAGGAATATTATCCAAAGGACATGCACTGCATTTTTGTTGGCGCACAGAGCTTATTTCTTAACTGCCTTATTCAGGATACCTGTGCTGATATAACAGTGCAGGAAATAGGATTACTTAGTATTAAAGGTGGTGCAGAGGCTGTTGTTATGGCTAGAAGTCATATTCAGCAGTTTGTGAAGCTCTTTGAAAACAATGAAAGCTTATTAAGTGACAAAGAATCGAATGTGAAAAAGCAATTTAAACAATTTGTGGAAGCACATGCAGATAAATATACAATGGACTTGCTAATCTTGCCTAGCTCACTAAAAAGAGAACTTCTGAATCTTACACAAAGTGATTGTTGTGAAGCAGATGGTGGTATTGTAGACCTTACAGATTCTGAAAACACACCAGAGCTTTCACAGAACAAACCCTCAAAACTAACTGTAATGAGCGGAGATGGAAGAACAGTCGGGGAAGAAGCAAGAAATAAAGCTGGAACCCCTATAACAGAACTTACAAAACAAATGGACGCAGTATTTTCCAATGCACCAGGGAAGTGTTTTGTTCCTATAAATGGTATGACTTCACTTGAGGCTTCTGTTGCCAAAGAGAGGCAGTCATGTAAAAGGAGGTGTTCTGATGGTGAGGAAAGGCTTCCTAAGAAACAGTTCTCATTAGAAAGTGATCAGGAAGGCAGGCCTACACCATGTAGTAAAGCTCCAGGGGGGGATGCAGTTATTGATCTGATTTCTGATAGCTGCAGTGAGTCAGATGATCCAGGCTTCTCTGTTAAAGATGGTGATGACATCAGTGAGGAAATGGAATATAAGATTCTTGTAAACTTTTTCAGAACCATGGGATATTCCCAAAAAATTGTAGAGAAAGTTATAAGTGAACTGGGACAATCAATGGAACCATTAATGCTCCTGGAAGAAATAGAAAAGGAAAGTGCAAGGTTTCAGAAGGAAAAGGAACAGTCACCACAAATATCTAGAACCACAAGTGTGCATTCAGGTGGTAATGCAAATCTTTCACAGACTCTGAAAGATAAAGGTTCTATAAGTAAAAATCAACTTAAACCCAACCATACTTTAAAGGAAACAAAAAATGTAAAACAAAAAAGAACAAATTCACCACATGCACAGTTCCAGGCAGAAGATAAAATGCATGAGACAGACTATAAAAATAAAATTGCTGTTCCTGCCAGTAAAAATCCAACAGAACATCGTAAACAAGTACATTTCAAGCCTTCTGATCAGAGTCACAGTTCCAGGACAAATGATATAGAAACTGATGGTCTTGTACCTTCTTTCAACACTGCACAAGAATTAATGAAAGATGGAATACGGAAAGATGTTGACTTTGTAGCAAGAGGGAGTTCAAGCCAAGAACATCCACCCGTTCAGAGTGAAACTGTAGTTCACCAAAAGTTTGCAGGGTCATCAAATACACAGAGTAATCAAACTGTTCATAAGGAGAGACTAGGACATTGCAATCCTTCCCAGTTGACACTCTTTCACGAACCCTCTTTTGATATCCCAAAACTTATTGAATTTCCAACCCCTGGGTTTCCATCCCAACTGAATGCTTCAGATCTAGAGAGGAAGATAGTGGGACCATACAGTCATCACACAGATGCCTCAGTTACTGGGGTTCAAAGGTTTATGGATTCTCTGAAAAAGCCATATAATCTGGAGTTGAAAAATGAACCTGGGAGAGCATATTTAAAACATATCATTATAGATGGAAGCAACGTTGCAATTTCGTAAGTACAGAATTGCTTGTTTGCACTACTTCTCTTTATTAAGTTTCAAAGAATTTCAAAGTGAAACTGGGACAAGCAGAGCACAGCCTGGGTGTAAAAGCTTTTCTTGACGTGTCAAAAATTCTTGCGAACTGGCTTGCATGAGACCAGCTATTTATCTACTGCAGCAAAATTTCCCACCAATGTTGTAGAAATGGGCTAACTTGGTAAGGAGTATAGAGGTGAATTCTGTCCATTGCAAATGAATGCTATGAACCCCATTGAACTGCTTATTTAAACTGTATGGGGAATTTCAGTTTAATATCTGTAGTCTCTTTTTTCTATTTTAAGGATGCACGGTGTTGGTGACACTTGTTTAAAGATTGCCAAGCTCCATGTAGGTGCTTTGAAATTCTTCTAGTTATGTACCTCAGAGATGATGGTCAAATACTGCACTGAAGTGGGCGGTACAGAAATAGCAGGATTTCTGGAAAGTGCTATTTTCCAGGAATAGACTCACTGAGCTTTCTGATGCTCCACTGGTGACTGCCAACATAGGAAGTAACTCTGTAGCACTTCAAGTTCCTTTGCAGTGAGAACAGAGAAACTGTCTGTTATGAAAATAAATGTCTAATCTTAAAACTCATCAGCAGAAAGTAAAAATGATTACTTAAAGCAAAAATAAAATGAAAACAAAACAAAATAAAAAAGCCTTTTCAGGATAAATTTATTCCTGATAGGCTAGGGAGGAAGAAAGCTGAAAATAATGTCTGCCTTTAAAATGGGCAAAGTATTTTAAAAATGTTGCCTTAAAAGCAGTAAATACTAACTAAAGTGATATTGAAGGTCTTAACTGTAGCTATACAACTTCAGGTGGTGATTGGTAAGGGTGATGTTTCAGGAAAATATGTGCTACAAGAAGTGCTCTCAGCTGGATGAGCTGTACAAGGGGTCTTATTCATTTCTAGCCATTATTAGATCCAAGATACTGTTGAAAAGAATGATTTTAAATCCATGTTCTAAACATATGATCTAGTTTAATATTTCTTAGAGTATGTAAATATTCCCTGCAATGTTAATTTACAGCATTTTTTTTATTTCCTGCCCTAAACATTTAGTGTTTGTGCTGTTAAACTGCTGGAATATCATTTGCAAGAGGTGTCTGCAAACGTGTATGTATTTGTACATACATACACATATACATGATTTTTTTTTTTAAAGTCTGCAAACTTTTGGCTAGATGAGGATGGAAAAATGCGCTCTTAAACCTTGTACGTCCAGAAGCAGCCATGGATTTAACAACCCAACCCTAAATTCTGAATCGTGTTAACAAACTCGCTTAGTTGTTGGGGAGGAGATAACTTCAACACATTCCTCCAGCTCCTTACTCAACTCAACATCATCACCCTTTTTTGTCTGCCCTCTTTCCAAGTCCCAGTTTCATTCAGACACTAGAAAAGGCTGATAAAAATAATTGTCTGGATCCCGTGAAAGGACTTGAAATAAGGGATGCACAGTCATGGAAAATACAAGGGTGCAGGGAACATAATGAATATTCATACACAACAGAACAACGTTTGCACAAAACTCTTTTACTAAAGTGCTTATGACTTTATACATTCTAATGGGACTCTTAACTGTGGATCATCTTATAGTGCATCATGCTTCTAGTTTTGAAATCTCCTCGTTTCCCTTTATACTGGCTTATAAAAAGTCAAAATTTATTGTAATGTAACTACAAATATTACTTAAGTTGAGATACTTGAGGTTGTGCAGATTGTCACCTTATTTTCTACTATTTAAGTACAGATCATGGTTATTTCTGAAGTCTCTTCTACTGTTAAACTGCACTATCAGTCTGGGTTTCCCCACTTCTAATCGTATCTAATTAAGAGTGTACTTCTCTAATATAAAAGTATATTTTCCCTTACTTGGCTGGAAATGGGAGATTTGAACTTTTTCATTCCTTTAGGAAAGAGACCTTTAGGACTCTAGGAAAGAGACCTTTCTTACACTGGATATTTTAGAAACAACTGGGCCTGAATCCTTCACATCCCTTTTGAGCTGGATGTTTTTGTTTTGTTGCAAGTGAATGAACAGTCATGTGCTAAAGTTACATCACCCAAGAAGAACTTTATGCTCTAGTGGTTAAAAAGCTGGAGGGGAAAAAAAATCAAAATTGGAAAAAAAAAGTTTAAAATTTTTCATTTTGGTTTTGAAACTCTAAATGTTGAGTTGAAATTTTATTATGCCAAATTGGTTAGGGCTGTTGACAGAAATTTGATCACTTCAGGTGCTGGTTTCTTTAGATATTCCCTGAACTCCTACGGTTCATCCTTAATCTCTCTGCTGACATGATATCAGGCTTTAACAAAAAGCAACTTTTCTGAAGACAGAAGCACTTTTTGGTAGTGTAGTTAAGGGTGTATGTCAGATTCCGAATGAAATATGCTACTTTAAGTGTTCATACTGCAGCTTTTAACTGTAATTCAGTTTGGGCTGAAATCTAGAATATAAAACATTCATAAAGAGTGACTGATTCTTTGGACCTCAATAAGAGTAAAATAATTTACTAACATAAATATCATGGACTGACTTGTTTGGGGTCTGACTGATGTTAATTTGTGGGGTGCCATGTTTCCTAATTAGACCATCCAGTTATTCTGTTGTCAGTATTTAAAAATTAGTATTAAAAAAAAAAAGTCTAGCTAGTGATAAATAATAATAAAGTACAGGTACATTTCCAATAGTGTAGGTCCTTTCAAGTTTGCTGTGACAGAAGTGTTGCCAGCAGATCGAGGGATATGATTATTCCCCTCTATTCAGCACTGGTGAGGCCGCATCTGGAATACTGTGTCTAGTTTTGGGCTCCCCACTACAGAAAGGATGTGGACAAATTAGAAAGAGTCCAGTGGACGGCAACGAAAATGATTGGGGGCTGGGGCACATGACTTACGAGGAGAGACTGAAGGAACTAGGCTTATTTAGTCTACAGAAGAGAAGACTGAGCGGGGATTTGATAGCAAACTTCAACTACTTGAAGCGTTGCTCCAAAGAGGAGGGAGCTAGGCTGTTCTCAGTAGTAACAGAGGACAGAACAAGGAGCAATGGTTTCAAGTTACAGCTGGGGAGGTCAAGGTTGGATATTAGGAAAAACTTTCTCACTAGGAGGGTGGTGAAGCATTGGAATGGGTTACCTAGGGAGGTGGTGGAATCTCCGTCTTTCGAGATATTTAAGGTTCGGTTAGACAAAACCCTGGCTGTGGTGATTTAGTGGGAGTGGTCCTGCTTTTGGTAGGGGGTTGGACCTGAAGACCTCATGAGGTCCCTTCCAGCCCTATTATTCTATGATTCTATCATAGTACTGAGTGTGTTTAAAAAATTCTCAGATTTTTTCCTTTTACCAGTTCAGTTAAACTAGTATCCCATTTTATTCCATCTAATCTGTGACAGATTTCTACTTTTTTTTTCCCTCTTTCCCCTGGTCCTAGTCTGATGACTTCTATATCAGGCTACTTAAATTTGCTGATATCTTAACAGTCCTAGAAGTGTTTCCAGAATTGGCTGTTCTTTTCATATCTCATCTCTTGGGACCTTCCCAGAAGCCATAGATGCAGTGTTTGCTGGCGTATTTCTAAAAGTGGTCTTTAGGTTTCTTATTGTACCTTATCTCAGAAAGGTATTTATGGCCTCCAGCACTGTTATGTCTTAACACCTACTGCACTGCCAGGCTTTGAATTCCCAGGTGCAAAATATTCCTGCTGAAAGTAGTTGCATTCATAGACCAAATACTACTTTCACTGGCCAAGTACAACTAGTGTATTTTGAAGCACAAAGATGTAGCAGTGCTCTCATGGACTTCTTTGTAATCAGTCCAGAAAGATGGGTTTTTTGAAAAAGGGTGATGGAGTCAGAAAAGCAAGTTCAATAAACGAATATATCTGAGGAAAGCTTGCTTGTGGCATATCATGAATTGTCCATTAAGTGAGTTAACCATTTGTTCCAAGATAACTTATCCAATCTATTGTTAGATAATGTAGGCAGCCTTCAAATACAGTGTGTTACCTTTCTTAAAGGATGACGGATATTAACTAAAGGAGATAATTTGATAGCTGTTATTCCAGCTTCAGTTTGAGGACCCACAGCTATATTCTCTGAAGAATTAATTTGGATTCCAGTCTATAATATGCTAGCATTATAAGGGTTAACTGAAGTACTTGATGAACACTTCCTGTCTCTTTACTCTTGTCCTGGTAGCTCTTACGGGGAAATTCTGCATGACCCACAACTATATATTACTTGAAAAAAAGTACAGTGGTTTTATTACAGTAAATAGCTTTACAAATGTACTGTTTTTCATTGTTCAGATTTTGTTCTTTAGAAAATAGTCATGCAGACTATGTCATCATTGAGTCATAATTTATCTTAACCTTTTCAACTGATTTCCCAAACTTGTATTAATGGAAAAGAAATGCAAATTGCTAGAGCTGTATAGAAAGTAACAAATTTACCACATCCTCTTTATTAGCTACTTTTTAAAGAAAGACCATCTTGCTGAAGAGAGAGAGAGAGAATGGGATTTTATGTAATAGAATGTCTTGAGAGTATGTGCTCAAAATCCTGTCGAAGATAGAATGCATTGTTCTTCCTCGCACTCATGAAGATATTGGACACTTCAAAAAAAAAAGTCTAGATGTAATATGCCATGTATATAAACTCTAAAAGGGCCACTCAGTTAGTAGATCATGATTTAAAAAGAAAATAACTCAAAGCATTCTCAATCCATTGCCTAAAGTTTCACTTCCATACAGACCATTAGTATTAAGGTTTGTTTTCATTAATTGTTAGCTCAAGGTGTACCTCAAGTGTTGCCTCTAACCCAACTTCCATCCACACACACAGCTCTTTCGCTTGAGCTAAGTGGTGCTTTAAGCTTAAGCTATCTGGCTGGTTGGAGGAGTGGTACAGTTGAAGCCTGAATGCTTCTGATGCTTGAGTTGGTAATGCTATGGTGTTGCAGCAGCTGGAGTCACAACTCATAAGCTATTAATCAAATTACTCTGTGCCGTTTATCCAGTCACTGGAAGTTTTTGTTTTGAGTATTTTGCAGTGTGGTGCTTTCAGTAGAGCTGAGGTACAGCATAGTGAAGACGGCATTTCAGATGACTTGTCTGACACAGCTATGCAACAGCAGCTCTCTTAAAACAGGATGTATTAAAATAACAGATAAAAATCAGAGCAGCAGACAGAAAATGGTTTACATAGCTTCTCATCTGGATTCTTTGTAAAAGTCCAACCAACCTGGCTTCTTTTAGCTTAGTTATGAAAAGAAAAAACCTTTCACGTTCTAGAAAGCAGCAAGCGCTGTCTCTGACATGATCTTGCTGCTGCCATGTTATGCAGCTTATTATCTTCTCTACCTTTGCCTTGCTAAATGCTGCGGCCCTCTCCCAGTTGTAAACCCGTACCACGTTGAGGAACAACTGCATTCCAAAGGAATGTGGAAAAGATGACACTCTAACAACAATGAATTGCTGTCTTTTAAAGTCCTACCTAGCTCAGTTATCATATTTCACTTTTCAGCTTGTTCAGCAATGCCATCTGTTTACCCAGGATTGTTGTTTGTTACAGTAGTGCCTAAGGGCCAGCTAAGAGCAGGGCCGAAAGAGGAATTGTATTGCATTTGTATAATGCCTAGCACTCTACAGTCCCTGCCTCAAAGAGCATACAGACTCAATAGCCAGAACAGACACAAGGTGGAGGAAAGGGTAAACACAAACAGTTTAAATTCTTTATCAATTTTCTCTTGTTGTGAATTATAAATTAATAACTTTAGACACCCCCCCTGCCCCAATCCCACCTTCTTTATACATAATAAAGCAGCAAAAATGCCCCCAATCTCTTTTTGCCCTTGCAGATCACCTTTAAGGAAGACACTCTTTCTTTATGACTGCACATTTTGCTTGCCTGCCAGGTCTGGGTCTTGAAGATCAAGAGCTGCTGCTCTAAGGCTTCTTCTGCCTGGAAAGTTTGATTGCATGAGAGAGATTGTAAGTCTCTTGTTGAAATACAGGTGGCAAAATCCTTACTTTTGTCACTTTTTTAAAAAGCCTTGTGACTTTGTAGGAGGCATAATTTGGTGTTTTATTAGTCACTGCCTGTTCTGCTGCTTTCTGCTGTCTCCTCCAAATTCTGCACTCTTAAACAAAAATTACCTCTTATGAAAATACAGTCATAATGTGAACTAACTAATGTGTTCTTTGGTGGCAGACGATTTTCTGCAACACAGCAGTGGTAGCAAAGATCTGAATGTCAAAGGCCAACTATAGCTATTAAAAGTGCTAAAATTATTGAGCATAGGTGTTTCTTGAAACGTGTTTTGTTCTTGTATTATGTAGATCACTTTACATTCTCTTGGTATCTGCCTCATTTGAAAACATAAAACTTGTGCTGAAACCTGCTGCCCTCTCTTGTATGCAGAGTGACATTTCATTCAGTTGCCTTCTCTTCAATTTTAAGTTCTATTAATAGAATCATAGATGTGTAGATCTGAAGAGGATCTGTAGAGGTCTTCTAGTCCAGCCCCCTGAGGCAGGACTGAGCTTTCATGCCTGACGTGTCTGTCCAGCCTTGTCTTAAAAATTTCCAGTGATGGAGATTCTACAACCTCCCTCAGCAATTTATTCTGGTGTTTAACTACCCTGACAATTATGTCCAATCTAAAGCATCCTTGCTGCAATTTAAGCCCATTTCCTCTTGTCCTAACCTCAGGTATTAACAAGAACATTTTTTTTCCCTCCTCATTGTAACAATCATTTATGTACTTAAAAACTGTTATCATGTCCCCACCCCTCCCATCGCCCAGTCTTTTCTTCTTCTAAGTAAACAAACCCATTTTTTTCAGTCTTTCCTCATAGGTCATGTTTTTTAGATCTTTAATAATTTATGTTGCTCTTCTCTGGACTTTCTCCAGTTTGTCCACAAGTTTTCTGAAATGTAGTGCCCAGAACTGGACACGGTACTCCAGTTAAGGCCTAATCAGTGCAGAATAGAAAGGAAGAATCAATTCTCATGTCTTGCTTAGAACGAGTCCTTTTGTTGTAACGGTACACAAGGGTATGGAGTACTGGCACTTTTTATACCGGCCCCGCTGCTTAGCTAGGGAAGGCGGGGTCAGCAGGGAAAAGGAGCGCGGTGCTCCTGTCCCTTGCCAGCCCCGCTGCGCAGCTGAGGGGCGGGGTTAGCAGGGGCAAGGAGCGCAGCTGCTGGAAGAAGAGGGGTGGGAGAAGCATTTTTCAAATTTACTATCAAGATACAAGTACCAGCACTTTAAAAAAAACCAAAACACTTTTTACAACACTCCTGCTAATACATCCCAGAATGTTTGTGGTTTTTTTGTGAGTGTAGGGCAGTTGTTTGTTTGTTTTTGAGGTTTGTTTGTTTGTTTTTGCAAAAGTGTGACACGGTTGTAGTGAACCTGTTATAATCTAACCTGCTGTTTGTACACTGTGTTGCTCTCTTTCTGTAAATCTGGCTTCTGAGCTGTAGAAGAATATGAAACAGTGATTTTTAAAATTTAAACTGGCAGTAGTCTTGCTTAATTTGCTTCATAAACTTTCATTGAAATTTTGGTTTGTTATGTAGGGAGTACTCTCTACCTGCTGATATTTTTAATTCTTCCCTTTGCCCAATTCTCTTATCTAGCTCAGTTCTTGAAATTGAGTGAATTGTTGTTTAACCTATGCTGCTTTTTCATTCAGGAAGTTAGATGCTGGAAGTCATGGCCTCTGGAATAAAAAATTTAAACTCTTCAATATTTGCTGTATTTTATCATTAACCCTAGTTAAATTTTGTAATAAGCAATATTAATCATATTTATAATCCTATAGTTGTTAAATATATAAACATTTATAGTTGAAGGATTAACCACTGATATTGGAATCAAATTCTTGTATTCTTATTTTCATTGCTTTACTTTCATCAAAACTGACCGCATAACAAGACATCTCAGCTGCTAGTAAATTGACCCGTATTGTCCCCAGTAGGCTAGTTCCATGCTTGCTTTTTTGTGACCCAGCCAAGTGACTCTAATAAATAGGAATGAGTTAACACTTTGTTCCTGTTGCAGTTTATCTGAAGTGCAAAATTCAGGAACTTAAGTCTCAGAGGTATTACATCTTCCATTGATCTTATCAGAAATTACTGGCCCAAAATAAAGGGGAGGAAAGGAGTGAAGGACATTTTCCCAAACTCCTTTATCGGCCATTCAAAGGAGTCTAACAAGGCATGTCCTCACATCTGACCCTCCCTGTGAAATATGTTTTGGTACCAACTGGAGAGAAGGTGAGTCTGGTGATTTGCAGCATGATACTTTATACATTATAATTAATGAGACAGACATCATTTTAGTCTGTAATTGATAGATAGCTAATCATAAAACTAGAATATTCTTCAACTTGAGAAGTTTTCAACTGGTGGGCTTTTCAGAAGAACCTTCCCCAGGACTAATGGCTATAGTTCTGCCTACAAAACTTAAAAGTAAGCTAATCTATGTATCTGCCTTGCTTTGAGAAGGAGGGATCTAGTAATGTCACAGAAGATATACTTCTCCCTTTTTTTGCACTCAACTCTCTTCCTCCTAGGGAGCACCTTGTATGTAACTAGAACAATAAGTATCCCCCTACCTTTATATTTTGATGAAATTTTATTTATAATGCAAGATGTAACTTCCTCACATCACTTTGAATTGCTTCAACATTCACAGCTGCACAACTCTAAAGAAACCAGTTATGGAGGGTTAGCCATGTTAGTCCTGTGACACCTTAAAGACTAACAGATTTCTCTGGGCATGAGCTCTCATCAGATGACAAAGTGGATTGCAGCCCATGAAAGCTTAGGTCTGAAGATATATGTAAGTCATTAAGGTGCCACAGAATTCTCGTTGTCTTTGGTCTAAAGAAACCAGTCTCACTTTTTTGGGGTTGTTTTTGTTTTTTGTTTATAGTCATGGTTTACAGAAATTCTTCTCCTGTCGAGGAATTGCAATAGCTGTTGATTACTTTTGGAAACGTGGCCACAGAAACATTACTGTGTTTGTTCCACAATGGAGAACAAAACGTGATCCTAACATCAAAGGTGAGACAAATAATGTCCTGCCTTCTTTTCTTTTGGATTTAATTCAGTTAACCCATTCTAAGTTCAGCTTTTGATATTTGAGACCAGTCACAGAAATGTAATTGATAAATAACCTAATTTTGAATGGCTAAGTAACTGACTTTCCTATAGTTTTACATTTCTCTGAATATTTTCAGATCACATTACAATATCCAGTTAGGTGTTTATACTTTATTCTGAAATATGAGCATCTAATTTCTATACCATAAATATCAAAATATCACTTGAATTATTGCAATCCAAAAGTAGTCACCCAAATTTCAAAATGCTGAATAGTGATATCTAGAAAAACTTTTCCAGGTTTGGTCAGCTGTGTTGCTGACTCTTCTTTAAAGAATTGATATTTGTTTCGCTGTCATAAAGACATGGATGATGCCTCTTGATTAGAAAAAGTGTATTCTTAACTCAAGTTATCTGACAATGAGGTAAAACCATAGACACTTTGTCATTTTCACGTGAGTTAGAAGGTAGAGTTAAATCTTAGGAGCTTTCATAATATTTAACTTGCCCTAACTTGTGTTGTCTTCACTAGTTGACCTCATAGTAGCTAACATGAGTTAGCACACTTTTTTCCTATTGAAGGCAAGATCTTAAAGCCTACAAGCCCTGAGACTTGCTGCTTCACCTTTCCTCCACCATTCTGCACCTTTTAAAATCATTCTCATCTCTTTAGTAGCTTTAAATTTGTTATTTATATGGCTGAGCTAATTCATGCTCAAGACAGTGCTGTGAGGTAAAGAAGCACTAGTATCGCTTTGATTTGGCAAACTAAAGCAGTCAATGGGACTTTTGGGTGTCAAGGATCACTTAAAATAAGGCCACCTATGTACATGTACAGAGGGTACATGTAAACACTCCAGTTTGAAATGCTCATCTCCCGGATGGAGATGGGTTTTAGAGGCAGGTTAGAATTGAGGAGCTTAGGGCTCCATCTACCTCACACTTTTCTAAGATGCAGCATACCACCTGTGCCGATGAATAGGTACTGGTCCCAGAGAAGATAATCTGTTTTGTACATTATGTGTACTAGATGTAAACTCTGTAAATGAATGCTAAACAAATGAAAAGAGGAAAACCTTGCCTTTAAAATTGTGTGTGTTTACCATTTTTTAACAGAACAGCATTTCTTGACACAGCTCCAGGATGTTGGAATATTGTCTTTAACTCCTGCAAGGATGGTATTGGGAGCCAGGATTGCTGCTCACGATGACAGGTGTGGAAGATGAGAGTTTAAACCCTTTTAACAGATGGACAATGTTACTATATCATTCCTCATGATTGATAGATATTATGAGGTAACCATTAATCCATCTCTGGAGAACGAAGCACTAATTTCATGTCTAAGAGGTGTTCCATGTTTTTGTTTGCAAGTTTGGTGTATCTGTCCTATCAGGGATAATATTTAAATGACCTTGCTCTCTTGTACACATTCTGCTTTCAGAATGTCAACAAGACCAGCATTTTTAATGGCAAAATAACCCAAATTAAACCATCATTCATCTTTGCCTGATATGGATATCCTGCATAATTTGGTAGCTTTTCTCCTTAAAACTTGTCATTGATTTTAATCCTCATTGAGGACAAGTGTCTTTGACAAGTTTTGTATAAATCACTTGCTGAAGTTTACTAACTTATAACTCATTGAGTTGTAGAGATTGAATACACACATGTATCTGGGTCTGTGCCCATTGATATATCATGTAAACTACTGAAAAGGGAGTTTTGGCCTGATTCTTTTTCTACCTTCCAGACTCTCTGATGATTTTGGAAGAGACTTAACAGATTTAGTTACCTTGTACCTGTGCTCCCCAGGTTGCATATGGTCAAATGTTGACTCTGTAAGGCGTGCTGCACTCAGGATGATCATTGCCCTACTGTACCATATGGTGGTAAATTATACAAAAAAGGCAGGTAATGTCAAACTTGCATTCCAAGTTTATTTAGAAATACATCACCAAGAATACCATCGTTATTTCAAACATCACCTCCAGCCTTGAAGTTCTGGCAAGTCTTTCAACCAGACCTATCTTACTCATTGCAAGGACTGAGTTAGTTCCTTCCCATAGACAGTTAGCTTCCTTAATCACAGCATGATTTCTACTAAAGTCTCCCAATGCCAGGCCACTGGCTAGAAAAGTGTACTAGAAAAGGTTTTTATCAGCTAACCCGTTAGCATTTGGCAAAGACAAGCAGCTGCAGCCCTGAACTAAGCATTTGGAAGCTAGCATTTTCCTGCATCTCCTTCCCTTCCGGTTGGTAAACAAATCCACCCTTTTTTGGTTTTTTTACTGACTAAGGAAATGGTTTGTTCTTGGACTAGAACATGCCTGATTTGTCATTGAATGTGCAATCTAACCATCATGTGCTCAACTGAAAGCTTTTTAAACACGAAAATAAAATTAAATGCACTAGCACATCTTAGTTGTTCTTAAAAATAAATAACTAAAACCCATGTAGGGCTGCAATGTTATGTCAGAAAAATTAAAAGTTACAAAAAACACATAATCAATAGTTATTCCCACAACAATTCTTTGGGTTCAGTGTTACATTATCTCACATGGTTTTATGTCTTAAAACAGAGCAGCCTTTATTATAATACAAAATGCAGTATACTTTTTCAGCAAAAAACAAGAGTTCTGTGGCACCTTAAAGACTAACAGATTTCTTTGGGTCTTTAAGGTGCCACAGGACTCTTGTTTTTTGCTGTATACAGACTAACACGGCTACCCCTCTGGAACTACACTTTTTCAGTTGCCAGAATTCTGATTGCTGTGGAAATCAGAATATCACATTCTGTTTGCATTTGAATCTGTGTTCAAGAACATGTAAGCAAAACTCTGAGACTAACTTATTGATTTTTAGCTTTGAGCATCCCAAATAGATCATAATCAGTGTTTTAAAATAGAAAATGGTGTGATAGTTTATTTCCAGAGGAATAAATCACTTGTTCCTTTCAAGATGGACCCTGTATTTCTTGCATTAATATTTCAATAATAAAAGCTTGCCTTCATTTTAATCATTTAATGATGAAAAGGATATATATGATCACTCATTGATAAAAACAGTTCACGAAACAGGCAAGCATAGTGATAGTAATGGAAATGGATTGATGGATTATCTTGCTGCAGAAGGAGATCTAGCAGATTGGCCAGAAAGAAATGTGTGGAAATAGAATTGGGTTGAATTGTGCAAGGAACGTTGTACTTTCAGCTTTACTTGTTTATTTTAGACATGTATTTCAGTATTCTCAGTTAGCATCTCTCTGACGACTCCTTGCTACTGATTAACTTAAAAATCTGCCTCAATAAGCACTACTGTGTGCAGTCAGGTGAGATTTGGGATTCTTTTTGTTAATTAAGGTCAGTCAGTCCCTTCTTTTTAAAAAATTTAAAACAAGTGTTTTCATTAATAGAACTACACTATCTAATTAGGGATGGTTCCTCTTAGGTGGCTGAGATACTTGCTTTCTAGCTGATGTGAATGGCTTAGGCCAAAATGAAACTATGTGAAGAAAAAACATTTTAACTGTCTTTGAAACAAATGTTGTTGTAGATTTTTGCTGCATCTTGCTGATAAAACTGGAGGCATTATTGTTACCAATGATAATTTCAGAGAATTTGTGACGGAATCATATTCTTGGAGAGAGATTATTCAAAAAAGGTAATCATTTGGATTTATATACCCCCTTCCCCCCTCCAACGAGAGTTCCTATCCTTTTGCTCTAGCTGCCCTTAATGTAACTTTTAAAATAATTCATAACCCCCACCTGATATCCTGCTCCAACACCTCACCCCCCCTTTTCAAATATCTGTGCAGCACACAGGGGCATCTGAAAGTAATCCTTATTTGGATTTAGATTGAGGTGGGAGCAAGTTCTAAAGCTGTACTCCCACCCCATATACAAAAATCATCCCACGCCCCCTCCCCTCACTGAAGATGCATTGTTTATGTAAGCTTGAGAACGTTTGGTTATCGCTATGGTACTAGTCAATGTCATAGGAGGCAACAGTCTGTCAGATAAGTAGGTCCTAAGCCTTTAAGACCTGGGTCAAAATCAATGCCTTGGTTTCTGGATGGAATTTCAAAGGCAACCAGCACAGGTCAAAGAGCCCTGATCTCAGATGCTTGGGGTCAGATACTCAATTTATAAGCTGGGTCATTGCATGCTGCAAAAAACTTGAGTTTATGGATGGTTTTAAGGAGTGGCTCTTTGTAGGGTCCACAGTAGCCGTCTAATCTTGAAGTGACAAAGGCATATTGTAAATAATCATTTTGTTGCTTTTGCATTGTACCTTTCTCATTGTAATGAAAAACAAATAACGGCCAGTTATCATATGGGTACTTATTAATTGCAAGATGTAATTAATATTTTTCCCCATAGGCTGAACGTTGTTGTTTTTGTTGTTGTTTTTTGTCACACTGTCCTAATTAATGACGTAGATAAGAGAAGAAAAGCTATATTGTAGGTACAGTACACCTGCATGTTTACCTGTAAATAGCCTCCTTCAACAATTATCTTTTTAGGGATTTTTAAATGTATGTAAACAGTGTAAAAATCTAAATGTAAAATCTTAATTGGTTGTCTTTTATGACATGTAAATAAGACTAATTATTCCATTTTTATTCAGGATTAATCTCAAGTATGTAAAAATGAGTAGAAAGAACCTTATAGCCTTCAGTAGACTTTGAAACAGGCCATTTATTCTGTGCAGAAAACAAAATACTAGTAAATTATTTTTATTAAAGGATGTAAATAGGAAAAAGATCTTAAATGGTGC
This sequence comes from Pelusios castaneus, assembly GCA_007922175.1. NCBI lineage: Eukaryota > Metazoa > Chordata > Testudines > Pelomedusidae > Pelusios > Pelusios castaneus. Next base: position 9,609,706 of record ML685783.1, read on the forward strand.
AGGAGTAATTTTTTCCACTATTGTACTTCAGATTTATGTTTCATCCATATAGATGCAGGAACTGCTGTTTACTTTAATGCTGAGGATTTGCAACCAACTAATTTTAAGAAAAAACAAAATCCAAATTCTTTACACAAGATTAGCCAGCATCTAGTGTCTCTCGCGTGGAGACACTCTGTTGTGTTTGGTCACAGATTTCAATCAGTTGTGTGGCTTGCAATGACGTAGGAGTCTTCTGCTAGTCATCAGAGCGTACTGATAAGGAACAAGATCTTTAGTCTCTCATTCTCACTTGCTCACCCTCTCACCAATTACCCAGTATCAGAAACTTCTTTTGCAGTGATCCAGACCTTTCAAATTTAAGAACCCACTGTAATCAGGAATATTGGGGATGAGGGGGAATTTCCATGTCCATATAATCACCCATTCACAATTTTGGAAGGGAACATCATTTTTAGCAATAGCGGAATAGAAGTTCATTGATTGGACTGCACTGATTCTGGGTTGAAATTAGGTGGCTACCCTGAGGTAGCTAATTCTATATATTGGGGGAGGGGGAACTAATCGTATTGGCAAAGCTATTTCATTACTATTTACTGTTGCAGGTTGCTCCAATACACATTTGTTGGGGATATATTCATGGTTCCTGATGATCCTTTGGGAAGAAATGGACCTAGATTAGAGGACTTCCTTCGGAGTGAAGGCTATTTTAGGTATAGCACTATCTTCATTCTGCTTTGAGAGCCATGGCTTATGAGGAGCAATAAATGCTTTAACTGAAACTTGAAGCAGTTTACTTAAATAAACAAAGCCACAGTGTACTGTAAGCAAAATATATTAAGAGCCCAGCTCGAAAGACGTAATCACTTTACAGGGGAAAAAATGTGTTCTTTTTTTGTTACCTTAGTCTGTTCAAAAAGTGGTGGTGACGTTCCTTGCATCTAACCGAGATCTCACATGGCACTCAAATAAGCAAGGCAAGTGCCTCGGTAACTTCCTCTGAGGTTTGATTGTGGTGGCGTTCATATAAATGTGGTAGTCCACATAGCACGTTGGTATTACACAAAACTGTTGATGCATAACTCGTGATTCAGTTTCTTAAGAAGTAGACTGAGTTCATCTACATATATCCTTGATGACCACTTACCGATGATCAGCCTTCTGTATGATAGGAGGACTATAGAAAAACGTAAGATAAATAAACACGTTAACGATATATTCTGCTCATGGGAGACGCTCAGCTTTTTCCTATTTCTCTTTTCATTTTCCAAGCTACCTTCAGGTTATTACACCATACTATTTATAATGCCTGCCAAGATTTTTGGAACTAAATGACTTTTTAATCTTAAATTATTTTAAAATGTGTTGATTTAAATTTACTTAACATAATTTAGAAAGATATTTAAAAGTCAGATCTTCCTTTGAACTCGCATCTTCACGAGAATATAAAGGGGTTTTTTTTGTAATTGCACAAAGTAATGACTTTCCTAGTCTCTAAATCGGTGAAAGGAATGCAGCTTTTTGAACACATAAGTAGTGACAGCACTGTGAGAATTTGAAATAGAAGGACCCTGAATGTGGGATTTCTTGACACTTAACTTTAAAGCTTGAAATGCGACTACTATAATATTTATATTAATAATAAAATACCTAGCCCTTTAAAAACTTGACTATTTTCATTAGAGATATCAAAATGAAAATTTTCAGCCACCATGTATGACAGTTTCTATAATGAATTGGTTGACTTAAATAGTTTTCTATCTATCTCTACTCTAAGTAATACTGAAGTTAGTACATGGCATTTTGTAAAAATGTTTAACTGATTATTTGACTTTTTGCTGCTAGGTTGAACACTCTTTACCTGTCTAAAATGTCCATCATAGCCAGTGATATCTAATACTAATTTCTGTTACTATCTCTTAAGGTTCAGATTTGAAATCCCCTAGCTAGATGGTTAACTGTTTTGTATCACTTCGATGGAATCAAGTGAGCTGCATCTGTAGTCCAAAGCAATCCAAACAAGAATACTAAAAAAGTTGGAGTTCTGAGGCTTTATTTTTCCTACCCTTTTTATACTCAAAACAATACCACCTCTTCTTTAATTTACCCAAGATTTCACTTTTGTTTTATAGAGATTTTCCACCAGCGCAAATAACTCCACCGGCTGCGGGACTGCATTCTTCTGGGATCTCACACTTCATACCAATACCTAAGTCATACAATAATAACAGACAGCCTATGAACCAAGTACATGGTCATCTTCCATCTGCCAGGCTCCCATTGCCACCACACTTGTCAAATGGACAGGCTGGTCTAACAGTCCCACCACAGAGATCTGCTACAGAAACAGCTCAGCTAAGGGAAGCATTGATAAAAATATTTCCGGATTCTGAGCAAAGGCAGAAGATTGATCGAATACTAACTGAGCATCCATTCATGAGAGACCTTAATGCACTGTCTGCCATGGTGCTTGACTGAATACGGTACAGGGGTCTTACATTGCAAGTGATCCAGCTAAGCTTTCAATGTCAATGTGAAGAGACGTATTGCTCATGTCATGTCGTTTTATGAATATTCAAAAGTTAATTTTATTTGTATAAAAAGATATGAACTATTTTTTGTGCATATTCCTAAAGCTTACAAACACCAAACTCTTTTGGTAAATTTAAATGATGCTGCTATTACAGATTTGTATTAACGGTTTCTGTGAAGAAACAAAACTTCTGCCTCCTGGGAATTGTTTATTAAAGTAGTAGCAGTTCACTTTAGAATAGTATAGTTGCATTTGTTTCTTAATTATTCTTAAAGGGGGAGATCATGTTTGACATGCTCAGATTTGAATATTTGTTTTAAAATATTAGATGAAAATGGCACCTTTAAATCTGTTTACCATTGGGGGATGTATTTCCCAGATACATGCCCATCTTCTCATTAGCATTAAGTACAAACCTTCAGGTAATTGTTTTTTGCCAGTGGGCTGGAATTGCTTAGACTGCTATAGAATATTGCATTTTTCCTGTATTGTAGAGGTAATGCCAGTAGATGGCATCTTGCATCCGTTAGTTTGTAATGGCAAAAGAATTTCTAACTTTTTTAAAAAGGCCAAGTCTTGTAAGCAAAGAGAACTAAATTGATGACAGAGCCAGTGCTACTGTGGCACCATTTGCAGAATAAATAGTGAGAAGGCTGTTGAACATAATTTTAAAATATCTGTGCGTGTTACATGATTCACAAGAAAACCTTACAGGGAAGTATTCTGACATTGCAGGAGGCCAGGAAATAAACATTCGTCTGTGGACATGGATGGGGTTTTGTTGCCCATGTAGTTCTAAAATAACATCATTTTAAAACTGAAATTAATCAATCTGCTAATCCAGATTATGGGTTAGTATTTCCAGAAAGGGCTTTTAAACAGAAATATACATCCATAAGCCACTATAATAGAAAAATCCCTAGTGCTTTTAAAAGAAGCAGGTGTTGTATCCATATTATACTGCTACAGTTTTGAAAATGGCAAGTAACTGAATATTTTTAATGGTCAGAAAAGGTCTCTTATTTAACAAAAGAAAAAAAAAGCTTTACACTATTTTGTTCAGTGTTTTTCATATAAAACTTGATAAGCTATCATTTCAGTTACGGGAGCTAGTTACGATCTCAATGTCATCACTGAAAATGAAGCTATATTCTTCTGTCCTGTACATAATCACCAGTCATCCATCTTACCTCATTCATTCTTTTCTTACACGCTGTTAATTACTGGGTTGTTGATTATTAGACTTTCCCATAGCTTACAGCATCTGTTCATAAAATCTTGGCTATCAAGTACATGAAAGCTGATTTGGATTGGTGTGCTGGATCTAGAGGAACTGAGCAAGGTGCATTAAAGGTGAGGCCCAACAGGTGGTGTCAGAGCAGGGACATTGAGCCACAAACCATTGTTGGAACCAGTGACGCTAATCACTCACCATAACAGCAGTTTAGCTTAAGCTGAAGAAAAGGGGTTTGCTTGCATAACTTTTTTCTAGTCTTTTAAAAATTTAAATGAATCAATCTGAAAGAAAATTGTCTGATTTATTAAGGTTAGTAAAGTGATGGCGCTGAAAGAAGCGGTGGCTTTGAAGTGCAAAATTATATCTTGGGTAGAATATTCTTTTTTTTTTTTTTTCTTCCCCTAGAAGTGATGGGAGAAACTCCAACCCTCTGACTGGTTGCCTGCCCTATTTGCCCAATTGCTAGGTCAGAGTAACAATCAGTGCTGCTGCAGGCAGGAATCCAAAAGTGTTCTTGTGACAAGAGGTGCTGTAGCGGGGCTCAGCAACTCAGAATGGATCTACTCCCTCATATGAGCTGCAAAGATAGGATGGCTGCCCTCCCTATCCTTCCCAACCTGAAATGGGAAGAGGGAGCTGGTTGCAACCCTCTTGGCCTGGGAGATGAAAGTGAAGCAGCCCAAGAGGAGCCACAGTGAAACCGAAGTGGCAGTACTGAGTGGGGAGCTGAACTAATGAGTGTGGACACTGAGGAAGGCTGAACTGTTGGGGGTCAAAATTAACTGCTGGTCAGGAGATAGTCAGATGTTGGGGTGAAAGTTTATTCAGAAGGGACCAAAATCACCTTACCCAATAAACTTGAGAGAGTGGGTAACATTAAATGTGTGTCTCACCCTAGGGGAATGGATGCGGGAATTCAAAAGATGAACTATATATATGATTTTTTATCTTTGGAGGGTGGCTGGACTGTCAGCAGATGTGAACAAAGTCATGGATCCTTTGAAACTGTACAACCCTTTATGATGTTTCTAGTCTTGGGATGGTATTTTGAGTTAAATGGAAAGATTCAGAAAGCATCCCTTCTGACCCTAGTCAGTTTTCTTGGTGACCTTGATAAATCCCAGACATAAGATGCACATAACACCTTCTTACAGGAGCGATCAGCTACAGAATTAGCTGAGGTGCTCACAAACTCCAAGAATACAGTTGTAAGAATTATAAATATGTAGATAAAGAGACAGTCCCTTAGCAGCTCCAGCCAAAGTCTGCTGAGCAAGACAAGATAAAATATTCCTAAAAGTGAGTAAATGCAGAAGCACAATACAAGAAACTTTTTAAAAAATAACATTTTTAAGTGCGCATTATCAAGAACCCTTGTTCTGGCTGCTGTGTGAACTACACCTCAGTCTACTTGAACAGATGCCCTAGTCTTTCTTTGTGTACTAACTGATGCTTAATGGGTGGCCAATTTGGCCATGTTATGGTTCCCATAGCAACCATAGATGGAAAATCCTGTCTGTATGACGGGAAATCTCAGTCAAAACCGTCACTGTGGACTTCACCTTTCATTTCTTTGCAATGAGGTCCACAGCTCCTAGACACTAGGGCTCTCTTTGAGCCTTGGAAGCAGACCACGCCTGTCAGTCAGAGGCAGAGGAGGTGTGACTCCAGCCAGCTTCCTTCCGATTCTCCAGCTGCAAGCAGGGAGACCAGCCTGTCCCTGCTGCAGAGCAAATTTAAAGAAAAGGCTCAAAATGTCTAGTCTGTCAGGAATGTCTGCCTTTAGTGTTCCCTTTCTCCTGAGAGTCATGAGGAGCGGGAAGCTTTATGTCCCACCCTCAGGAGAGCGCAAGAAAAGGGGAAAAGCCGGACACCATGGCTCCTGCGCCCCCTCCCTGCCCGACTGAAGCCCTGCCTGCAGAGCCGTCTCTATAGCTGTTGGGTGGAGGCTTGGGCCCCTCTCAAGTGCTCAGGCAGGGGGAGGGTTTTCTGTATCTTTCCTTCCAGGCCAGGAGAGGTCCCAGGAATCTGTGGCATTTCCTCAGCAGCAAACTCCCTCCGGGCTGGCAGAGGGAGCAGCAGTGGCCGTGGCATTCGTATCAGTGGCAGTACTCCCCATGTGCGGGGGAGGGAAGGTTGAAGCCCAAAGTCAAAGGGCGAAGGAAGCTTCCTGTTCCCAGCCAGCCCCTGGAGCCTGCACTCAGCGTCATGACGGACCGTGGTGCAGTTGCACAGCCCTTCTCCCACACCTGTTGCAGCAGCGGGGAGCTACAGACAAGGATCCAGCGGCACACCAAGCAGAGCACGGTAAGAGGCCCGCAGGCCTACGTTCTCCATTTGTTCCACAGCATGGACTGAATCCCTGCCAGCTGTGTTAGCCCAGCTGTCACCCACTGCAACAACTGAGCCAAGGACTCCCTTTGAACCCCCACAATTGGAGCCTGAAGTCCCTAGGGAGAAGTAGAGGGGAGTTAAAAAGTCACAAGACAGACCAAAAAGCATGATACATTTTCTTTTATAAAAAAAAAAAAAAATTTGGGGAGTTCTGACTGATTTTTTTGATCTCTTGAAGTTAGCAATATTGGGACGGTTGGTCTGAAATTCTCCGCACCGGAGGAGGAGGATTGCAGGGAGCCTAAGGAAGAGGTCTCAGTTACTTAGATTCCTCTAGTGCCCGTAACACAAAACACTGAGAGAAGAAAGAACCCCCTGATTTCCTTCATCTTCTGAAGATCATTACTCAGGCAACTTGCCAAGGAAATATTCTAAGGTCTTGCCTACACTGTACCATCCTCAGTTCACATTATAATTTACACCACAGCTACCAGTGTGTCACATACTAAACTGGCTCATTTGGACACGGCTTGTGCCCACCGAAAGTTCCAAACATTACTACATTATCATGCACTAGGGAACTTTTTGTGCATGCCAGCAGGGTCCACACTGGGGGTGCGTCTACACTTGTAAATTAAGTCGACTTAAACAGGCTTAAATTGACTTAATTTACTCTCTGTCTACACTTGAGTTTCCTTAATTCGACTTAAGCAGTTCCTTCAGTCGAATTAAGGAAAAGGTGGTTCGAATTAGTAAAACCTCGTTTTACTTCAAACTAACCCTTAATTCAAACTAGTTCATTCGAATTAAGTCAATGTGGCCACATTAGTTCGAACTAACTACTTAGTTTGATCTAACCAGCACATTGACCGTAATGCTACTGACTAATTTGAACTAACATTCTAGTGGGGCCATGCTAGTTCGAATTAAGTTAATTCGAACTAACTTTGGTAAGTGTAGACATAGGTGCTTTCTTTGTGTAGCTTCTTAGTACCCACACATGGAGTTAATCAGTAATGGCTATTGCACTTTAAATTCATACCGGAACTTAATTCAAATCAACTTTCAAATACAGACAAACCCAAAGTAGCTTTCTAGCTCACTTGACATAAAAGCAAAAGCCTCTCTTTTCCTAACTGGCAACACTCATTCTGGTAACTTAATAAAAGGAATAGCCGATACTGTCAGTGAACATCTGTGATCCTGTCTCTTGCAGAATTTGTCAGTCTTAAAACACACTGTTTTCGGTGGCATACAGGCTTCATTAACTTCCACCTTTGGAGTGCTGATAGGAAGAGTCCAGCGCCTTTACTCGTATACATTGTGCTTTTTGTCCAGTCATACCTGCCAGCATTTGCAAGCTGAAAAATAGATGCTTAAATCACATTAGAATACTTTTGCGCTAGGAAAGCTTTTGTTGGTGAGAAATACAAATGTATGTAATATTCTGTGTAATAGACAAGAAAGCGAGGTATATGAAGAGTTTAGCATCTAAAGGTTAGATTATGTAGTGTTCAGCAGAAGCAAAGGGGTCACAATCTGGCTCTAAATCTTCTCTCTCATTCAGTGTCTTACTCAGGTTGCTGGAATGGATCCCTAGCCAGGTTTTGAAAGAGCACTTCTGGGACTCCCTGTTCTCTTAATGGACTAAGTATCTGAACAGCCCTTCTGTGGAAGGACATTCACTCATACAATGTCTTTTTGTGACTGGTGCGGTCTCTTCCTGGTTCACAAGCTCAAAAGCTGCATTTTATGTGAATGTCTGTGTCTCACTGATACTTTTCTGCACCGTGTGCTATTTCTAGGTGCAGTCCTGATTTATGTTCTGATTGGTTCTCCTCCTTTGGGAGACTTGTAGTTCCCACTACTGCGATGTACGCAGCATGACATATTCTTTTAATAAAACTGCTATTTGACTCTGCAAGTTTTTTTTTAAGACCTCATAAAGTGCTGTCCGCTGAGTAAGATGTCATACTACATTGCTAGAGGAGTTCTGTTATGTGGAAGAATCTGCTTACAAAATTAGGTACGTAGCTTGTATGTTCCCATTTTTATGTGCTGGCAGAGCACATAAACCCCAACGGGCCTATACCTGTACTGCAGGTACTCAAGGCTGTTTGACCTATTTTTTCAGTGCAGTCTCAACCTTAACTCCATGTCTGTGTGCACAATTTTGTGCAGAATAGATGTATTTAGATATGCTAATATATGTATACACAGTTGAAAGAGTGCAATGCCATGGCACAATTGATAAACTGCTCATGTACAAATGGATTTTGTATATGTGTATTCTTTCAACTGCATATGTGTATTTATGCTCAAAATATGTGGATACAACTTACTCCTAAAAGACTGCAGCTATGTAGACTACCACTCTCGACCACTCAGGGAAACGAATCAGTTTTACTACCTTAATTACTACTGCGTAAACCTCATGAGATTTCATTGTACAATAGAACCTCAGTTATTGACACCTTGGGAATGGAGGTTGTTCATAACTCTGAAATGTTAATAACTTTGAACAAAACATTATGGTGGCTCTTTCAAAAGTTTACAACTGAACATTGACTTAATACAGTTTTGAAACTTTCCTACACAGAAGAAAAATGCTGCTTCCCCTTTATTTTTTTTGGTAGCTTACATGTAACACAGTACTGTATTTGCTTTTATTATCTTTTCGTTAAATCTCTGCTGCTGCCTGATTGCATACTTCCAGTTCCAAATGAGGTGTGTGGTTGACGGGTCAGTTCATAACTCTAGTGTTTGTAACTTGGAGGTTCTACTGTAACCAAAATGGGCATATGGGTTACAATTGCATTGTATCTGCAAAAACCAAATACTCTCTCACTCTTTTTAAAAAAAAATTACATCCAAAGAGTGAGGAATATCCAGTATAAAACTGTGATAATTTAACTCTGAAAAATACAGATAATTCCTTGATTAAGACTTGTATTGAATATGTGAACAAAAAACATCTTAAAACCCAAATTCTAAACAACTGTTTTCTAAAAGCAAAGTTTTATAGAGCTGATAGCGTCCAATTTTTAGACACTAGACTCCATTTTAAGTACATGTGAGATTTTATAAGTTTCTCAGGAGCAAATAACTGACACATTTTGAAAGAAAAGCAATTACTTCTGTCTTGATCAAAATCTGGAAACCATGTTCGTTTGAATGAGTGCACTGGAGCTGTGCCAAATTATACCACTTGAATATCTGGCCTTGTTTCTTGTACTCACCCACAAATGACAGAATAGAATAGGTAAGCTAGTCCTCTGAGGACCAGACCAGTGTGACCTGTTGTTCCACTGTCTAGTTTATAAATGGAAGTACAGTATTCAAGGTGCTGGATCTTTTTGTCCCTGCAATTGCTGATTTTAATCTGATAATGAATTTTATTTGTAAGAGAAAACAGTGTCCAGCAAGGAACTAAAAGGAGGTTTTAATATGAATAAAAACAAAACCAGACGAGCAGGCATGGAGTTAGCACCTTCTAACAGACGAAGAAACAGTTGTCACATGTAAATCCGAAATCTACACACTTCAAATTAAAAGAAAAGGGAAAAAATGAACATGTTGTTAAAACGATTAGCTGAAAGAGAACAGACCATGCTACCTTTAAAATATCCTCTACTAGGAAATCTATAGAGTCCTGTGCCATTTTTAAAGACTAACAGATTTATTTTTCGCATGAACTTTCATGGGAGAAAATCCGACTTTGTCAGATTTTCTCGCACGAAAGCTCATGCGATAAATAAATCTGTTAGTCTTTAAAAATGGCACAGGACTCTGTTCGTTTTTCTGCAATAGACTAACATGGCTACTACCCCTTTAGAACTAGGAAATCTATGTGAGAGGCACTAAGGTAACTCCAGGGGGAGCCAGAAGACAATGTTTGTACAGTTACTTGGACTTAACACAGAAGTTTCTTTGTCTCACTGTTTCCTTGGGCTTCGCCATTGGACTGTGTATCCATTGGTTGTCTCGGGCCCTATGAGTAAATTGCAAACTGTTTAGGGTAGAGACCACCTTGTTGTTCTGTGTTGGTACCATGACTAGCACAATGGGGTCCTGGTCCATGATCAGTCTGAAACTGAGAAGAGCCTTGTGACACGGTGAGCCTACTCCGCACTAAAGAAGTCCAGAAAACCCTGTGGGTGGCAGAAGCCCCGCCCCTTAAGCCCTGCTGAGCATGCTCCGATTGTTGCCCCAGTATAAAGGAGGGCAGCACAGCTCATTTGGGGCTGACCAGTGAGGAGGAAGGAGCTCTGCCTGAAGCTCACTCCCAGGAGTGTGGTCAGCTGCAGGAGAGGGAAGCTCTCTGAATAGTCAGCTGGAAGCACCCATCTTGTGACGGCCACCTTGAGGCCAGCCTGCCAACGCGGACTGTGGCGAGTGGATCCCAGAGTTCCCTGGAGGAGTCCCAGGCTGCACTGGGACTGAGCAGGAGGAACACCTTTTGTCCAGGTAGGAAGCAGCCCAGGGGTCTGAGTTATGGGGTCTGGGGTAGAATGGCCAGACGCCGGCGTGTTTTGGTCAGGATTCCCACTGGTAGGGTGCCCTAACTCCGGCACCCCTATGGCCCTGGGCTGGGGCTCAGTGGAGCAGGAGGACCTGAGCCCCCTACCCAGGCGCCATTCCCACCACCGTCCTACAACTAGGCCAGGCTGCCCTGGCTTGAGAGCTTGTGCTACTGACTTTGTGGCCACTAGCCCAAACTGCCCTGATCTGAGGGCCTTTGTACTAACTTTGTGGCCTCTGAGACGTGCTGCCCTGACTTGAAGGGTGGTGTTGACTAAAGCAGCAACATCGCGGAAGCCCGCCCCCCGCCCCTGTATTTATGTCCCTCAGATGCTCACCACTTGAGAGGCCAGTGAGGGACACAATCTGCGACAAGCCTGAAGAAATTGGAAGAGCATGAAGGTCATAGTAGAGTAGAGACTTGCAGGGCTGGTTTATAAATAGCTTTCCACAGGAAATCTTTGCAACAGAGGGCTTTGAATTAGAAATGTTTCCCAAACAGTGGGTCCCAGGAAGGAACTAGGTGGATCATGCATGCCCCAGATGCACTTCCCTCAAAAAAAAACTTTTCCTGGAAAGAGCAGGCAGCAATATCTGGGCAGCAGCAGCAGTAATAGTGGAGAGGAAGTGGCGAGAGCCAGAAAGCTGACAGTTGGCAGCCTGATAGCAACCATGGTGAGTGCATACATCGCACACACTTATTTTTTTAAATCCTTACTTTATATATAAGCTTTCTCCAAAAACACTTTAAAAGAAAGCAAAATTGTGCCCCCATCCAGTTCCTTTCAATGTAAGGTATTTTTTCCATAAATAATATTCAGATATGCAGTTCTACAATCTAATATCAGAATAAGAAAAGCAATTCATTGTTTTCTCCAGCATTGCTGCAAGCATCAAAGAATAAACTAGCATATGAAGTAAGAGCTAGGTCCCTATTGTTGATACTGGATGCATAGTGTGGACACTAGGGAGCCCCGGTACTCCTAATTTACAGATTAATAAAGTTGAATGTGCACGTTTTTTATAAATATACTAGTTAAATACAAAGTTTTTAAAATTAACTACAATATATTATACTTACTAAGCCTGGAGAGCCAAGCAGTTACTTAAAAGGCTGTATATAGGAATGGCATTTTTTTTAGGGCCCCACCAGGGAGTTAGTGGATTTTTTGGTTTGACTGGCAGCACTTTTTGCACGATTAGGTGTTGATGGAGTGCACTTTTTTTGCTTAAGTGGTGATTTTTATATTTTTATATATAAATGGTTTTTAATTGTTTTAAATAATTATATATACTAATTTACTCGGGCATTTATTTTTTATTATATTTTATTTTTCTTATGATAATTGGGGTTATTAAAACAATATTTGGTGATAGGAGGGGCAATGTGAAAATACGTCCCTAGCCAGTAAAAAAAACCTCCACACACATAAGGATAACTTGTTATTCCTATTACTGTTATTTATGTGCAGCTACGAACATGAATGTTATGGGGGGGGGGGGGGGGGTTATGTGTTGTGGTACGCAGAAACGGAGACATTTGTATGGTCACTTAATGTCTCTTTTTGTCTTTGCCAACTGGAAGATGTCAAGCTGCAGAAGCCAAAAAGGTTAAACAAGCAACTTAAGCTACGTTAGGCTTCAAAACGTTGGTCAAGCAACTCACATTGCACTGTGCCTCCAACGCCTATCCTACTCCAGCTGAAGTCAATAGGAAAACAGGGAAGGGAGAAAAGAAGAAGATGGTCACTACCTTCTACATTGAATATACACTGGATTTCAAGTCTTCACAAAGATCTTTCTGCAGAGGAGATGGAAAGCGCCTGACAAAGTGGGATTTTCTCCCACGAAAGCTCATGCAATAAATAAATCTGTTAGTCTTTAAAAGTGCTACAGGACTGTGCTGTTTTTCTAGTAAGACTGTAACCATAGTAAATGTAAGTAAATGTGACATTTATGAATAATCAATTCAGCTAAAAAAAGTGGATGTGCCGTAAAATTGTTTGTCTCATTGAAGTGTGCTGTGTTACTGAAAAGGTTGGGAACCACTGATCTATATGATGCCTTAATCTGCACGAGCTGGGGTGTAAACTCCAATGCACATTAGTGCATAATACATTGATGGGCCTGTCTGGACCCTGGGGGGGGGGAGGGGGGTGGTATTAAAAGCTCTCTGGTGTGGGTTAATGTTGTCCTACATTAAACAGTGCTACCTTAACCCACACAAAGGAATATTTAGAGGTCAACAGCAGATTCTATGCATGCCAATTAGTGCACAACCTGCCGGTGCACAGTGGAGCTTGCATCCCATCTGGTGTAGACGAAGGCACCATGTGGACAAGCATGGTCTCCTCAATCACTCTTCAGACTAGAACCTCACTTCACACAGGAGGTGAGAGTCTCTTGTTTAAACTGAGCTCCACGTGGACAGATCCCTGTGCCAGAGGAGAGTTCAGCATAGGACTGTGGTGCAGCCTACGCTGCCATTGGATATGTATGATTTCTGGTTTCAAAGCAAATTGTAAAGTCACCTGTCTTCAAATGTGTTCTGTTAGAGAATGTTCTCCAGTTTAAAACACATTCACGGCTGGAAAGGCAACAGAACATAACATCTGTTTTTGCAGAGGCCATTGTTATTTGTAATTATCATAGTGCTGAGGAGCCCAGTCATGGGTCATCTCAGATACAAGTATGCTGCCCAGGGCTCTGCTTATTCCTGCTGACAACTTTTCTGCGTCTAGCCAAAGCCCAATGAAATTGGCTAATTGAAGTATTTGTTTTACTGTTTCTAATCCAGTGGAGACTAGGCTCATTTTTTTAAATATGAAAGGATACATTTATTGCAGAACAAATGTCTATTTTTAGAAGTGTCCAAAGTGTTTACCATGAAGATTCCTTGGCTTACCACAATTTGGCAGAATTTGTCATTATTAAGGGCTTGATCCTACAAATATTTATGTATATGAGTAACTACTGAGTAGCCCCTTTTACTTAGCTATACTCAAATGCATAAAGTTATGAACATGCTTAACTGTCTGCCAAATCAGGGGCTCTATGACCAGTGTATGGTAGCTATTAAAATGGCTTAAAATATCAACTAAATATTATCTGGACTTTGAATAATTTGCAGTGTGAAATAAAATATCTTATTTAATGTTTCTTATAATTTCAGACAAGTAATTTCAATTAAAGGATTGCATCTTCTTCGTATTGCAGTAGTGCCTAAAATTCCCATCCAAGATCAGGATGGTACATAGTCTGTGTAAGTGTCTGTATGTATATAATATAGAGGCCCCAATTCCAAAAACATGCACATGCTTAACTTAATATACTAGGAAGTCCCTTTGCATCTTGTAGTTAAGGCATTGGACTAGGATTTAGGTGATCTGGGTTAAAATCCCAGCTCTGCCCTAGGTTTCCTGTGCATCCAGAGGCAAGCCATGCCCAATGAGCAAAGACAGACAAAGGCAAGGAAAATAAAATATTATCTAATTTTACAGAGACAAGGAACAATTGCCCAGGGTCATAGAGGAAGTATGTGACAGAGCTGGGAATTCAGCTCTTGTAGGTCCCAGTCCAATGCTTTAACTAAAAGACCATCCTTCCTCCTCACTCCACCCTGTCCCATTATCCATTTCCTAAAAATCTGAATATTACTTAGGTATTTTTTTGCCATGATTTCCCCAATTCTTTCCATACCAATGTGCAATAGATTGTGTCACCATCTGTGTTGAGTAGAAACTAAAAAGCTGAGGGAAAACACTGCTTTTCTCAAATAAGTAAATATATGGGACACTCTCCCTCTCCAATGATTCCCTGGCTGAATTCTCGCTGAATGAAACAAAAATAAAATGGGTAATTAAGACAATTTGTGAGTACCGACTAACATTTCAACTGTCTATATTTCCGTCATTGCATCCCTTCCGGATGATCTGGTATGGAGAGATGAGACTTAATTTTCCACTTCGATTTTTCCATCCACACACTAATCATTCTGTTTGTCCCCTTCAATTTGCTTTTCTGTAATCAAGGCTGACTCACTGAAGCCCCTTAGTTTGTGCTTTGCTAAATAAGGACCAAGGAAGGCAAACATACCACAAAACCAAGGATTCACCAAGCACGTCCATAAAAATATTGGAATAGGAACTTGCTTCTTCAGCCTATCAGACAAGTGCATAACTGACTAAGGTCTGCAGAACTGGGCTTCTGAGCTCCATGCTGTATGACAATTAAATACCCTGGTATTTATTAGACATCTTTAATGAATCTCTGCTTAGAAGTCTGGGTCATAGTTTATGAATAGCTATGTCAAGGCTGTTTCCCCATTCTGGCACTTCGAGTGCAGAAGGTGGAGGCCTGCAAAAGCCTTGTCTTAAACCTCTCTAAGGCTACCAAATTCCTTCCATTGGAGTTGTATTGCTGCCATCACCCAAATGCAAAAATCTCTTGAAACCCAGGAAGGTGCACTTGGGAATTCCTTCCGGCGAGGTACCTTCAATCGCCTTTATTCCTCCCTCAGGAGAGTGACTGTGACCCCCAGCTGTGATATCAGCTGAAAATGGAATTGAATCCCCTTTAGTAGTTGGCTGTGCAGTCTGAGATACATGCACACAAAAGCTCTTGAATTTTAGGATACAGGAACAAAACTTATGTAAAAGGATAACTGTTCTTTAATTAAAGGACAGCTAAGAAACACTGAGTTACTTCTCCGGGATTTAACTTGGGTAGTTATAGTATGGGAGGGAAGTGGAGTACATGTACTCAGCACAGAGGAATCCAAAAAAGAACCAAAACAAAGAAGTACCCTGAATGTGTCTAGCTACACATTCTCTGGTCTACTCACACGTGCATGGTTACAGATTTGAGCCTTTCTTAGACCCGGTTGTCACTGGATTCTCCAAACCGAGCTGCATAGCCTCCTCCTGATCATTCAGGAGTTCTGCTGCCACCAAAGGGGAAACAGGCAGTGTTCTTGCTCCAATTAAAAAAACCTACACTCTGTTTCTATTGGCTCTCCTGGGACTTATCTAGGACTCACTGTTAACCCTTTCCCTCCCAAGGTTACTACAAGTTATTTCTTGTATTTGAATTACTTCCAGAGACTGCTTTCTTTACCTACATTTTCATTTATTTTCTGACCCATTCTAAAAAGAAAACATAGTTCATAGTATTCAGTGTACAGATTTCAGCTTGATCTGAGCATGTTGGCTCAAGCATTGAAACCTTATGTTGATTCCCCAGGCAGACATACAGACTCCCTCAATGAACTCCCAGGCTTACTCAACTGATAAACCAGCTTGTGGGGGAGGGATAGGTTGTTCAACAGCAATATAACAAATGCCCTTCCCCAGACCATATGCTCTTCCCTTAACCATATGCCCTCTGTGACAGTTCTGGATTAATCCAGTTTGTGTGAGCCCATATCTAGCAGACAGCATCCTTGCAGACCATTGGAATAACCAATGGAACTGCTTGTATTTAAAAAGAGAAACAAAAAAAAACAAAACAGATTCTGCCAGCCAGCAAAAGGATGTTAGCTGAGAGTTTTTCCATTTCTTTTTTCAATATTGTCACAATGCTTTGATTTCTTTGCCAGAAGCAGTAGAAAGCTATAGACAGGAGAAACATCTGGCAGAGGGTTAGAAGATTTGTTTTATATTATTTGTAAAGTAACATAAAAATCCAATTAAGGACACATCCAGAGAGAACTGATAAAGTAAGTGGAACAAATTAACTGACCACAATATATTAATCTTGCAAAATCTGGTATAAGGAACAGGATACTTTCAAACTTCACAGGGATGCTACACTAGTTTGTAGGTTGGCTCTGAATGATGAGAACTGATATGTTCCATATTTGGATTGTAGGTTGATCAGCCACAGCAACTTAATTGGCTCAGTAATTTTACAAGAGCTAGCATTGCTGCATGATCATTTTATATATGATTCTGCATAGGACAAAGAAGATTTAAGAAAACACTTGTGTAATCTGGTATTAATGCTGACATATATTTTTTTTTTCAATGGAGGCAAAGCTAATAAATAAAGCCAGCTGCTCAGAACCTCTATGGTTAAACAGAGCAGTCATCTCTTCATCACTATTTAAATATGGAGGAATTCCTAAGGAGACAAACACTTGTAAGAGATTTATCTCACAACTGTCAGTGCACACAGATTAACGGCATGAATGGAAGTTATGCCAAAAATGTTGTGATTGTTATTTCACTTTTATGTAAGGCTTTCATTGCTTGCTGTATATGTATATTTAAAACCACAAACAATTTCTTTTTTTTTAAACTAGCTTATCTACAAAAGTTTCAAGTAAACATTTATGGGGTGGGATTCATAACAGGAGTCATTGGTGGAGGACAAACTAAGGCCTGAGAACAACTGTGAAAGCAGAAACCATGCAATATTTTGGAAGGATGTCAGGAGCGCTTTCAGGCTATTAGACATTGGTTTCATACCAACATATAATCAAAAACCACACATCATATAGACCAAACTCAGCTATTCTGCTGCAGCAAGGCATCCGTAATAGCTTGCTGGTGTCTCATGAATTTATCCATTGTGTTGCAGGGGGATGTCAGCCCTTTCAGAATAATTTTTAATAAATATATAGCAAAACAGTTATGCCTTTTGCCAAGTTGCTACAACAGATACTACTTTATCAACACATGGTCATGACTTCATTATAGCTGTTCTTGGCAAGAGGGAAACCCTATCATATCCCCAAGTGTAATTAATACATTAGACATGCAGGCAAGCTCAGTGATTAACAGTATGGGAATTACACAGACATAAATTTCCCTGATCCAATGTTTCATTGCTTTCAATTTCACTAAAAGCAAGGATTGATGCAACAGCCTAAGCCACTATTCTCTTTGCTCTATGATTAGAGTGTTGAGTAATGGTTATGTTATTACCTTCTATCCCAGAGGTACCTTATATTCAATGGTGGTGAAGTGTACAGAATAAAATCTTTTAAAGTAGTGACTTAATCCTGAGTCCCATTTTCAAAGGTTACTTAGGCCCATATTGTGAAAGGTATTTAGGTTACTAATTTCCAATGGTTTCAATGGGAGTTAGGTGTCTAAACACATTTGAGAATCTGGTCCCTCACGCTATGTCTACACTTGTAAATTTAGATCGACTTTAGCTAAATCGACTTAACTAAGTCGACTTGTACATGGGTAGAATGGGGCAAAGGGGGACAGGGACCCTGGCAGGGCATGTGGGCAGGGGTCTGCCCTGCCTTGTGGGGGGGCATGCCAGGTTCCGCCTGTGCCCCTCCCCCCCCGGCAGGGAGGGCAGTGGTGGAGTCCTGGAGTAGCCCTAAATCGACTTAGGGCTACTCCAGGTCTACACTGGCTTAAGTCGACTTGAAAAAGTCGACTTAAGCCTTAGGTCGAATTAAAATGAGGTTTTATAAAGTCGACTTAATTTTCATTAAGTCGACTTAATTTTCATTAAGTCGACTTAAGGAAACTGTAGTGTAGACACAGGGTAAATTAAGTCGATTTAAGCAAGCTTAAATCAACTTAATTTACAAGTGTAGACACAGCCTCAGAGCCTAAGTCCAATTGCTAGTTAGTGGGATTTAAGTGCCTACAGATGCAGATAGATGTCTAGGTGGATATTCAGAAGTGTTGTTTTCCGCCCTTACTTCTTACTGAAGTCCTTTGTTCTAAAATTGGTTTTGTTTTGGAATAGTGTCTTTACCTGGGGAGTTATACCAGCAGAGTTATTGTAGAACGATTATAAAAATAGTTATATCAGTTAATTTCCTCATATAGAAAAGTCTTCAGTTTTAACTATCTTGCTGCTACCTATAAAATAACAAGCTATAAGATTTTGGTAATATTTTATTGAAGCTGTAATATAGATATGTATGTCATGTTTCTAATGCTGGAGGGGATTTTTGTGCTTACAAATGAGGAGTAACTTCTTTATTTTCAGTGACTGAGTTCAAAGTTTTGGGTTTTCAATGTAGCTTTTTACTGACGTCTTGTCAATACATCAGAATCGGATACAAAATATACTGTGAATAAAAACGTTCCTGGAATAATCACATCCTGTACATTGACTTTAGATTTCAACCTTTCTTCCTTTGAGTTCCTCTGTTTTGGAGCTATTAGACAGAGTTTAAAAGAAAATAAATACCAAACAGCAAAGAACTCACGGGAGAAACAACCTTGAAAATGGGGGAGCATGGATACTGCTACATCCTTTGAAGAGATGTATCTTAGTTACTTATGCACAGCTCTGTTAGTAGGCACTGTAGGTGGTGGTCTACACCTGGGATCCAACTCTGTCCTTCCACAAGTGCACAGCTTGCTGATGACTCAAGGGCTGGGAAAGGTTTCTTGCTCCCTCCCCACACCCTACACTTGCATAACTGCTGGTCATGATCTATCTAACTTTATGTACATTTGAAAGCCAATATCTTACATATCATAATATTTTGCATACTATAATAGTTGTATACCATACTCCAGTGATACTGAGCACCTGGAAAATCTCTGATACTTCCGAAAGTCTGAGTCTAATTTCTGTTTTATTTGTCCTTTTGTCTCTGTGTCTTGTGCTGCACCACCTAAGGATGTTCTGTCATGTCACTTAAGAAAGAAGCCCGGGCAGCTTTACTTTTCTTCAGTTTGTTTTGAACAAACACATGTGGTGCTCCATTTCCACCGGTTGTCACCCACCCTTAATGACTTTCTATAAGAAGGCAGAGGTGCTAGCCTCCATGTTCTGACTGCAGTGTATTTTTCTGCCAAATGCTTTGTACATGCTCCTGTCTTTTGGCATTAGTGATTTCTGGATTATATTTTCCTCACTGTTTTCAGCAAGGAGATCTCAGTACCTTTCATTCCAATAATATTTTTGGTGATAGATGTTGTTTTCTGGCAATGTCTTATATATTTTGGGACAGTACCATATTATTTGGTCTGAGTTCCCTTCTCTGTTGCAGTTTCTCCAACAATGTAATTTCCATGGCCCATTATCTAGAAGCAGAAGAACAGAATCCATATGAGTGCCGTGGCATTCCCTTCAAATTATAGGCCATAGCACTGAACCCTGGGAGTATATATCATCTGAGGACATTCTTCTTCTATTTGGAGAATAGAATTCTTCTTTTCCCCATTCTTTGTAGCTCATTTTGTTCACTTTGGTCAACCAGTTATTCCCTTCCATTGAGAATCCTGGAATAAAACTGTATTCAATTCAGTTATGTGTTGAATTATTTGTACATTTATTTCCTGTTGAAACACTACACAACTGGAAATAGTTACAAAAGAAAATTACAAAAATCCTTTCTATTCCTGATGTTGCTCAGTGGTATAAACTCTAAAATAAATTAGCATATAATATTCTCTGAGAAGCTGCTTTCTCAATTATTTAGGCTTTCCCGTAGTTGGGGTAACTATTGTTAACTTGTTTATTGTTCCAAGTCTTTTTAATCAGGTCCAGTTCTCTGTTGTAGTCATAATTAAAGATGCTTCTTACAATTAATGTATATGATGGTAAATCATGGAAAATTTTGGGTTGAGTTAATTCTTTCTCCATCTGGATCCAGTCTGAACTCTAAGTTTCTATCTTTCATTGTAAGTTCTTTTAAACTAGTTTAACTTCCCACTGTGTCATTTCATTAAGCAATTTACAGAGTTGTCCCTTGAAACTTTTTAGTATTCTATTTAGCTTCTGGTTTGGTAATGCAGACAGAATTCCAGCAGCAGAGTTGTGACCATTGCACTGATTATCTGCCTCATGGGAAGGTAGCGTGCGTGTGTAAGCAGGGCAAGCATCTCATCACCCTCCAAGAGACAGAGTGGGGTTCTTAGGCCAGAGTGGCTGAACTGGAGGACTCAAAGAAGATAGTGAAGTACAGAGAGGAGACATTCAGGGAAACAATACAGCAGTCCCATCCCCAGTCTGACAGCTCCTGTGCTGTCAACAAGATGAAAGTCTTAGAACATCAAGCTGGAGCAGAGGGAAACAATCCCATAGCTGTGACCCTCCTTTCTAAATGATGTCATGGTATCGTCTTGCATTGATGATACCCCCCCAGTTACTAGGGAACTCCAGTTACTAGGAAGAGCCAGCTAATAGTACTGGGGGATTTGATTATTAGAAATATAGAGAGTTGGTCTGTGATGACCAGGAGAACTGTACAGCAAATTGCCTGCTGGATGTAAAGGTTGTGGATCTCAGAAGACATCGGGACAAACTTATGTGCAGTGCCAGGGAGGAGCTGGTGGTCCTGATACCTACAGGTACCAGTGACATAGGGAAAGGTAAGAGAGAGGTCCAGGAGGCCAGGTGTAGACTGCTAGGTAGGAGATTAAAATCCAAGACCTCATGATCCCATTCTCTGAAATGTTTCCAGTTACATACACAGGGCCAGAAACATGGGCAGAACTACAGGGTCTCAATACATGGATGAGACAAAGATGGGGAGAGCTGGGGCTGGAGGTTTATTAGAGTCTGGGGAAGCTTTAGGAAAAGGATGGGCCTGTCTATTCAGGAAGTGTGAGATCCACCTAAACCAAAATGGAACCAGACTGCTGACATGTAAAGTTGAAAAGGTTGCACGGAATTTTTTTAAGTAAGGTGCAGAGTGCATGGTTCAAGTTGAGACAGCCCTTAGGGATGGATTTATTAAAAGGGGAATCCTATATCCTAGTAAAAAGGATAAGAAAGAAGTTGGTAAAGAGCAGGTAGGAGCTACTGCGGAAGAGTCAAAGTTTAGAGATCCATTTAAATATAATATATGAAGGCAAACAACTAAATATTGACAAAATGTACAAGAACTTGTATTCAAATGCTAATAGTTTAAATACTAAAGTGGGTGAACTAGAGTGTCTGGATATTGATATCACAGGTATCATGGAAACTTGATGGAATGAAGATTAGCAATGGGACACATTAATCCCAGGTTACAAAATATATTGGAAAGAAAGAAAGAAAGAAAGAAAGAAAGAAAGAAAGAAAGAAAGAAAGAAAGAAATTTAAATGAATCAAACTGCACCATTGAATCTCTATACATAGAAATCCCATGCTTAAACAATAAGTATATGCCCACTTGACCAAGATGATGATAATGATCATGAAAGACTACAAAGGCAGAAAATGCAATAATAATGGGGAAATTCAATTATTGTCATATTGTCATAATGTCACCTCAGGAATGGATGCAGAGATAAAATTTCTAAACACCATAAATAGCTGCTTCTTAGAGTAGCTTATCCTGGAAGGGCACAAGGGGAGATACAGTTCTTGATTTAGTCCCAAGTGGAGACCAGGACCTGATCCAAGAGGTGAATATAACTGAGCCACTCAGTAACAGTGGCCATAATGTAATTAAATTTAACATCCTTGTAAAGAGGGAAATATCAAAGAAACTTACCAGAGTATCATTTAACTTAAAAAAGGGGAACTACACAAAAATCAGGAAGTTAGTTAAATGGAAATTAAAAAGAACAGTCACAAAGGTGAAATGCCTGCAAACTGCATGCACACTATTTAAAAACACAATAACAGAGGCTCAACCTAAATGTATACCCTAAATAATAATAATAAAAACAGAGAATCAAAAAAATATGCTACCATGACTAAACAGCAAAGTAAAAGAGGCATAAACTCTGACAAGTCAACTGAAAAAGTATAATAAGGCAAGTCAAGAAACAATGTGAAGAGCAACTACTAACAAAAAAGACACAAAAACTAACAATAAAATTATTTTGAAGAACACCAGAAGCAGGAAGTCTTCCAAACAATCAGTGAGGCCACTGTATAACCAAGGTGATAAAGAAGCACTCCAGGAAAACAAAGCCATTGCAGAGAAGCTAAAATGAATTCTTTACATTAGAGGCGGCCTTAAGCAATCGGGGGCCCTAGGCAAAAAGCCCATTGTAGGGCCCCCTATAGGTCCCCACAGCTCCCCTCTGTGGCCTCAGCTCCCGGCCACCTAGCCCCTCCCTCCACGACCCTGGCTCCCCACCCCCAGCGCCAGGGCCAGCTCCTTCTGCTGCTGCTGACTGAGGCAGATACAGCTTTTGAGGTAGGTGAAGCAGGTGATGGGGCCCCCTTACTGCTTGGGGCCCTAGGCATGTGCTTGCTTTGCCTACCCCAAAAACCGCCACTGCTTTACATTGGGCTTCACTGCAGAAGATGTGGGGGAGATCCTCTCACCTTTTCAGGGAACAAATCTGAGGAACTGTTCCAGATTGAGATGACAAGGTTGGTGAGATAATGTTTTTTGCTCCGGGAAACCCCAATCTCCAACTTCCAGAATCAGGAACTGGACAATGGCAGGGTTGTATTATCCAATAGGCACAACTGTGCCTAGGACCTACGAAAAACTAAACGGCCTATGAAATAAATTTTGACCATTTTTTTATTTGTATGATAAAACTGTAACAAAGATCTCTTCTTGAATTTGAATATATATCTCAAAGACAGGGACAGTGTATACACAAAGAGGCAGAGTCAACATATCATAATGTTTTTCACACACATATCATAATGTCACACATACCGTTTTGCTGTCTGAAAAAATTATTCAAGATAATTTTAATCACCCATCTACCCAAAGAAATCGATATATCCATAAAAATGCATCCACCAAATGGCCTACGAAACAGAAGTGCCTACAGCCTACAAGGACCTTAATCTGGCCCTCAACAATGGTGGTGGTGGTAGGGGATCACTCAAAATCTCCCTGTTCTTTTCATTTCCTCTGAAGCATCTGGCAGTTGTCACTATCAGAAGACAGGCTATGGGGCTAAATGGACCTGTACAGCCCTTATGATGTACTCTTATGCAGAGCCTCCCGTCTTCCCCCACTCTCCCTACCCACTCCAAGGAAGGCAGTTCTTCCCCATCATTTTTTTCTTAAAACTTCTAGCCATACCAAGCAATTTCCCTCAAATTGCAATGTTTGTTGTATCCCATAGAGTTTCAGGACTGGTAACTCCTGTATCATTTACTATTACTTATTCCAGCATTTTAAATCTGTGACACGTGTGTTCTGTTGTAGAGTGTAATTTTATATTCAGTGCTTTCCTTGTTTGTAGAGTAGCTCACATTGGGGCATGATCTGAAACAATACTATTTTGTGCCTGTTTTATAGACTCTATATACAATTGGCAAACAAACATTCTGTGCTGGAATACGAACACTGGCTGTTCCAATACGTTTTCTGCTCTCTTCTTCCAGAATGCAATTTTTTCCCCTATATCCACCAATGATATTTCAGAAACTGATTTGGAGATTGCTTATTATATTTTCCCTCTTTCCACATATTAATATTTCATCAGACTTTCTGTGTAGCTCTATGTCTGATTTCCCTAAAAACAAATAAGATAGCCTTCTCCTGTAGAGCAAGGTCTAAGAATCCCATTAAAACTCTTTGCTTGTTTTATCAGGGAGCATCAAGCAGAGGCAACACGACTGTGGCGCACAACTGAAAGGTTACGGGGGGGCATGTGACTGCCTCATGCAGTTGCCTCTGCCTCAGCTGACTCACCTCAGCTGGTAGCCTGCAAAACAGACAGCGGAAGTGCTGGAGCTCCAACAATAGGGAAGGAGAAGCAGCCCCATGTAACAGGGTGGGGGGGAGTTCAATCTGTAGCTTTTTCCCTCCCCGAGCTGCACAGAAACATAGTGAGAGTCACCAGCAGGGGGAGCCACTCCTCCTCGCTGCTGGATGTCCTAGCAAGAAGCATTCTGAGAAATCTGAGAGGTACATGATGCCATGTGACCACCACCTCCCCCCACGCATCATCTCTGGCTTAAAGATTTATTAAGATAGTTTCTTGTCTGTTTGTAAACAAGGAGCCTAGTGGCACTTTTAAAGATGAACAAATGTATTTATCGCATGAGCTTTGTTCGTCTTTAAAAGTGCCACTAGACTCCTTGTTTGTTTTGCTGAACTAGACTAATACAGCTAC
This sequence comes from Pelusios castaneus, assembly GCA_007922175.1. Taxonomy (NCBI): domain Eukaryota; kingdom Metazoa; phylum Chordata; order Testudines; family Pelomedusidae; genus Pelusios; species Pelusios castaneus. The sequence continues at coordinate 9,634,286 of ML685783.1, forward strand.
AGGAACTTGTCTGTTTATAGTTTCAGATACTAGTACATCTGTACCCTCTGTCAGATAAGGATGTCATAATTTAGAAGGGAAAGAGTTTTCTAATTAAAATAGCACCTCCTCTTTGCTTTTTCTTTGATAGGATCAAAACATACCTCTTCAATCCAAACTTTCTTTTAATTTAGCTGATTCATCACCTGTACATATGGTCCCCATTATGTAGGAGAGTAGATAAAACAGAATTTGACACACACACTCAGTACTTGCCTAAGGTATGTACTATGGAAGTGAAATAATCTTCCTCATATGCAGCATTTGATTTTGATTTGACATTTCCAGAATTGCCAAGGCACGTGGATCATATCTCTATATCTATAGATATATCTGTCCATGTAAAACCTTCAGCATTCCAGCCCTTCAACAGCAGTAAATCCTGCCAATTAAAACTAGCTAAATACCTAAGTAGAACAAATCAGCACGAAATCTCATTAAAAAATTTCCACTAAAAATCTACAGACTCACTTACATTCCCTCTTTGTCTCTTCCCCTACCCCCTCCCCACTTTGAGTGTATAAATTGGGGTCAGCAACCTTTGCCAGCCCCTGAGCCAGCCCCTCCCACTGCCCCCCCCCACAAGGTGCCAGGGATGGGGCCAAAAGGGGGCAGAGCCAGGACTCCGGGTTGGGGGGCAATTGGGGTCCCTGGGAGCAGGGCTGCCAGCTGAGCCCCGGGTCACGCCGGCCCCCGAGCCCCAGCCGTGCCGGCCCCTGAGTCACACTGACCCCCGAGCCCTGCCAGCCCCTGAGTCCCAGGCCGTGTTGGGGAGCCTGTGGGGGGGCTTGTGGGGGGAGCCTGAGTGACCTGTGTGCCGCTCAGGATCAGCCCAAATGCCAAGTTTGGCACATGTGCTGGGGGTTGCCGACCCCTGATATAAATGTACCATACTATATGCTTGGGTAGTCAACAAAGTGAATCTGAGAAAAAGAAGATCTTAAATGTAAAATAATTAGCAAATAGTATGCGAGTGGTATTCCACATATTTAAGTTCTGCTTTCAGTTCTTACTGTCTCAGGACATTCTTTGCTTCCTGGTATGCTGTATTTCTTAATTAACTCCATCTGCTGAAAGGCTGATTTGGCATTTGAATACTATGAAGAGTTGCTTTATTTAAGAGTCATGCCACAGGAGATTGTACTTGCCTTGCAAGATCTATTGATGAGTAGTAACAAACATAATGGGGTCAATACAATTTTGTATTTCAAATGTCAAATTTTTGCTGAGGCTGAGGCAGAGCAGAAAATCTTGATCTAAACATGTGATCTAGCCTCTAGATAGAAGTTTTGCATAGCACAATCCATCATGCATATTCCCATACAAGACAAGACATTTAAGTGGGTAATAATCAATTGTGATTGTAATTCTGTGGGTCACGTTAGCTGGTCAATGATGGTAAATCAGTTACAGTACTAGGGAGTGAATATTATGAAGTTGACATCTACAGTGTGTTGAAATGAACTGGAAGAGTAAATGGTCCTTGAATATTGCAGTTTCTGAGTTGCAAGTGATTAAAGTAAGCTATTCATGCCCTTAGTTTGGCAACATGTTGAGGAATTCTGTATATATATGAAACAAACAAGACACCAGGCAAATGTTTTTGTTTTTATTATTTAGGGCCTTCTATCACACCACTGAAGTGAATGGGGAGATTTGCCATTGATCTCAAGGTTCAAATTCCTAAAAAAACAAGGAAAGAAAGGGCTGTAATGTCCATGCAAAGGGATCATGCTGGTTCTGGGTACTTATGAGTTGGTTTCATATTTATATAGTATCAACAGTATGTCAGGCACTCATTCTAGAAAACAAACAGCACTCTGATATTAGCTTGATGATTCTTATTGTGTACTAAATATAGAAATTCTGTATCACTTTGTAACTTACTTCTTCATTGTGTGTAGTGCATGAGAATTGGATAGCATCCCTTTAAATAATTTGTGAGTCCTTGAGTGGTCATCCAGACATGCGCCAAAGCAGCAGTGTGTACAGGTAGCTAGGAACTGCATGCTGTACATAGTTTGTAAACATGAATATTTGAATCCCACTGTGCCTGTTGGGTTCCTTCCTATTTTGTATATTGTGTAAAGAGCAAGGCACATCCTTATACTTTTAATAAAAGATTGAACCTTGGGAAGTTTGCTTGGACTGGAGTGGAGGCAAATTCAGCCTTATTGGAAACAAGTGCAGCTTCGACTTTGTTCATCTCATTGGAGATACACCTGCTTACAACCACGCTGAATTGATCCAAGTAATTTAACTAGCTTTTCGTTGTGTCCATTAGTAGGCTGGCCTATCCATGATAAAGACTGCAACTAACAAGTTGCTTATCTATATTGAGTACTGACAGAAGTTCTAAATTTCTTGTTATTTTCAAGTGTCTTCCACTTACTATCCAAAAACATTTGACCAGTTTCCCAAGCAATATGGCTCAAAATCTTGACATAACTTATTTACTGCAGTGAAATTACATCAGTGATAAATTTGGAGCCACTTTGAGCAAACATCTCTTTAAAGATAAACCATTATTCACATCATAAACTGCAACTGCCAATCATGAATGAGAAAAGGGTCCCAAAAACAACTATTCTGGAGGTCTTAGGGCCAATTTTAACGGTATTTTTGTGCCTAAAGATGCAGGTAAGTGCTTTGAAATTAATGATAGTTCGGAGCTTTTGAAAAATCTCAGTCGGGACTAGATTCACAAGGGGAACCTAGATACCTAACTGACTGATTGCTGCTTGAGAATCATTCTCACTCTCTTTCTGGCACTAGCGCCTCCTGGCCAGCTTCGCTTGTACTCAGCCACCTGGGTCAGGGCTCTGATGGAAGGAGAGAGGCTTTAGGCAGAAGGGATGAGGCAAAGGCACAACCTCCCTGAATAGGCAGTTCACAAGCTGCTCATGTGCCTGTTTTCATCTTTAGGTGCCTAAGGATCTTTTAAAAAAATCTGTTCCCTAGTAAGGCTGTTATATTATCACATTTTACTTTCTTTATTGAAAGTGTCTTGCCATATGCAAATCTGTCTTGACAAAAGTTGAAAAGATTGCACAATTGTCTTGCCATATGCAAATCTGTCTTGACAAAAGTTGAAAAGATTGTCTAACTTCCTGCCTGACATTTTAAAGGATACTTACCTAACAGTCTGCATTGCCTGGCATTGATTCAAATGAGGTACGCAATAGAAAGTAGTCTGAGGACTGGAGCTTTAGAGCTGGAGGTGGAAAGGCCTACTTTCTCAGCACTCTGTTTAATCATCTATTATTTAACTTCAACTTTTGAAGTAATTTTGTGGGGCCTGTAAAAATATATGGCCAAAATATTCTTTTGATGATCTAGGGAATGCCAAGATCCAAACGCAAAGCATCAGACTAGAACTGAGTGTGAAGCAGTGATCTTAGTCCACTACCTTTTTTCAAAAGAAAGTGGAGTGCAAGGCGATATGTAAATAAGGTCCAGAAAGATGCTGTAACTTCAGAATACACAGGTGTAGAAGGGAAGCTGTAAAGCATTTGATGATATCTAGGCTGGCATCTTTAACCATTATTAAGAAACTAGTTGAAAACCTGATTCCAGCTAACCACTTTCCACAACGTGGCCAAACTATGAAGAACCGTACTTAAGAGTCCTTTTGTAGACTAGGTAGGGATGCCATAAAGACCTACACTGTTTCTGCTGGTTTGATCCCAGGTATGTTTGCTGGGCAGACATATTCAGAAGCCTCTTTAGCTAGAACCATGTGCAATCTAGAATCATGGGTTAGAAGGGACCACAAGGGTGCTCTCGTCTAACTCCCTGCCAAGATGCAGGATTTGTTGTGTCTGAACCCACCCAAGACAGATGGCTGTCCACTATAAACACTGTTTCCAAACTTGAGTAAAGCATCAAGGTTGATATAGAGGTTTACGAATGAGATTATCACTCACGATGTGGTACCAGATAATTGTGTCTAGCCTATTGTGTGGATGCTGTATGAAATAATGCTGGAGGTGAATGTATCTCTTCTTGTCTTTGTATTTAGTTAGTTTTAATTAATGCTAAAAAAATGTAGGATCTGTTACGGTATGGCTAGGATAATTATATACATCTCAAAGGTAACTAAGCTATATGGACTAGTCACTCATCATTTGGCTGTGTCGGAAGGGCTGTTTGTTCAGGCATGATAAGCTTTCTTGATTTTAATATTATGAATCATGCAATCTTAAAAATTAGAGATGCAAAAAGCTTTCTAGTTCATCCTCTGTCAGTATATACAGTTTAAATTACTGGGCCCTGGATTGAGCACAGCTCCTAATTACATTCTAGACTCATCCCACTCTCCCTGCCTTGGAGGGCAATCATAAATACACATGTTGGCTAGGTTGTTTTATGGGTATTTTGGTATGCCTTGTTATAATGCAAAAATACTAGCGGGCTTTTTTAAAGCTAATTGTGATATATATTGGGGTGGAAGTGGTGAATATATTTGTCTTATATGACTGTGTAGATGGCTGCCTCCTCAGTTCCAGGTATCATTTGTGCCTTATTTTACAGAGCTAACAAGAAATCAGAGTGATTACAACTATTTGCTATTTCAAAGAACCCAATTCAGGGTTTTCCAACTTTTATTCTGCTGACAACTTTGCAGGAGAAATATTGACCCATCTCCTCTGCCAATCCCTCCCTTTGTGGTTCTCAAAACATTGTATGCTGTGGACTACCAGAAAAGACTCCAGATGGCACGGTTAGAGAACTGTTGCTGCAAAGGAAGTAAATTAGCCCGCAGTTACATCAAAGAATTCTCTCGTTCATAAATCAGTAAATGTCATATGTAAACAGATGCAACACTAACAAGAAGCAGTCTCCTTTTTTAAATTGGGTGTAATGAGTGTTATGTATAGAATATCCTGCAAACCTCTTAACACCAGCCTGTAATATTCTCAAAATGAATGAGGAATCCAATGGCACCTTAAAGACTAATGCATTTATTTGGGCATAAGCTCTCATGGGCTAGAACCCACTTTGTCAGATGCACCAAGTAGAAGCTGCCATTTATTAGGTATATATACACATGCAAAGAAGGGTGAGTCACAGTATTAAGCGGAGGACCAATGTTAACAAGGTCAATTCAAACAGTGTGGATGTGTCTCATTCACAACAGTTGATGAGAAGCTGTGAAAGTTTAAAGAGGGAAAATTGCTTTTTATAGTGAGCTAGCCACTCCCAGTCCCTATTCAGACCCAGTCTAATAATGTCATGTTTTCATATTAATTCTAGCTCTGCCCTTTCATCCTGAAGTCTGTTTTTGAAGTTTTTTTTGCTGAAGTATGGTAACCTTCAAGTCTGTTTAAGTGTCCAGGGAGATTGAAGTGCTTTCCTACTGGTTTTTTAATGTTACCATTCTTGAAGTCTGATTCGTGTCCATTTATTCTTTTTCATGGGTTCTAGCCCACGAACGCTTATGCCCAAATAAATTTAGACAACAGAGTCCTGTGGCACTTTTAAAGACTAACAGATTTATTTATCGCATGAGCTTTCGTGGGAGAAAATCCCACTTCGTCAGATGCCTTGAAGATAGGAAAGTTACTTCCCTATCTTCAAAGCGTCTGACGAAGTGGGATTTTCTCCCACGAAAGCTCATGCGATAAATAAATCTGTTAGTCTTTAAAAGTGCCACAGGACTCTGTTGTCTTTCTACAATAGACTAACACAGCTACCCCTTTGGAATTTGACCAAATAAATTTGTTAGTCTTTAAGGTGCCAAAGGACTCCTCATTTATTTTGCTGAAACAGACTAACATGACTACCCCCCTGGAACTTAAAATTTTTAACAGGACCTAATGAGGTCATTCCCATGTTGACACTACACAGGTGGCAGAGAGGACAATTTCCCTGTTGCTACTTTCAAGCCATTTGGACAGTGTATAAAAAGGAGAATGAATCATCTGAGTCAGTGGTTCCCAAGCTGTGGTCCGTGGACCACTGGTGATCCACAAGAGAACTGCAGGAGGTGTGTGGCAGGGAGAGATAATAATATAATCCCGTGTACCTCTTTCTTATGTATCATATTTGATGTTATATTATTATTCGCAGTGTAATCTGCTTCACAGACATCCTTGTGTAATAGCTGCATGTTTAATACCCCTTGATAAGTTTGACTCCTGTCAGCCAGGGCCATCAATAGGGCAGCAAGGGGAGGGGTGGAAAGGTAGATCCCAGTCTCTGGGCCAGCCCTGCCCTGCCCCTCAGCACGGGGCAGGGGGGGGAGGGGAAGGGAAGGGCAGAGGCAGGGGCCCCACCAGGCCAGTTGGCCCTGGGCCCTGCCCCTCCCTCAGGACAGCCCTACTGTCAGCCATAGGCTACATTAAAAATGTTTAGAATGACTTGCTTACGTGGTGGTCGACAAAAGTTTTTGATGACGATGTAGTGGTCTGCATAAAGGAAAAGGTTGGGAACCGCTGATCTGAGTAAATACGGCAGGATGTGACCTGCAGTGTTTAGCATTTAAAAGGTATAAATAAATAAATTTGTTGGTCTTTAAATGTGCCACGGGACTCCTTGGTTGGCTGACCTAGACTAACACGACTCCCCATCTGGAACTTAACATTTAAAAGGTAACTGTGCAGCATGTTAGACATTTGCCATCAATTCACTGTAAGGGAAGAACAAAGATGTGTGTGATAACTATTTGCTTATTTGCACTGATCATTGTTAATTAAATTTGCCCTCATATTAACATGTCTGCATGATAGTACCAGGTAGAAGATCAGAATAACATTTTAATTGATAACCAGGATCCACTATAGGCACATCATGGAAATGAATGCTACTTAGTTGAACTTCTTTTTTAAAGACTCTGTCTAGATAGCTCTCTGTATCTGTAGCTTGTTAGACGTACAGCCATGAAAGAAAAGTTTTATAAGCCCAATAGAGAAATGATTGGCTTTAACAAAACTAGAAATGATATGTACTCTACTTGCACGCATTTTTAACAGATGTAAATTAGGTCTTGAAGCACTCAGAATCATAGAACTGGAAGGAACTGTGAAAGGTCATTGAGTTCAGTTCCCTGCACTCATGGCAGTACCAAGTACCATCTAGACCAGTGGTACTCAACCACTGTGTCAGGACACATTACAGTGTCACCACACAGAGGTAAGTGTGTCGTGGAGAACCAGGGAGATGACTGGATTTGACCTTGGAGAAGTTGGGGGGTGGACTGGAAACGGTGTTTTATGGTGAATCTTAAGAGAACTAACGTTTGGTCCACTTTCCTTTGTGGCATACTTAATATGTGTCAGAGCTTGAGAAGGCAGAAGGGTAGAGAATAAATCTGGATTCTGACAAGGGACAGCAGCTGATTTTAATGAGTAAACCCTCAGTCATCTAGTACATGTGATAGTCAGAAAGTTCGACTGCTCTGTGTAGATGTTGGGTTGGATGGGGGAAGCATTGCATCTCTCTGCATCCTGTGGCAAGCAAATATAACCTCCTACCAGCAGCAGGGGATGGAACACTGTGAAGAACTGTGATAACTACCTATGAATTCCTGTTGAATAATCCAGTCCACTACCTGTTTACAAGCAGTTCTTTCTGGCTGAGGTAGGAAGTACTTCAGTGCTTACCTGCACCTATCCAGTTCAGCTGACATACACACAATCCAGTCCTTTAAAAATACACACAACTTTATTCTCCTATGTTGATTTAAATTTGTCAGCTTGATTAGCTAGGTGTTCTCCACATTCAGAAGAGATCATCTTGTTTTTTCCATTGCACTATGTAGCATCCTGCTGGCCTCTGCCTCTCCCACTTTCACTAGCAGTAGAGATTACACCATTAGTTTAAAGGCTCCTACAGTATTTTAAAAAGAACAGATGAGAGATGTCAACATGATCATTCTGCCCAGTCTTTTTTTTTAGTAAAAGAGTCACTGATCTCTTTGTTTGTGGCTTACGCTGTAAAAGTGGAAGAAAAAAGTCAAACTGCACAGAATCTGCTCTTGTAAATAACAAGTGACAATAAATGCCTTGTTTATTCCAGCAGGCCACATGAGAATGTCAGTAGCTGTTGCTGAATTGTCATCAGTATTCCATTTTTATGTAACAGATTTTGGCTCCCTCTTGTAGTGTGTTGTGCAATCTTTGGGGCAGGGTTTTGTCTTTTGGAACAAGAAATTTACATAACATGGCTTCTAATACAGCCTCTCCTTCCCAGCTTGAAAGACTATTTTTCATGAGGAATTTTCCATAATAAAAATTCCAGATTCCTGTGCAATTGTTTACCAAAATAACAGTATTCTAACTCTTAAAGCGATAATACAAGTGCACTGTTGGGTTTTTTTAATCTCTCGGGCTTCTATTGTTCTTTTTTAAATGATAAACCATTTGTCTATTTTCATACCCCATTTGTGGAATGAAATAAACATTTTCATACCACACTGACCACTGGGGCCTTTTACTAGCAGAATCCTCTCAATTGGCACTGCATGGAGGAAACGGGTTCATGCCAACTCATTCCTGTCCTCAGAGGCTTTGTATAAATACACTAGATTGGGAGAAACTGACTTTTCTTTTATGCTATGCTTTGCAGACCGGAATGGCAACCAGTAGGGACCCCCATTTCAGCAAGGGAGGCCATTGACGGTAGCAGGATACATACTGCTTCAGCGCTGCTCTGTGCTGACAGTGCTCTGTGGTGATACCTGAAGGGCCCTGCGTACCTGAAGTTTATTGAAGCTTTGGGAATGCATTCTTCATGCTTTAACAAGAAACTGTCATCCACTGTTCTCTAACTCCTTCAAATTGCACGTCACCCAGCTCCTGACTTTGATGTTTACAGCAATGAATGCCCCTCACTTCCCCTTCCCCCAATCCCTCTCAAGCAGAATGCTATATAAATTTGAGCAGGTAAAGAGCGAGGGTCACGCATTGAAGTCCAGCTCCTACTTGACTGGATGGCCGGTTTGCTACATACGAGCTGGGCAAAACAGCCCTTGTGCTATCATAAGCATCCACAACCTAGTGCCAGATAAGCTTCAAGTGACATAGGGTTAGTGTCATTGTATCTATGCTGTTCTTTTTTCACCAGGGCGAGGGGGCCTGGCTCAAGGAAAAGAGCCCATGACTGAAGCATTGTTGGATGCTAGAGATAAGAAAGAAGTATTAGATAATCTTTCCCGTACTTCAGTTGGCCACTCTATCTCATATGCGCTCTGGAAAAAATTCTTACAACTACTCCCTGGTTTTAGGAGCTGCAAATTCTAGGTCCCCTGCATTTAGGCACATAGGGCTTGAAGTGCAGAAAGTACAAAACGCCACACATCCCTTTCACCCACAATTGTCACTGTGTTGTTGGGGATCAGCCTCTCTGAGAATCGTTTTGATACTGATGAGTTAATATTTACAGAAGCTTGTGTGATATTTTTGGGATTGAATAGCTGCCATCACTTCAGAAAACAGCTGTTCATCGTGACTTGTATGAAACTCTAAGAAATCTGCAGCCATAAATGATGTCTGAAGCAATAAGTAATATTTTTTACTTCCTTTCACAGAGTTCAATGCTTTTAAAAGTTCTATATGCTCAAATTCAGAGGGCTTCAATTTTGTTGAAAGAATGAAAAACATTGCTTGGGAAAAACAATCTTTTTAATGGATAATGAAAGATGCCAGAACTCCAGTCATGGCCTGAAGCCCTTTATTTATCTACAGAACAGAGACAGTATGGCAGTAGCACCACAAGCTTCCTACACTCCCTCATCAATGTGTGTCAGCAGGCGGGTATGTGCTATTCAGCACTTTGCTTTCAATAATCAGAGTGCATACCAACCATGCCAGCAAGAACAGGTGCTGTACAAGAAAAATCCCTGTATATATGAAATCTTCCTTCTCAAAATCTCTCCACTCTTGCATTTTTTCTCTGCTGCTGTTGACATCACCATAACCCTTCCTGGCAGTCCAATGCACAAACAAGAGACCATCTTTAATTCCCTCTTCTCTCTTGCCCCATATATTCAACTCCTACCATTTCTTCCTCCATAGCATTCGTAAGGCCTGCCCTCTTCTTTCTGTCCATATGACCTCTTATTCAGACTCTTATCACCTCCCATCTTGATTACTGTAATCTTCTCCTCTCCAACCACCCTGATGTACATAGTTCTCCATTCCAGCCCTTCAAGAATATCATGACAAGGCCATCTTCTATGCTCGTCATTCTGACCATAAAGCATCTGTCTTCTTTGGATCCCTCCTCTGGCTTTCCAGGCTCTTATGTTGAGCTCACTCATTTTCAAAGTCTTGCAGAACTCTTCCTCCTCTTATGTATCTGCCCCTTTTCCTTTCTGCATCATTCAAGTCTCCTTGGCTCCATCAGTGATGCCAGCCTTGACACACAGTAGATTTATTCATCCCGAAAACTGTCTCCACAATATCATTCACACCAGCTCCTACACATTCGGTGACCTTGTGAAGCTGCACTGCAAGGTGTGTACCCTCTCTGCAATCAAATCCCTCCTGAAGACCCATTTCTACTATGACACTTACAAGAAAATTATTTCCATTGCTATTCAATTCAGGACTTCGCTGAACAACATTTGATGCTACTTTGATGACATTGGTTGTGCCTTGGCAACATAACACGCAGACCATGAGAAGATTATCACCACCTACAACAACTTTCTTAAACTTATCTGCTTTCTTACACTTGTCAACACCATATGGCAGAACAGCCTTCTTCTGAAAGCCAGAAAAATTATCCTGTGTAATGCAACATAAAACACCACTGAGAAGTTCTGATTAATCATAGGGTTTGCATTTTCTTTGGTAACCAGGCCAACAGGCTTCATTCTCTCAACAAAGGTTTACCATGGGGATCAGTCCTAACAACAGTCATGTTCAATATCTGTACCAGCAACCTTCCTTGATCATCATCATCATGGACATTTACCTATGCTGATGATATTGCTTTAACTGCATATGCATAGGATTTAGTTACTGTGGAACAAATCCCGTTTCTTACTTTGGTGAATAAAACCCCAAGACTGTGTCAACATTTCATTTAAACAATCAAAGGACTAAGGAGGAACTGCAGATGGGCTTCTGTGACCAACAGATAAGATCATATCCCACCCCAACAATATAATCTTGGTGTGACATTAGATTGAAGCCTGACATACAACCAACACTTGAAGAATATCCATGACAAAATAAAGATGCATGTAAACTCATCCAGAAATTGGCAGGAATGACTAAGGGAGCTAAAGCAAGTGCTCTTGATTTCTTAATTGGTCCTCATTTATTCTACCACAGAGCTCCCACACATCACTCATTAATTCTCAACAGTACCATATGAAACATTATGGGAACATTAAAATCAACATCACAACTGTGGCTTCCCATACTGGCACACATCCACCTACTTCAAATTTGTCATGACATGAGAATTCTTCAGGAGTCCATTCATATTCAAGGGAATAAGAATCTCCCAATGCATGATAGCCTAAATAGCATACCAACATTCTGACTCAAATCCAGAAAACCTTTTTGGCTTTCAGTGCGAGAGCTCGAAGACTCAGGGTTTCCTGTGAAGATCGGTGGCAAGCAAAATGGAAGGATGCCAACATCCTGAACAAATATGTCATCAAGGACACACCTAGTGCCTTTTCACTCCCACAGTCCACTTTGAATCACATCCACATATCACATGGCAGATGCACCTATCTCTTCCATAAATGGGGACTGAGATACTATTGTATTTGCGACTCCAGAAACTGACTTCAAATTGTGGAACATCTTGTCAATCAGTGTTCCAAATGATCATACTCTGTAACATTTAAAGCAATCAATTGGATTGTTGATTTAGACATGAACATCAAACTTTCTGTTAAACCATACGAAAGAAGACAATTCAAAAGAAATTAACTAGCTAGCAGTGACAATGCTAAGGAACTTCAGGGGATATATCTAAAAAGACTATATTACCAAGATGCGGTGAACAATTACCTTGACTACTTTACTTATATATATTTCACCTTTCCCTTTACCCTTCTCTGTTTTGTTTTTTTAAATTACAAGCTCTTCAGGACAGTGACACTGATTTCCTTTGTTTGTACAGCACCTGGCACACTGCAGGCAATAGCAGAAACTAAAGACAACAAATATGATAATAAAAGCAGGAAAGATCATTGGCTCTCCAAGTTTAGAAATCATAGTTTTCAGTGCATCAAGTGGATATATCTTAGGCATTTCTTAGCTTTGATGTGGTAGTTAGTCCACTAGATTAAAGCAGTGGTCCCTCTCTCTAGCACCTGAGAGATATTCTTAAACTGCATAGCTTTAAATATTTAATTTTAAATGTTTCTGAGATTTACAGGGATGAAACTATTTACCTGATTTATTCGGTTTATCAAACCCTGGTTAAATGAATGAGATTTGGTTTCAGTTTAAAGTACCAGAAAGTAGTATTTTAATATGAAATGAGAAAAGGTTTTCTGAATCAAATTCTTTCATCCTCCTTTTGATTTGACAAAGCTAGTGTAAAACTGGAAGCCATTGCTGACAGGAAGTCTATAGATCAATGTCTTGAAATACCTGCAATTTACGCCTCCTAAAAATTTGTGAATGTATTGTATTAAAACATTGAGAAATAGGATCAGTGATTCAAGATAAATGCTCAGATCACTGTGGATTTGATCAAGCTAAATCTATCTAATACCCTTCAGAGTATCTCACATTGTTTAATTGGAAACAGATTCTAAAACATCAGCTGAATATTAGTTATGCAGTATAGCTAGAGGTTATTGGTGGTAGTAGTTAAATCTGCTTTGAGAAATCCACAATCAAGGACTTACAGTATCTCAGAGACAGAACATATACCATTACATTTTATTTGGCCAATCTCCCTGGGCAGGCCCGGTCTCCATCTATAACCAAGTGGATGGAACTTGGCCAACAACTTAATAAGTAAAGAGAGACATGGATAATACGGTTGAATCAGAGGCATCTAAAATATGTCACTTATGTGGCAGAGTGCGTATCCAGTTTGATCCTAGAATAGTTCAGGATTTTTGGTAGGTCAAACTGCAGCCTAATAGTAGGACCAGATCCTGCACTCCAGGCTCAGGCAAAATGTCCATTAACTTCTAAGTTTTAAGGGAATGAGGAGTACTGAGTCAGGCCCATAGCACAAAAATAAATCAATCAATCTAGGAGGTGCTGCCATACCCCTGTCAGTTTAGTTGTTACTGAGTGAAAGCGGAGTTGGGAGGAGCACATAAAGGAAAGGTGACTTGAATTCTGTCTTTTCTGTTTCCGTAGGATCTGTGATCACTGATGACTAATAATGAAACCTAAAACTAAATATCAAATGGCACAAGATGAACAAGTGCAACCACCCTTGAGAACATCACTTTTATCCTCCCCCCCCCCCCCCGAAGCTCTTTGTCTCAAGTTCCCAAGCTTATATATTCTTCTCTGTGTACAAACTGGGATCTCCCCCTTGATAAATTGATCCATTGAGCACAAAGGGGCATGAATACTAATTGTTCTAGCATTGCCCATTAAGTATTGGTAGATAAATAGCTATTTGAAGCCACTGTTTTTACTGCCTTCATGTAAACAGCCTCAATTAATTTACACACACACACATCCCACACAGACATATAAAGTAAACATTCCAATATTTCATCCTTTGTGTTCAGGTAGAGACCCTTTACAGCAGACAGATAGAAAATGTATGATACTCCTGAATTATTACATAATTGCTCCATGTCCCATCACAGTATTATGGGATCCGGTGGCCGTAAGATATTTTACACAAACAAAATTACAAAAAATCAAAACTAAACAAAAACAACTTGCCTGATTGGATTATTTAGTTATACTGCAATCAGAGATAATTCTCTGTGAGCAGAACGCTTTGGAATTAGAAAATGAAGAAAGGGTTGGTTTCTGTTTGTTGCAAAAAATCCCCAAATTAACAGCTTTGGAAATAGCCCTGGCTATGTTAGCTAGTTCTATTATGTTACTGAGAAGCTAATGTATTATGAACAAATGCCAAGATATTTCTGTGTATCACAGAAGGGATAAAATGGAAATTTCTATTTTGGGGATCTGCTTTGTAGTGTACATGTAATAAACAAATGCCTAGATAACAAGGAGCGCATAGATAGCCTTGCTAATTATGAATAATTATGTAAACGGTTATAATCAGAGCATTGTGCTTATCTGCAGAATGAAAAGTACATACAAATTAATAGACGAGTAAGATAGATGAGTGTGTTTGAAAAGGAGCTTGCAGAAAGAACAGATTTTTTAAAAATTCTTAGTGCACTCCCCCATCCACTACTCTGTTTTTCCAGCCACATGCCATTAGACTCACTTGCTAACAAGATAGAGGGATTCCAAAGGGGTAGCCATGTTAGTCTATTGTAGAAAGACAACAGAGTCCTGTGGCACTTTTAAAGACTAACAGATTTATTAATCGCATGATAGAGGGAGTCACTGTCTGACAGGGCTGGATCACAAGGCTGTGCCAAGAAGCAAGCTCAGTCAAATGTGACATACAGCACTATCCTGCTATTTGTGTTTATAATAGAGCAAGCTCTAGAATGGGTTGCTAGTGACACTGATAAACATGGGATTTCTGGATTTGTTGTATTTATGTGTGTATAACTTTTGACTAAAGCAGTAGATACGCTCTATGACTCTAAGGGTGCGTCTACACTTAGAAATTAAGTCGACTTAAACTTGCTTGTATCTTTGGGATTAAGTATATATGACATGCCTGTGAATTTCTGTAGGGGCCAAATGCTGGTTGTCATAGAGTCAATGGGAATTTTACACAAGAGGATCAGAATTTGGCTCCAGAATTCTTATTATGTGGTTGAATAATGTAAATATTTACTGCCAAATAAAAGTGACTTCAGTTGCATTTCTAGCAAAACTGTAGTGACATGAAGTTGTAATTTCTTTATTTTCACATAGGTTTCTCAGTGGGATTTCTCCTATTTAAAAGTGTCAGTATTAATTAAAATAACTATAGTATTTTGGATTCCATCTGTTCTGCTATGATGAAAGGAATGTTAATACATTCCTATTTTAAAGAATTTATCAATCTGCCACTCTGGATTGGCCATTTGTTAATCCTATGGAAAATTAATCTGGAAAAATCTCTATCATGATTATGTGCTAGGGGAGTGGTAGGTTAGGAGATATCTGATTTCCATACCACAGCCTGGGATTTTAATAGCCAAGGGTCCCCAGGGTTTCCAAAACTGGCTACATCATTCTTAGGCTTCTGTATTCAATAATCAGGTTTGAAAACAATGAAATTATAAGTGAGAATTATACATCTGGTAATCTCTGCCGAGGCCATACTACATTAGCATGGACCTCTTGTTGTGGACCTTTCTCCTAGGCATCTAAACATGGAAGCAGACAGTTGCACAACATTTTGTCCCAATATGCCACATAATGGAGCCAGGATTTACAATTTCTGACTCTAGACCCCAAATATAGTAAAGATATGAAAATATTCCCATAATGAAATATCAGCAACAAAACTTTGCATGACAAGACTTGTTTCATAACAGCAGGACTATAAAGGATGATAAAATCTACTGACTCCAGTATGTGTCTGAGGTACTAAAGTTTTCATATTTTGCAGTCTCTCAGCTATGCAGCTGATCCTAAATCTAACACATTCCTGTAAATTGCATGCATAACTTTCCCAATACTCATACTCTCCCTAATCCCTACATCCCCAAAATTTCTTGGCTGCCTCCCAACATGACTGTACACACAACTGTTCTGAGAAAGAGTTAGAGAAATGTAACCTTCTTTGCCATAGCCTTCCTTTTTTTCTTAGCTTGCCTATAGCAATGTGCATCCACTTTTAGGCCATGAGTAAGATCCAGCTTCATTGAAGTCAATGGGAGTTTTGTCCTTGATTTAACTGGAGCAAGGATTTCACCCCTTAATGTTATGAAGCAAGGCTGAAATCCTCTTGAAGTATTTCTTAGAGCCCCCTCAGACTGTCTCCATTATCCACCTATCACACTGCAGTGGGGCAGGCAAGCTCAGGGCTCCAGTCCCACAGCAGAGGATGCTGGGGCTTCAGCTGGGGACCCTGTAGACCACCTGAAATTGGTTTGTGGCCTCCTAGAGCCATGAAAAAGTTTAATGGCACTAGGCTCTAGACAATTCCGGCTGAATTTAAGCCCTGTTATGAAGGCATAAATGTAGGATCAGCCTGCCTGCTGCACATCATAGGACATAACAAGCTGGGATGACTGATAGTCCCACAATAAATGGTGAGAGGAAATGATTTAAGGAGGTAAATAACTCAGTCATAGGTTGGGGGCCTATTGCTGGAGTGGGTGGGTGAGGTCTTGAGGCCTGCATTTTGCAGGAGGTCAGACTAGATGATCGTACTGGTCCCTTCTGACCTTAAAGTCTATGAGTCTATGAGTAAAGCCTTCTCTGACAGGCTATCTCTGGCAGGGCCCACAACTTTGGAGATCATCACACATTCAATGTACATTACAGTTCATCTGAAACTTTCTTGTATTCTCCAATGTATGACACATATGCCATCTGTGGCATCCATTTGTGAGTGAGGTGCTGTGTGTACGTGTCCAAAGGGGCTTCTGATACAACTATACATGATACCCCTCTAATTGAATTATTTTGGAGGGGAGGTGCTGAGGAAAGTCAAGAGTGACGGCAATGAAAGGGTAAAGCTAAGGATTTCTTTCATTTTATTTTTAGTGGCTTGTTTGGGGTGGAAATGGAGCATTATTTGTTGGAGGTGGCTAATGGGAATATTTTTTAAGCAGCACAGATGGGATTTATTTGTTTATGAGCTAGGCTGAATGATATGTTTCTAGGTATAGTTTTCTATACATAAAAATGTATAATAATAATCAGTTTATCCCATAGCCATCATTTCTTCTGCTGTGTATCAGGAAGCTCCCAAACTATTATCTCAGCACATCTGTAAGAAACTGCTCTGGTCTTTGTTAGATACTGGCAGTACCTGACATTTAACAGGATCATGGAAATTCTCCAGAGATCCTCCAACCAGCAATATATTCTTTTAGCTGCCTGGTTATCATAACAAAATGACTGAGTTTAATTATTTCTATCATCAAGGCAGCTACTGTAGGTGTCAAGCTAAGATGGACCATCTTGGAGAGCTTTATAGATAAATCCCAGTGACTTGCTAGAGATTTGTATCTGCTTTAAGGTAACATTTTTTGCATAGGATACAAAGCTGGAGCATTATTCCTGGAGCATTTGTGTCTGAACCTGCAATTTCATTTCCAATCAAATGCACTTTGTTGTTATGTGTTCAAACTGTGTGTAGCATTGATGCCTCACATGCACCAGTTGCATTATTAGGAATAGGACATGCACCTGCTGTATGCTGAAACAATTCTGGTCTGTAGGAAGCTATAATTTCTGTCTCAAAATGATTGTCCACCCTAAACCTATTCCCATAGATGTGTCTTCTGTCATCCCTTATTTAAATTGCTCAGCATCATTCCCTACCCAGTACTCATTCCCATATAAAGTTATGTGGGGTATTCAGATTGTTTCTGAACAAAACTAAGGACACAGCCTAATATTGCCGCTCAAAGTATGAATCTCTCACAAGGTAATTGCTTGAGCTAATCAACAATACCGTTGTTCCATAGTTTACATGTAAACAAAAGATTTCTATATCAGTGTATGTATTTAACGACAACACAATCAATTAATGGTGTGAGTCCCCATTGTGTTAGATATGAAATTTCAACCTAAGAGCCATGAGATAATACCAGTCCCCTGGGACAATGCAGATCACAAAGCCCTAAGAACTGGGGAGACAAAGCATTTTCAGTCAAAGGGATTTGACAGAAGGAGAGTAGGCAAATCCAGACTTTGATTAGCTTTAGAAAATATTGCAAATCTGCCTATTGAAAAAGATCTTTTCACCATTAAAGTGACAGTAGTAACGTTGGCTATGCCGACACTGGCAAGTTAGTTCAAATTAAGGAAGCTTAATTCGAACTAACTTAAGCCATGGCTACACTAGGCTTTCATTAGTTCGAATTAAGGGCTTCCTTAATTCGAACTAATAAATTCGAATATGATATTCAAACTAAGGGTTAATTCAAACTAGTTAGTTCAAATTAACCAATGTGGCCATGCTAGTTCGAACTAATTGCTTAGTTAGAAATAACCAGCCCATTGAACTCAATGCAATTCGCTAATTTGAACTAAGCAAATGCCATGAATGTCACTTGCTTAGTTAGAACTAAATTTTTCTAGTTTGAATTAAGTTAATTTGAACTAACTAAAATTAGTTCTAATTAGTTAGTTTGAATTAACTAATTCGAACTAACTTTAATAAGTGTAGACATAGCCATTGATACCCCCATTGGCCCCAAACCTGTCAGCCAATCATGATTGAGAGAGAGAGAGAGAGAGAGAGAGAGAGAGAGAGAGAGAGAGAGATCCTGAAATAATCTAACTAAAAAATAAATGAATAAAAATCCTACCTCAAGCAGAGTTGTGATCCTGAAAAGGGAGCAGTGCTACATACTTCATGGAGGTCCACCATGGGCTTCACTGGTGCTCCTGACTGTACAATACTCTGGTGATAAGCAGCTCTACAGAACCTTATGATAGTCAGATCCTGAGGTCCTAGCTCAGCTAAAGTACTCTGTCCCGATCTAGGCGCTGCTCTTTAGGAAAGATATAGACAAATTGGAGAGACTCCAGCAGAGAACAACAAAAAGGTTTAGAAACCTGACTTATGAGGAAAAGTTTTTTAAAATGGCAGGGAGGGGAGGGCATGTTTAATCTTGAGAAAATACTGAGGGGGGGGGACCTGATTATAATTTTCAGATATGTTAAGGGCTATATAAAGAGGCTGGTAGTCAATTATTCTCCATATCCATTGAATATAGGACAAGAAGAAATAGGGTTAATTTGCAGCAAGGGAGCTTGAATGGGAAATAAATAGTGGGAAAAAAACTTTCTAACTATAAGAATAGTTAAGTCCTTGAATAGACTTCCAAAGGAGATGGACTCCCCATCACTGGCAGTCTTTAAAAACAGGTTGGATAAACCTGCCAGGGGTGGCCTATGTTTACTTTGTCCTGTCTCAGTGCAGAAGAGTGGGCTTAAGTGACCTCTCAAAGTCCCTTCTAGTTCTACATTTCTATGATTCCATGTTTGGTTCTATAGCTTCTCAGAATTGATTTAGATATACAATTCATTAAGATGATATCCAGGAATTAAATTAGAATGAAACCCCTGAATTATTAGAAAATAAAAAATAAAATATAGTAGAGTGTCTTTCTGGCTAAAGTCCTGGTTGTCATCTTAAAGAAATCTTGGTATAGGTTATTAATGCACTCTTTCACTTACTATTGGCTGCCCAAGGGAGACATTTGTTAATATTTTATTTCGTATCAACATCTGGATCCAATTTAGACAAGGAACATTGTGAGAGCAAACTGGCATCTCTCCAGTCCACTCCAATAGGTGTCTGATGGTTTGAGTGCTCTGTTTGCATTTCTTTTGAGATAAATGTACTGTCAAATCAGCTAACTGAGGTTCAAAAAATACCCTATTCTGATCCTGTAAATTATGTATGTTAAGGAAAACAAGGACATTAAATTGATGTTCACATGCAGAATGCTACTACAATGGTTTTAAGGGACTTATGGTGGCTGCATATATAAATGTTCCAGAAAAAAATGATGCCCAGATATAGCCTTGGACCCTGCTGTAATCCCAATCAATGAGCATTTTTACTCCTTATTGTGACACACCATAACTATAAGACGTTGTTTTGTTAGCCATTTATTAAACTTCCAGTTCACTTCCTAGATCTGTGTACATATTTTGGTCCTTTAGGTCCTAATCCTGCAAAGAGCTGAAGACAGCAGAAGATAAGAACTCTCTTGCATCTCTCAGAATTAGACTTTATATATAAAGAAATATTTTCTGTAAACTAGTTTGAGTGAACTTTCATAACATTTACCCATATTTGCCACACATAACCCTGAAGGACACTGGTTAGTTAGTGGATAAATTCAAACTTCAGGCTTTTATAAGGTAGTTTTAATTTCAAAATAATGTCTTCTTTCCATGAAAAGAAAATTACATGACCAGATTATGTTCCTTCTGTGATCTGTGGACAATTTGGGAAGCTGAAAACATGT
Organism: Pelusios castaneus; assembly: GCA_007922175.1. NCBI lineage: Eukaryota > Metazoa > Chordata > Testudines > Pelomedusidae > Pelusios > Pelusios castaneus. Next base: position 9,654,516 of record ML685783.1, read on the forward strand.
GCAATTAATAAAGGGGTGCAGGTGTAACATAACATATGCATATTGCTTTGTACTAACCTTCTCTGGCTGTGGGTGTGGATGATATGCTCCCATTACATTTGTATGCTCACATCTTGCAACTACATAGCTCTTCATATGCCTGAAGCACAAAATATCATAGTTTTCCCCTCTGCAAAATTGAGACTGGTAAGTTTTATTGTCTCAGAGGTGTCCAGAGTATTCATTTTATAAAGCTCTCTGAATATGTGAAGAGTTACATCATGATTAAATATTATTACATTAAGCCCCACTGCTCCCTCATGAGGTAGGTAGGTATTTTACAGATGGCTAAATTCAGATATAGGACAGATTTGGGACATCACCTGCCCATCCTTTTCCTGTTCATCCATGTGAGTGTGCAAAGTCTAGAAATAAAGATCAGTGTCTGTGCATTGGAACGCCTCATTCTTGTGCACCTTAAAGGACTGCTCCACTTCAGCTCTGTCTAGAACAATATGAAGAAATATTCAGGGAGCAGCAACACCTCCACATGTGGGGCAGATAGAGAACTGTATTTGCTACAGTAGTAGCCAGTGCATGAATAAATATCTCCCAGATGCTCAGTGGATTGGATCCAAGATTGTAGAAAGATTCTGTCCTCCGCAAGCTCAACCTATACTTGGGATTTTATAAGGGACCTGCACTAGGAAAGCAGGACTGTCATAAACAGGGCTTTTTTTGTTTTAAAAAAATAGTGCCGGTACTTGGCCAGGGACCTGGGGCCACCAGTGGCAGGAGCCAGGCCACATTGCTGTGAAAAAAAGGTGCCGAGTACTATGACAAAAAAAAGCTTGGGTCATAAATACGTAACACAGTGGCATTCTACTGGGAGAAGCTTAGAATCCATAAGGAGAAGTTAATCAGAGGTGCCATAGAAATCTGGGAGGGGATTAAACACTATTGTATCCTACTAGACCAGTGACAGAGTGGGCCAACAGCCGTAAGGCATCTGTTATAGAGAAGGCTGAAACATAGCTGGGTCTACCACTGGTTTTTTTCTCCATAGCTCTTTTCTCAAATCATTTTTTTTCCTTTTAAACCCCAAATATGTGTTGATGTAAAAAACACTTTCATTTCTGAACTGATAAGTCTGAATGTTTAAAATTTTTTTAAATAAAAAGTTGAAGCAGTATGGCTGGCAAGTTCGAATTAAGGAGGCTTAATTTGAACTAACTAAAGCCAGGGCTACACTAGGCTTTTGTTAGTTCGAATTAAGGGCTTCCTTAATTTGAACTAATAAGTTCGAATAGGGTATTCGAACTAAAGAGTTAATTCAAACTAACTAGTTCGAATTGACCAATGTGTCCATGTTAATTCGAACTAATTTTTTAGTTCGAACTAACCGGCCATTGAAATGAATGGGGATCGCTAATTTGAACTATGTTTTCCTAGTTCGAATTAAGCTAATTCGAACTAACTAAAACTAATTCAAACTAATTTTAGCAAGTGTAGACACAGCCTGTGTGCATACGACTGTGAAAAAAGCCTAGACAGAATCCTGCAGCAGCTGTGAATGCAAAACATACCTGAAAGTTAAAGGGAATTCCTAAAAACCACTTTTGGATCAGGCCAACTACTGGCAGATTTGTTCAGATGCATCACTTTACTTCCACATTAAAAAATCTTTAGCAGATAAGTAGAAATGGTATAAACGTTTAGAAACAGGCACCAGAGACAGTTATGAAAACAATACCCAGACATCAGAGTAAACATTAGTCTAAAGGGCACTGCATTAACTGATACCTATTTTAAATGTTTTAGAAATTTTGAAACAACAATTTGGATGTTAAGAACATGAATACAGGATTAACTCATCCAGCACAGATTATGTAAGCATCAGTCGCCATAGGCCTAGTGACAGCTCCTCTTTAGAGTTTTAGTTGCACAATTAATCAAGCTAGATTTTTTGGAACATACAAAATATCTCTTGCTGAATGTCCCTATGCTATTTTTGTTGACTTGATAGAAAATAAATCCATCAAAGGTAATGGAAAGGTTGTTTTTAGTCTACTGCCCAGTTTGTAACAAGCAAAAGTCCACGTGGTTCTGGTAACCAAGCCCCTGTATGTGGATGCAGGGATGCACTTGAACTGATTATAAACCAAAATAAATTGTTTCAAACATACCTGAGCTTTTTTTGGCACCTAAATCACTGAGATTGTGTCCAGATACAATATTTAAAAGTTAATAGGATTCTCATGCCTTTGAAGTTAAAGTAAAGAAAAAAGAAAGAGATTCTGCCCTGCCCTGTACTCTGTGCAATCTCATTGAATTTATATTAGTCTTCAGATCTCATAAATATTATCCATTATTTTTCAAATTCTCCCAATATATAAGGATTACGTTTTTAAATGGTGGTGGGTTAAAATATGGGAGCCTCGCTGACATTAATAGGAGTCTCGTTGTCAAGTTACTGTGTACTTCTTTGAAAGTTTACTCTTGTATCAATTCTCACTTCTTCAGTTACTTGTAAAAGAAACTGATTCATACCATAGCATGGGTAGATGATTGTTTTTGTGGTATTGGCTTCAGGCTGTATTTTCATTTTGGTCATTTTTATTAGTTGGATCATTTTGTAGTTTCTGTGTGCTTTTCAGAGAGATATTAATATTGTGCCCCTATTGACATACTTCTAGAGGGAAAATGTCCTTATTTTAAAGTGAAAATAAGTTTTGTATAGAGATTCTAATTCTTTCTGAGATGTCATTGAATTCCAGGTATTAATTCCAAGGCATCCAAAAGTATTTTACATGAAACATCTTATATTTTAAGAACTTTCCTTTTGCACTGTAATAATATAATGTAAGGGCTCTCCTCTCAAGGCCTGGTTGCTGGAATGGTGATGTCTGAAGTACAAGGACATAGTCCAATGATACCATGATCACAAAAACAAAAGAGACAGACATCAAACTGGAAACTGGTAGAGACCAGTCTGGTCACCACTGCTACATGAAAGAAGTTAAGTGGGTGACTAAAAGAGACTGACTCTAGGTATGCTAAAAGTTGTTCTGAAGAACATGAGAATAGAATTATTTCTGCGGGTGGAGGTGGATGGGCAGACCCACCTTCAAGTTGTTGGATCATATTCTGCTGTCAAGTTTCATGAGTGTACACAGTAAACATCACTGAAAGTGATGGAATTACTCAAGATTTACTCTATTGTGAATGACAGCAAAACTTAGTCCATTAAACGTACACGAAATCCCCTCTGGGAGTGAACTGAGCGAGTCAGGCTGATGTATCAGTTCTCTATTTTCTTTAGAGATGCTTAAGGCATCTACACTGGAGATTCACCCTACTTCCAGCAACGGGGATAACTGCAGTAGTATGGGCAGGGAAAACTGCTAGCAACAGCAATTTGCGCTAGTATAGTTTACCCTGGTTTAAGGCAGAGGTCAATTACATTGAATCAAATCACTGTTTATCGTGAGGCTGTCTCTTTACACTAGATGTTTGCACCACTGCTGCTACACCTGTGGCTGACCATTGATGGCAGAAAACCCATTTAAAATAATCAGACACTTACATGTAGGTAATAAATAGGAACTTTGCTACTCCTAGCTGGATTTAAGAGCTAACTGGACTCTCTCTCACATGCTTCCAGCTACTTGCACTAGTGTCATTCTCAGCCTTTATAGGACTTTCCCAACAGTCCATCTCTCTCTTTGAATAAAAGAGCCATATAGCCCCACCACCTATTCCCTGAACACACTACAGGTTCCCAATGCATATAATGTGTCCTTTAGCTTCCCAGTGTCTGCTTAAGTGGGATCAGAGGTTTGGTGCTGCAAACTCTTAGTAATTTTATAAAAAATATTTGAAATATAAAAGTGTACAGGGAACCCAGTCTTCAACCATTAACTCTTAACAGGATATCCAAATTCTCTGTTGGGATGTCTTAGATCCTAAATCCCCATTTTGCAAATAAGCATCCATAGTAGAAACTGATGTGTGAAAAGACAGCATAGAGCTGAATGCACATTTTTAGTATCAAAGGCTTAAATTCCATGGGTCAAAAGTAATCAACCTCTTCCTTGGAGCCGTTGGGCCCCTGTATAGCAGCCAAGTGGAAGTGCTTTGAGGCATTCTACCTGTGTAGAACAGACAGATGTGAAATGCTACAGGGGGGCACTCTTATTGTGTTCCTCATACCACTTTGAAAAGGAGTGGCATGAGCTCTAAGGCTATGTCTACACTAGCAAATTAAGTTGACTTAAACAAAGCCTTTAAGCAGTTCCGTAAGTTGACTTAATAACTACCACTCTTTAGGTCAACTTAACAATTAAGTTGATTTGTTAAGTTGACCTAAAGATGGTGTGGCCACCCTAAATCGACTTATTCTATAAGTCGACCTAGTGCATGGTCCCGGTGAGAAGGAAGCGGCGTTCCTTTCTCCCCAGGACACCGTGGGTCCTGGTGAGAAGGAAGCTTTTCCTTTCTCCCTGGGACCCGTGGCTTCTTTCTCCCCAAGACCTCCAGCTCTTTTCTCCCCAGGGAGAAAGGAGCCACAGGTCCCTTCTTGGTGGGACCCGCATGGGTCCCGGGGAGAAAGAGTCACGGCTCCCTTCTCGCCAGGGCCTGCAGGGGTCCTTGCAAGAAGGCAGCCTCTGCCCCCTTTGTGGAGGGACCCACGGCTTCCTGGCAGAGGGGACCCGGAAGTCCTCTCTCAGCGAGGAGCCATGGATCTCTGCTGCATCTACACTTGAAAAGTTAAGTCAACTTGTTAAGTCAACTTAAAAGGTCGACTTTAGGTCAACCTTGTTAAGTCGACTTAACAGAGTCGACTTAACTTTTCAAGTGTAGACATAGCCTAAGATATTAGCAGGCACGGGAACTTCACCCTCCCTCCAACTCAGCAGGTCACACACTGCGAGGCTTACAGCCCCATTCCACAGACTTGCCGTCACTTTCCTCTATACGATGTTCCCCAGTGTTTGAATCCTAATATCTATTTTGATTTGCTGTTAAAGTCTGACCTGATCCTATGTCATACACTTCCCTGCATTTAATTTCCTCCCTTTCTGTAAGTTTCCCACCTTCAAAGCATCTGATGAAGTGGGATTTTCTCCCACGAAAGCTCTTGGGATAAATACATCTGTTAGTCTTTAAAAGTGCCACAGGACTCTGTTTGTTTCTCTGCAATAGACTAACACAGCTATTACCCCTTTGGAACTATTCCACAGAGTAGAACTCAAAGCAAAGTCAGGGCTCTCCTTAACTTACCTCCTGTGTGCATGCACTAAAAGGAAATTCCTTGTACCATCTCCCCAACTTGATGCCCAAAACCAGCAGACGATTGCGCCTTATCTTCATTAATTTTTTCAAACGCTTACAGTAACTCCAGTGCTGTTGCTTATATAAATGGGAATAGGAGGCTTTGGGTTTTTTTTAATAAAAGCTTGCTCATAAAGATAAGATACAGCATCATTTTAAAATCCTTGCAAGATCTTTCCTCCTGACAGTATAAATTTAGAACCGTGTGCTGTCATAAAAAAAAACAAAACCCACTATTGCTTTTCATCTGTCTTCCCTCAGGCTCATAAGAGTCAATCTCAGTGCTATTTCCTTTTCAAATCTGGGACAGCAAAGCTATGGCACTTTCTCAGAGTCCTGGTGTCCTTGATAATATTTCTCCCATAGCAAATAAAGGTAAGGTTTACACAGTGAGTGTCCTAGTTTCTCGCTCCTATTTCCACTAGAGGAGTTTACATTTTCTGGCAGTTTCTTATACATGTATTATTAAATCATACATTGTGTGTTTGTAAGATACTTATGCAAGACTAAGGAAAGAAAATGTAAATAGTCCTAAAATTCACCACACAGTACCATTTATAAAATCTCAGTGGAGCATGCCTCTTCTCCCCAGAACTTCCACAGCTAATTGATCATATGCCAGGCAGGTATGTCTAGGAACAGCAGAAACTTTTTCTGAGTCGTTTAAAGATTTAAAATGGAAAAGAAACAATAAAGGATTTTACCCTGTGAACATAGTTTCAACATTTTTGCCCAGTGTTAAAACATTTAGTGCTTAGCACACACAGTTGGAGCCAGATTTTCAAAAGAGTTCAGCATGCAATATGCACCCAACATCTCTTTTGAAATTCTGGCAGTTACTGAGGTACCTTAGTGAGTACTGAGCACTTCTGAAAACTCTGTCTTTTGAAGAAGAATTAAGCAGCATCTTCAGAACCTGTGGAGTAAAGTCTCTCTCTCTCTCTCTCTCTCTCTCTCTCTCTCACACTCACAAACTTAGGAGTGACATTTCCTGTTATGCAGCCAGGAAGCTGAAATACAAATATGGAGTGGGATGGCTGTTGGGTTTAGGGTTTGTTTTGTTATTGTTGTTGAGTTGTGTTGACTTTGCCTTCATCAGCAAATGAGCATTTTTAAAACACAGCCATTGTTTCTCTTAAACATGGTGTTAACCGAGTATCTGTTCACAGGACAGTGTCAGATCTGAACTATGGCTTTGTTGGAACTGATCTCAATTACTCAATATGCACACAAAGCACTTTTTAATATATAATTCAGCAAAGTCAGACCTAAAGTAGAACTAAACAACTGAAAGAAATCACAATGGTGCCTTTTCTGAATTTCATATACATCAAAATCTGCCCTCCAATAGGCATCCTCCCATTTTTAATGATGAAGAACGATTTGGTTTTGCTTTCTCTACTAAGCAACAGTTTCTAGTGGGCTGTTGTGTGGCTGATTAAGGTAAATTTTACAGTATTGATAATTCAGTGTTGCCATATATGTATAACTTGTGGATCTGATTTCCAACAACTAGAATGGGCACATAAAAATATATTTCTACTTTGTACATGCCTAGTGAATTTAATAAGTGCTTAGCCAGTCATGTGTGCTGGGGATTTGCATATGCACTTATATTCAGTCAGTGTTATTCAATATTGTGTAAGCACCTCTATTAAACATACCTCTTTTTGGTACAATACACCATAATTATTTAAACTAAATCTGCATTGCAAGATTTTTTTTACACAACATTTTAAACACATTTTAAGAATTACATTTTCTTTATGGTTAATAATGAACTGTAAAATCTCTGTGGCACTTTTAAAGACTGTTAGTCTTTAAAAGTGCCACAGGACTCTGTTGTCTTTCTACAATAGACTAACACGGCTACCCCTTTGGAATTTGTAAAATCTCTATTCAGGGAATGGGTCTCCCATCTCTAATTATAAATTATGGAGCACCAACCGTGGACATGCAGAGAAGGAAGGATACTTCTTAGGCCACAAATATATAGGTGAGAGAGGTCCATGTGTAGGCTCAGACCCCCCCAGAATTTGACTCATGTGGTTTATTGGTCCTCCACGTCTCCAGAAACATATCTAAGAGGATAGTTTTAAGAGATGCTACTGAGATATTACAAAAAGCTGGAGTACTTTCAAAATTGTCAAACAGAGTGTCTGCTCTCTCACACAGCACACTTCAAAAGATTAATTAAATCCCTAGCCTACAGACCTATCAACCTAGGTAAGCTCTTGAGCTACTAAAGCAAAGGGAAATCTGAGCAATGAGACAGGAGAGAGAGAGGAGGAGTGGGAAAAGCACTGCCTCATGTTCATATGGATGCTGTTGCTAAGGAAACTACACTGCCACCTTTGGCTATGTCTACACTTGCTAAAATTAGTTCGAATTAGTTAGTTCGAACTAACTAATTCGAACTAATTTTAGTTAGTTCGAATTAGCTTAATTCGAACTAGCATGGCCACACTGGAATGTTAGTTCGAACTAAGCAAGCACTTGCTTAGTTCAAATTAGCGATCCCCATTCATTTCAATGGCCGGTTAATTCGAACTAAGAAATTAGTTCGAATTAACATGCCACACTGGTTAATTCGAACTAGTTAGTTCGAATTAACCCCTTAGTTCAAATACCCTATTCAAACTTATTAGTTCAAATTAAGGAAGCCCTTAACTCGAACTAACTAAAGCCTAGTGTAGCCATGGCTTTAGTTAGTTCGAATTAAGCCTCCTTAATTCAAACTAACTTGCCAGTGTAGACATAGGCTTTGTGTCCACATGTTCAGACGGTCTCATTTTGATGCTGTGTTAGAGAACACAAGTTGTGGCATTGAGGTGAAGATTTACTTTAAATAAAAAATTAATGTTAAAATATCAGTTATATATA
>ML685783.1:9662811-9763931 GCA_007922175.1 Pelusios castaneus
TATATATAATCTCTTTTTTAAAAAATACTGTTTTCCACTATATTGGAGGGAAGTCTGGGGAGTGGAAGGGGTGCTGTAGGCTGAGCTGTGACTGCCCCTCACACCTGGAAACAGTCCCTCACTCTCCCTCTAGTGCTTTACAGCTGGTGTTAAAAAGACAACCACATCCTTTTACGTTACGTGTATTATTGATTCTTAGAAGTGCAGCCAAGTTGGATGCTTCTGTCTTGCTTTTGTTCCTTTCCTTGGAGATGGTTATAATGCAATATTTGTTACTATTGTCAGTTGAAGGGTGGAGACTTCTTGCATGGCCCTCCAGCCCTGTGCCATTGAGCAAGGGCAGCGCACAACCTGTCCAAATCTGTGAATTTAGGACTTCGGTCCCTGTATTATCTATACAAACCTCTTGACAAGCTATACATTTACTTTGAAGAAATTAAATAGTAATGCTCATTCACAGTGGTACCGCTGCAGCATAGACACTGCACCAACAGAACAGGTTTTTCCCGTCGCTGAAGTAAATCCACACTCTTGAGAGGCAGTAGCTAAGTCAACAGACATACTTCTTTCAGCCTAACAGTGTTTTCCCCAGGCATAGGTCTCAGGAGAGTGAATTTTCCCAGCCCTAGGAATGTAATTAGGTTGACCTGAGGTATAGATCAGGCCTGTGTCTGGGACATTTTCATAAGTAAAATTTTAGGCTCAAACTCAAAGTAGGGATGATAATGTCAGCAGGGCCGCCTCACAACATTTTGGCACCTGAGGCGGGGAGCTCAAATGATGCTCCCAAACTCTCTCACTTGGGTCAAAACTTTGAAAGGTCTCAGTTCTGCCTTCTTCCTGTTCTACTCCTCTCATGGTATTGCTCTGCTACCTACTCCAATAAAGGAGAACTAACAACTTAAAATGCCTTGTTCAAAAATTTTAAGTAACTTTCAAACACCTGAGCAGCAAATGTAACTTTTCTTGTCTGCATAGTACACACTGGCATTTTTATCTGTTTGAATAATCTAAGTGGTGCTTTCCGTGCCTTCTTGGTTGCAAAGATTTGAACTGCTTCCTGAAAGTCCATAGTCTGGGCCAGCTCATGCTCTATTGAGACGATTGCAAGGTCAACCAGCCTCTCATACAACATCCCAAATATACTGCTGTGTTCCTTGAGCTGCACGAAATGTTCTTCAACTGACTGTATTGCACAATCTAGCACCTGGTTAAAGAATTCAACTTTGAATTGTTGTTTGGGGTCTCTTATAGGATTATCCCTGTGCCTCATAATCAAAAGGTCTTCTTCTTCGGTGACTCCTGTATTCTTGAATGGGTGGGAAAATAGCTTCAGTGTGAAGTTCCTCTGCCAACTTTTGTGCACTCTTCAGAACATTTTGAAATCCCTCATCTGACTGGTAAGACTGTAGGTATGACTTTGCTTTGTCCAGTTGTTCCATTGCTCCAGATATATCAAGGTCAACACTTTGGAGTCTCTTGCTTACAACAGTTACTTCAAACAGTAAGTCATGCCGCAACACTAAGCCACCCAGAAATTTGAAGTTATATATGTTGATTTCATTTCCCTCTGTCACTGTTCTCCCACGAACAGTTCCTATCATAGCATTATCCTCCATAATGGCAAGTATGGCATCATCTATCGTCCCAATTTGGTGTTTGATAGGCTTTATCGCCTCACTCGACTTTCCCAATCTGTGGCATTCAGTGGTTTCAGTGTCAGAGAGGATGTTCCCAGATGTTGCTTCAAAATTTGCCATCAATGAATTGATGCAGAGAAAAATACATAGATGCTTTGAATTACATTAAAAAATTCAGCAGCCTCAGTAGAAGCTGATGCTGCATCATTGACCACCAAGTTCAATTAATGAGAACTGCATGGGACAAAAAAGCTCGAGGGTTTAACTCTCGAATCTGCGTCTGTACTCCTGTGTTCTTTCTTCTTGTGTTGGCACTATTATCTATCCCTGACCTCTCATGTCAGCTATCACAATTCCCATATCTTCCAACTTTTTAAGAAGCACATTTGTCATACCAGCTCCCATAGTATCATTAATATCAATACATTCTAGAAAATGCTCTCTGACAGTCACCATTGCAGGGACATTTTCACTAGGTTCTGTTGCTGTTACAAAATGCACCATTAAAGTAATTTGTTCCATATGGCTGATGTCAGGTGTGCAGTCCAGAATAACTGAGTAATATCTTGCTGACTTCAGATTTGCCACAATCTTTTGTTTGATCTTTGTTGCCAGTAACTGTATGATCTCATTTTGAATTGTTTTGCCAAGGTAGTGGTGTGTGTAGATTTCTTGGGTGGTGACTCTTCTTAGATGCTCCTGAAGTACAGCATAAAACTCAGCCATCAGCTCCACAAATATAAGGAAGTTTCCATTGTTTGGCACATACAGCTGACCTGAAGTGTCACACAGTGCTAAGTTTTGGATAGCAAGCAATCTCACAATGGCCACCAGCCTTTTCAGAACATTTTGCCAGTAAAGAGACTCTGATGCAATCTTCTCTTGATGCTGATCATGTATGGTGGCCTTTAACCTTAGTCTCATCTCAAGCTCTTTCCACCTATGGAATGCTCTCTGGTGATTTGCTGCCTTCTCATGGCATGCTAGATTTCTAGCCCGTTTTTTCCAGTCCTTTGTTCCTGTAGAACCCAATGTGGCTGGAACATTATACTGGAAGAGTTTGCAACAAAAACAGTATGCAGCATCCTGGGGCTTTGAGTACATAAGCAATGGCCTCTCCACCTTGTCACTATTGGGGATTTCACGCCAGTAATGTGTTGGATGGAAACTTCCATTTTCATTGTCGTTGGGGAACATGAAGTTTTTCATTTGCTATGGCCCATGCAGTACAAGGAAGTCCCTCAGGCTACTGCTCAAGTGCATCCACAGTCCTGAATCATCTAGACTTAAGGAACTAAACTCAGAAGCAGCTGTTTCTTGCGCCTCCACCACACTCTTCTCTGATCTACACTTTTCTTCAGGAATGTGCATAGTTACATCCATTTGAGATGGAGATATGGATGCTGCAGCAGCTGCCAGATCACCTGCACTCTGACTAACTGGAAGATCAGGCATCTCCTCACCACTTATATCCTCACTGGGGCCGGAAGGCTCACCATGAACATTTGTGTCTATGTATCTCAGAAGAGCTCCTTCTTGCTTAGATGGAAAAGCTTCCTTTGCTTTCTTTCTTTTTCTGAATCCTGCCCCAGGGGGGCATTTTCTTCTTTCACTCATGACTGCTGTTCTATACCAGCTACAATAAGCAGGCTGGTAGCAGTGCCTGAGTGAGGGAAGATATCAGTGTCTTAAGGGCCTAACTGGCTCCTACTACTTCAGTTGACTGTCTGTTCTCCTCAAGTAGGTTCAGGGAAGCAGCAGAAAACAGGAAGCCCCCTGAGAAGCTGGTGTTTATCAGTCCAGGCTTCTGGGGGTGCTAGAGAGGTACATTAGAGGATCCTCCTCCCCTCTTTCTCTGCAGCTCCTGCTGCTTTCTCTTATTCCCTCACACCTTCTCTCCTGCCTGCCTGTTACGTCTCTTGTGCCCTCTTTCCTCCAGCACAGCACTCCACCCTCTCTGTGCATCTAGAACAGAGAGAACACATGTGCACCAGCAGCAGACACAATTTTCTACACTCTGGGTCCTAGTGGTGCCCCCCCCCCCCATAGGCTATGTCTACACTTGTTAATTTAAGTCGACTTAAACTAAGTCGACTTAGTGTGTCTACACTTAAAAATAAAGTCGACTTAAAGGGGAACTTAAAAAGTCGACCTAGAGCGTCCACACTGGATGCCTAGGTCGACTTCTAGGGGCTTAGGAGGACCTCGGGCAGGTCCACAAGGGCAGGGGGGCACCCCTTGCCCAATGCCAGGGCATATTGCCCCTAGGTACAATGGGGCAAAGGGGGACAGGGACCCTGGCAGGGCATAGGGGCAGGGTGGGCAGGGCTCTGCCCTGCCCTGTGGGGGGGCATGCCAGGCTCTCCCTGTGCCCCCCCCCACCCCGGCAGGGAGGGAATTGGTGTAGCCCTGGGGTAGCTCTAAGTTGACTTAGGGCTACCCCATGGCTACACTGGCTTAAGTCGACTCTAGGGAGTCGACTTAAGCCTTAAATCTAGTTGAAAGGTGCTATAATTTTAATTAAGTCGACTTTATTTTCCTTAAGTCGACTTAAGCAAGCTGCTTAAGTCGACTTAAGGAAACTGTAGTGTAGACGCAGGGTAAATTTAATTTACCAGTGTAGACGCAGCCATAGTCTGACACCTAAGGAGGGCGGTTGAGGGATTGGTTTATAGACTCCTGGACAAATTACAAAACTGACAGCTTCTGAAGGTCCTTTTAGGACCTCCTGAGTTCTCTGAATAACTAAGCCAGGTGTAGGCCTTCTGCTTTGCCTACAGTAGATTACAAATGTTTCAATTGCACTAGGGTAGCCAGCATTTCCCTTAGGTTTTTGCTCCTTTTTAGCCTGTGAAGCACCACATATTTTAGAGCTGTTTCCTGTTGCTGATCTGACCACAATGAGACATGTAATATATTTTCATCAGCAGTGTTGTATGCATCATTGACTTGTTCAGAAATCAGTTGTTTTAAGATTATTTCCTTATTATTCTCCTCATTTAACCTTTTAACAATATTTGTGTCCATACGCAATAGAAACTACCACTCATTTGGATCCTATTGGTGCTAAATGTAATTGTTCTTTCTAAGGGTTGGTCCACAATAGAAACTTTGATACTTGGTATCATTTTAAAATAAGTGTATACCAACCACATTTTTATACTAACAAAAAGGCTAGTACAGCTTATTCCAAGAAAACTATATAGGTTATTTCATTTGGTATAATCTATGCTAGCAAAAGCACTCTTGCGAGATAAACTATGTTGACACTAGAAAAATTTCCCCGAATAGTTAGCAATAGTAGTGTCTAAGGTAGACAAGGCCTAAATCTTTCATCTGTGACAAAGAAACCTTGGTAGTGAGACTTCAAAAATTTGAAGCCAAATAATGCAAGACCCTTTCAGAAAATTACAAGATAGCTTTTGTGACTGCAGTTTAGCTTACTGGAGTGCTGACAGATGGCAGATAAAAAGGACAAACAATAGTTCTGGAAGACTAAGTGCTGACATTACTGCCAGTGTAGATTTTACCTGGAAGATTAGAATTGACTTTCAACTTCTTTGTCCAGTACTTGTTGGCAATGGACCATTGCCTGAATAAAACTATTTATACCTTTTCTGCTGGTGAATTTCCCAGATCATGTCAAAGCAAAGAGGGGAAAAATACATTTCATTTAAGAAAGAAAGACCAGCCTCCTTAAATATTCCTCAATATGTAGCCTATATATCAAGTGAACAAATATGCAGTAGATCTTTGGCTGTATTTAGTATAAATAACCTCTCATGTCCTTCTCTTAAAAAAAATACCAAGTGAAATTCATCCCTGGTTTAACAGAGTTAAATGTCTTCTTTGGATACTGGGAGATCAGGTGCTTTGGACTTGCACACGAGAGTCCAAACAGTTCTTTTCAGTTTGTCTTGACCCCTTCTCTAGTTTCTTGTCCAAAAAATAAGAAAAAACAAAGCACACCTGTTAGCAAAAAAATGTACCAGTGCAGTTTTGGGGCAGAGGAGAAGCAAAATAAAATATGGTTCAGAGGTTGAAGACAAGTAAAAGAAAGTTTACTCGCCATAAGCATTTCTCTATGTTATTAATTCAAACTCAAACACCAGTGCCAAATTTCAGTTTGCATACAAAATAGTAAAATGCATTAAAAGAATTTCAGTGCTTGCTGAATTTCTCGCTCTCTTTTGTCTCATCAATGCCGTACACAGAAGGTTGAAAAAGGACGGCAAAGCAAACCCCAGGAATTCAAAAACACAATGAGAAGTACAATGCCTCTTGATTGTGTGACTCTTGTGAATCTTGGGGGTCTGCTCTCTGTCCTCCACTTTAAGACTCCCACTCACCCTAGAGGTTTTGCATTCTGGCCATCAAGTTTCTGCTTTATGAAAAGTTTGATGAGTCTGAGTAGATCCTAGCACCATCATTCTTTCATCAGCCAGAAGGTCACTAGTGTAGAATAGGAGGTGCTCCATCTCAGCTACCTGCATCCATGGATCTCTGACTCTGCCAACCTAGAAAGCAGTATGCAGAATGGAGGGTCAGGGTAATAAGTGATTATATCCATCATATCTGCATCTTCTCACTTGTCCTACAGTAATCTAGTGAGACAAGAGTTTAAGATGCACATGTGCAGTGAGGGATATATTTTATTTATAATACACTCACAGAGTCAGTTATTCCAGGTTTTATTCTGGGGAGAGATTAGAATCCAGTCCCAGGAAAGGGAATCAACTCTAGGTTTGCTTGCCGGTGGAAAGCACCATTGCTAGGTCACTGTGCCAACTCTTCAGCTGTATTTTAAAATTAAAAATAGTCTTCACATTTAAGTTTGTCCACTAGTAAAGCAAGAGATGCAGCTTCTACCCTTTTTCTTCTACCCTCAGATTAGGGTCTTCATGCAGAATTATAGTCCATTGGAGGTGGGAAGTGGGGAGTACATCAGCATAGCTCTAGAATGTACCTTCTATATTATAAAACTTTTCACACCAGCAAAGACTTTCTCATAAAATAAACACTATCATATTCTGCCCCTCCTAAAATTGGAACTCACCTACAAAAATCCTTGTACAGAAGTTAGGACAGAGTCACAATTTGGGGTATCAACAATGACTTAATTCCCACTCCTCACATCCAGACACACCTCTTAGTGGTCTCAGCTATTTCATCGAAAATTCTCTCTGCTCTCTTTTTATCAAGTGTGGCATCTCGTTAATGACTAAGATAGGAGAAGCAAAAAGTGACATCTTATACAGTAACTATGGGACTTAATTTAGAGCCACTTACGGCTTGAGATATTAGTCCCTCTGTTATCCTTGAGTTATACCACAGAGAATTAAAGATATGCACACAGCTAATAAATTCATTTACAGGTAGGAATCTCTTTCCAGTTGAGAGATTCAAAGACTTAAGCAATTAGTCTGCTCCCTATAGGCTCAAATAGTTTAAGGCAACAGAGATTCCAGCATTCGTAAATGGTTATAACTTTCTTCTGAAAATACAAAATAATTAAAAACAGTTTTTAATGTGAACTTTGGGAAGAAACAAATAAACAAAACTTTACATTGAGACTAACAGATGCCTGGGAAGATGCCTGAAAAATTATGTTTGTATTGATGGACATAAAAAGACCACTTCTGGTTCAGGGGCAGGCAGATGGATGGACATGCACACACAAAAATACAACTGCAGGCAAAAATATAAAAAGTACTCTAGGCCATGATTCCAAACCCATTAAAAGCAATGGAAACTTTTCCATTGAACCTAGTGGGCTTTGTATCAAGTCCTTCAAATGTATGTGTTTGGTGAACAAATAAATTAGGCCAGGAGTGTGAACCATTCCCACAAGCTGGTAACAATGTACAGAGTACCCACACAGCTGTCAGTGCAGCAGTATCCACAGTCCCTACATGACACATATAGGACAGACCAGTGGATCCACTTGGCAAGAGAGCTGCTTACTGGGCCCTGTCCTGTCCCCCACTGCTCCTCTTATGAGCTGGCCAGAGAGATGGCATAGAACTGTTTTCCAAAGCACGAAGAAGATACAAATGCTTCCTACTTTACCTCTCCTTGTCTTGCGACTTCCACAATTCCACTACATCAAGAGCCTCCTATGTATAAACACATGCAAGAAGTCTATTACACATGCACAATAATGCATACAACATACATCTGGTCTGCTTCTTCAGAAGATAGGCACCAGCATGCACTTTCAATAGACTGAACAAACTTATCACAGCTGCTTCACAAAATGAAGATACTTCCGTACATAACATATGGGGCCAACTTAACTTCTTGTTCCCTCCAACTCAGCACTACTCCTTCTGCAGGGTGGTCTTACAAGATTGACTTCCTGATTGGCTGAGCAGACCTGATCGGTCGATTCGGAAGATCGATTGACAGTAGCAAATTTGCCATCGTCGATGAAGACCTGCCCTGAGCAAATTCATAATATCAGCCCTAGCTGGTTTGCTTAAGGCTTGTTGAAATTTCTAGAGACTCCCAGAGTGTCATAGGAGACATGTTTTATAGGATCCTGTTGTAAAAGTGTTGGTTAACTTTGCTTTTTGTTAAGACATCTATTCCCAAGGCTCCTTTTTCTTTCAAATGTATTGAACTTGATTACCCTTTATTTTTTCATTTTCCTACTGATAGAGGATGGTTCTGAAAATATAGTTACAGTGCTCATTGATTCTTTCTGCTTAATGCAGTATTCCAACTTTTTTGGAAATGCAATACAATACATAATGTTAATAACCGATACAACACAAAAACCATAATTTTTGTTGCAACAGTAGATTCATGGTTTTGTTCTTTAGCTGTTTTGCTGGTGCCAGCTTTTCCTGAAGTTTTGAAGACAAAAAGAACATTTTTCTACCTCCTTTGGGGGGGGGGGGGGAGATGGGAGAGGAGTTATTGCTTAAAATAACTCTTTCTTTTACAAGTTTCCTTTTTGATTATTGGTAAAACAGAGCAATTACCCCCATATTTTTCTATGTTTTTGTTTTACAGGCAGGCCAGATTCATAATGGCTTCTATCTTTTAAAGTTTTAGGGTGAATTTTTTTTTAAATTCATGGAATTTATAGAGGTGGTGTACCTCAGTTTCCCTTTTAATATAGCTGGCCAGGTTTGTAACTTTTTTTCCTGTGCCAAGTTTTAAGATTATCTATACATAGTAGCTAAGAAGCATCATATTACTGTAATGCTTTTTTAAAAGAGGGGCGATTTTCGTTACTTTATCTATCTATCTATCTATCTATCTATCTATCTATCTATCTATCTACAACACATTGCTTTTTTGTGAATCTTACCCCTGAAATTGTTTCAGGGGGACACTTATAAAAAAAATCTTATTTTACTGCAGCTCTGATCTGCTATTTTGTTACCAAAATTAAAAATAATTCAAAATCTTTATTTTGGGCTGCCCCTCCACTGCCATGGCCACATTCTTTGGTCCTTATTTAAGAAGATATTAAACCTATAAAGCACTGAGGTACCTCTCAAGGGTTAAATGCTGAATAACAAATCCAAACAGAACTAATTTACCTGTGTCTGGCAAAAAAAAAAAGTATAAATTTTGCAACTTTGAATGAAAGATTTGATTGAAGTTTTAGTGACATTTAAAATAACAAAACCAATTTATTTTAAACTTACAAAACAGGGCTTTACAAACCAAGAATGTTGGGTTTGGTCCTTAAAACCTTACAGATTTACACACAATATATTTGCATATTACATCTTCTTTTATACATTTGGAGGCAGCTAAGTTTCAATGAAACTCCTATTTCCTTTAGTGATTTTAACTAAATTATCCACATTTAAAATGATTTCAGTTAGAATTCACAGAGGATTCTTTGGGAAAAGGGCCCATTTTTTCTTCAGAATGGCTGCAAAGAAGCCAAGATTTTTTCTTATAATACTTTTCATAATTTACAACTGCAATTTTCTTAACTATTTTTTTACTTACTTTTGTTTTCAATTTATTATATTTTAGCTTTATGATGTTGTTTTTTGCTGCCATAGCTTTTAATATTTACTGGCAACATGGTTTTTTTACTCAAACTTTTCATTCTTTTACTCAGAGTGCTGTGTTTCTCAGCCACCATTTTTACAGAGCTGATTCTAATGTATTCATACATTTTTTAAGGTGGCATATTGTTCTTGTAAAGCCTGAGCCACCAAGTACTACCTGCAACATAGCTTGCCTGAGTCTATGCTTTGTCAAAAAAACCCCAACCAAACAAACAAAAAAACCCAAAGCCCCAAAAATAACACTTCCACATTCAAAGCATATCCAAAGTTCCTTCCATCAAAATCTCAGAAAAACAGAAGTGCAAGTTGGGGGGAGGAAAAGAGAGAGAGAGAGAAGCAGTGACAGAGGAAGAAAGAAAACCTAAGCCAAGAAAAGTATAGACAGCAACAACAAATGTGGAAGTGGGGCTCTGTGGGCCAGAGCATCTGGAAACCCATTTCTCAGCCCCTATCCTGGATTAAATGACAGTGACACTGGTGTCCAGGGGTGTGTCTACACTGGCAACTTAGGTCGACTTAAGGACGCTTAAGATGACCTACACAAAGCCGCGTCCAAACTGGGTTTTTATTAAGTCGACTTATGCACTTCCTTTGGATACACTTTGAATATGGAAGTGTTATTTTGGGGGCTTTTGGGTTTTTTTTTTTACAAAGCATAGACTCAGGCAAGCTGTGTTGCAAAGATAGTACTTGGTGGCTCAGGTTTTACAAGAGCCTTAAAAAATGTATGACTACATTAGAATCAGCTCAGTAAAAATGGTGGCTGATAAATCCGTCCCATGCTAACCCTGGAATAGTGAAGCTTTGCATCACCCACTAACCTGGGTTGTGACTAAATGCCACAACTATCTCCAAGTAATGAAGCAATACTTCAATACCACATTATTGGTATAAGCTCCTAGATAAACAGAATGAACATTTCCCTATTCTGCCTATCTCAGTGAACTTTACTAGGTTACAAGCACAACGTACATACTTTGAGCAAAGTAAATCATGAGCCGTATGTAGGAAACACCTCCTGTTACATCTCAAAGTTGTGAGCTACTAGTTCATGTCAGCCCTAAAATCTTAAATGGATCACAGCTCCACTGATAACTCCAATCGTGGCTTGGTCAGCCTGCCATAGAATCGGCATCCAAGGATTTTGAGAGATGGTGCAGTCCAGAAGGCCAAGGACATTTATAGGAGGGTCAATGTGCACATATAGCATTAGCCACTGTTTAAACAAATTTAAATTATTGCACATCCTAGGGAAGGCAAAAAGCCAAGTTCATCCCTGATGTAACTCTACCAAAGTTCACGGATGAATTTGGGCCTCAAATTGTAATTCTTTTAAAGAGTTAATTTCATCTGTACATATAGCCGTAGTATCACTGTGACAGCAGCTTCCTCTCCTTCTAGCCCAGAGCATATGAAGAAACTGATCACAAAAGTAGCTTTGCTCCTAGAAGTGTTCAGATTTTAGTTTGTTTCTTCATTCAGAAAAAAGAAATCTAGGCTATTTCATTCCAAATCCTGTCTGAAGAGACAGTGACCTACACTATAAGAAACAGAAAGGTTGGGGCTGTGTATGCAGTTTTAACTATGCCCTTGTTTGTAAACATATAGTCTTCAGTTACATAACTGCATATGATTTCACAAATAACACAGTAGACTATACTTTTCCCCCTGGAAGACCTTGTGTAAGATGGGCAGCAATGGATATTGCATGGTGTGATTGAAGCACCGCCCTGTGGTATACATGTTGGAATCCAATCTGCTCTTCCCTGTTGAGCCAGCCAGGGCAGGATTTAGTTCATACCTAATTAAAATGGCGGTTTAGTGTACCGTGCAGATGTTCAAATGATGTGCCTGTTTTAGCTCATTTAGAGAGAAATTCACTTTTAATCGGTACAGTATCACAATATCAGACAGAGCTTACAAAGGATTTCTGTTTAATGTCTGGTGAATTTTGTTGCTATGTCACCCAGAAAATACTTTGGAAGATGATATCTTTGTGCAGCTGACAAGCTATAAATTCTCCTATGCAGCCCTATAAATGTATCATCTTCCTAGAAGTTAATCATGAAACCCCACAGATTTATTTCACATATAAGAGCTTAAGAGATTTTTGTATTTAATTATGTTTTGTCTTTGTATACATCTATTTAACCTTTTATGAATGAAGTCTAATAGTTTAATAATTTAAAAAAAAAAAAAAAAAAAAGAAGAAGAAGAAGAAGACAATCCTACACTTTCCAGGGAGAACATTGAACATAGAAGTGTTCTAGCCACACACCTGAGGCAAGCTAATAAAAGCATTACTGGAATCTAAACAAGCATTTTTAATATGAAAAATTGTAGTGACAACACTGGTGAAGCTTAATATTACCATATCAAAACGATGGTTAACAATTTCATTACATTACCGTCTTTGAATTAGCCTACTGCCAACCAGTCCATGTTTCAAAATGCATCTCATGAGACCTAGGATAGCATTATTCCAGTGACCTCACTGAATAAAAGGAAGCTTGTGATTCAAAGGTTTCCTGTACAAACACAATCAATCTAGGGAGGTTGGAAGAAAACATTAGGCAGTACAACTGTAAGTGATGTTACTGTTGCTTGAAAAAGACTAGCAATATAAAATAGGCATTCGTATCAAAGAACATTATAATGCCTCAGGCTCTTTTAGTACTCAGGTGGAACACAAAATGTTGTATTTTATAATTTTCCCACTGCTCTGTTGGGTCAGCAGTCTGAGGGATAATACACAATCAGACTTTTTTGTATTAGACAGGTTGTTCAAGAAGACACTCTTTCCAATTTGAGAGCAATAGTTACAGTTTGTTAAGGTCCAGTCCTGCAATCTTTACCCCCATTAAAATCAGTGGGAGCATTCTATGAATTAAGTACACATGACTGAGCCCTTAGTATCAAAGTGCTTTAGAATCACTGATAAAACATGCCATACATGTGCAATTATTGGTGACAATGTATCCAGGGCTGACCCAAGGGTTTTTGACACTTAGGTGAACTATGACTTTGGCGCCTCACCCCCTCATGTTATAAGAGATAACATATTAATATATATTTTTAATAGAGAAAAAAATTCACTTCCATCTAATTTGGCACAGCGCCCCTTAAAGTCTGGCCTCTAGGCCACTGGTTTTCAAACTATGGGTTGGGACCCGATACTGGGGTCGCAGACCCTGAGGTACTGGGTTGCAGCACCCCCTGCTTCTACTGCCACAAGACTGGAATGCATTGTTCAAAGATGTAATTGTTGGGTCACGGGCATAAATGATATTTTTCAACTGGGTCTCAAGAAAAATAGTTTGAAAACCACTGCCTAAGGCGACTGCCTAGTTCACTTATATGGTTGGGCTGGCCCAAAATGTATCTTTGAGATAGAGAAGAAGAAACTATAAAGGTCTGTAAATGTACTTCAAAGGGCAAGAAGATGAATCCCCTTCCCAAAAAAACCCAAACAAAAACCTACCCTCTCTCCCCAGAGTGGACTTTGTCATCAGAATAGCTTTCAGCAAATATGTAACTCACTGCCAGAGGAAATAAGAAAGACCACCAACCTTCCTGCATTCAGAGGTAAGTACATGTCATAATAGAAAAAGCACCCTATAGAATCTCTGCTAATAATACACATAAATCTTCTAAGGCTATGTGTACACTAGAGAAGTTAAGTCGACTTAGTAAGGTCGACTTAGGCGCTAATTCCCGTCCACACTGGCTTTAAGTCGACTTAAGGAGTCGACTTAAGGCTTAAGTTGACCTAAAACTAGGTGTTATTAAGTCGACGTAAGCTTTCCTCGACTTAAGGAAATGCTTAAGTCGACTTAATAAAATCCCAGTGTACATGTGGCTTTGTTCAGGTCGACTTAAGCCTCCTTAAGTTGACCTAACTTGCCAGTGTAGACGCACCCTAAGACATTTATACACCTAACTCCAATTGATTTCAATAGGGGTTAGGTACCTAAATACCTTTAATGATCTGGACCAAAATTCTTAGATTTATGTATCTGGGTACTGGAGGTGGGGCATTCATAACAAGGACACCTGACTGTTTCAAGCTCCTCTCATAAATTCAGCAGACCTATGTTGATCTTCAGAGCATGGTACACAAGAGTCATTCTATTCAGTCTAGGCTTTCACCTGGTTGTGTGTAGCTGCAGGATGACTATGGAATTATTTGAGAGAGGGGTCAATTTGAGAGTTATAAGGTTAATGAGATGTTCTAAAATGGTATACCTAGTCTCCACAATTTCACCCCAAGTTTTGTATCTTCATTGACTTCTGATCATAATTTTACTTCCCCATATAATTTACATGGCAAAAGTTGGGATGCAACTTGCATTTGTATATGTACATATATATTTGTAATTTTGTCATTTTCTGAATTATTATGTGTCATCACAATGCAATGGAGTAGCATGCTGTGCTTGGAGGGTATGCTAAACATTCAACTACATACCTTATACTGCATTGCTGACCACTCAAATTCATGCCCTTTTGGCTTGCTGCCTAGTTCCAATAGTATAATCTGCCTATGCTGGTAAGTTTCAAAGATCTCAATAGCTATCAGAGGCAGCTTTTGGGGTAGGTGAAGCAGGCACATGCCTAGGGCCCCGAGCAGTAAGGGCCCCTGCTGCCTGCTGCTTCGCCTACCCCAAAAGCCATCTGCCTCGGTCAGTGGCAGGAAGAGCTGAGGCCACGGGGTGGAGCCAGAGGCGGGGAGCTGGGGCCACAGAGGATGGTCCCCCATAGGCCTATAGGGGGCCTTCCGTGAGCTTATAGGGCACCCCGCAATGGGCCTTTGCCTAGGGCCCCCAATAGTCAAAGGCCATCTCTAAATATCTTACTTATCTTTGCTGCTTATTTTAACACAAATTGTTGTGGTACACCGTGAACATGGGAATCGCCATAAAAGCACATTTGATTTCCCATGAAAAGAGCAACAAACAGAGACCCTTATTAACCAGAACACTTCAGCGTGTGCATAGCTCCATTGACTTCAGTATGACTTAAACATGTTTGAGTGCTTTTCTGAATAGTGATGATGTATCTTACGGTTGTGTGTTGTTGAATTGGGATGGGACTATTTAACTGCTTAAAAGTAAACGTAAGTGCTTTGATGAATCGAGGTCTAACTGAGCCTAAATGCCATGGTCAGTAATACAGTGTGGAGAACAGAGCTGTGGGATTCCTTACAATAATTCCCTTCTATTCAGTGAAGGAAAATAGTGTTATCATAAGGCTTGGTAAATACCATAAGATTCTGCACAGCAGCTGTAAAATGGTAACATGCAGCAATTTCACAAGAAGAGGACAAATTTGAGGCAAGATGTAGTGTCCGTTGACAAAGCAGTTGCAAAGGGAAAAGTCCCTACAGAAGAAGTATCACTGTCACAGTTTTTCCCAGAGTATTCATCAACCAAATATTGCCAGACTCTGGTATTACAGGAAGGGCCAGACTAACTTGTCATAGCCTGTCATAATTGGTAAAATGACCATCTTTGTCCATTAACTGTACAGAGCCACGCTTTTTCTCAAAAAACATGCTATCTCTAATCTCTCTGTAATAGCTTTACAATTTAAAAAAGAATAAACTACATCAAAATACTTCTAAACCCAAACTTTGATCCCTTGCTTGGCTGCATGCTGCTTCTAGACAGTCAGAATAACTCTGGACAGACTTAATGACTGTTTTAAACTTGGACCTAATTGTAGGCTCTGCTCTTTCTTTCTCCCTTCACACCCACAGCCCCTCCCGCCCCCCTGCATCTTGAAGCCATTAAAATTTCAGAGTTGGGGGATGGGGAATAGCCACTGTGTGCATTTCTTGATTTCCTCCTAGCCTGCTTTACTGAATTGTTTTACTGATATTATGCTGGCTGTGCCTGTTCTGTGAATAAGGACTTTAGTCCCGTAAGTATTAATCTGGGACATTTCACCAACCTTAAGTTCACCGCACATTCTTTAATAAATATTTGTATGTCATTTCAAAAGATCATAATAAAATCCCAGCACATCTAAACTAAAAGAACTTCATAGTTGATAAATTGTAGAATATTAAATTCCACTTCCTATTTATTTTAAATTTATAATTGTACCAGAATGTTGAACAAAAAGCCATCTGAAAATACAAGTAATTAACTAAGGCCCCAATGCATAGGTGTTTGCAGTATCTGGCCCCAGCTAGATAGCAGAATACAGTTTAAGTGCTAAGTGACTTTCAGTTTCTTATTTTCACAGCATGATGCAATAAAAATTAACCACTCAGCATAAGGATTTGTTAATATTTACCTTACACAACATAAATGATCACACATTATACCTGGATGTTTTCTGGAGTGTTGCAATGTATACAAAAAAATCTAATATAATTACTATATTCATTGGGTTTTGAAAGGTATTATGAAAAAAGGCAATGTACTTGTATAGTGAAACCTAATGTTACCATGTACTAAATGTTATTTTCTAATACTTGTTGTGACAGAATCTTTAAATAATCCTCTAAAGTATTTAATTGGATTTCATTTCAAAAGTGCTCTGAAATTAATTTTCTGTTCTGTTATGAGATAGTACAGTGGAGGCTTTATGTTCACATTAGAGAACATATACAGTTACGCCTCTAAAGATGTCTTCCTCCAACTACGTCTTTTTATATAATCTCAAAAAAAAATTCTCACTAAAGAGAAAATTAAATTATTTAAATTAATTATTGTAGAGAATGTTGAAATAAACAATGCAGCAAAAGCTTTGCCGTAAGTCCTACTAAACACTTAATATCAGTCAAGTTAAAAACAATGGGCCAGATCCTCAGACAATATAAACTGTGGTAATTCCATTGAAGTCAATTGAAGTATGCAGATTTACACCAGCTGAGGATCTTGCCAAAGAGATCTTGGGTCAGATTCTGACCTCAATTACACCAGTATAATTAGCTTAACTTCAGTGGTTATTCTAGAGTTACATAGGTGTAAATCACATAAGGATCTGGCCTGCTTTCCCGTAAATAACAAAAGAAAGTTGTTCCCTGGCAATAGAGAGATTCAAAAATCATTCCTGGAGCATGTAATGAATTGAACATGTCTGATGGGGAGAGATGGCAAAAGAGTGAGCTGCTAACTGCATCTCCATGCATAGCTTCTGCTGCCTCAAGGTAGAGACCAACCCATCAGCAATCCTCCCCAAGGCACATGCTATTGCTGGAGACGGATGCAGGCTTTAGAGAACTTTCCACTGTTGCCGGAGAGAAACATAGCACCCACAGGGCTCTAAGGCTCTGTGTTACTAGTAGGGGGTGCATCTACACTTGTAAATTAAGTCGCCATAAGCTTGCTTCAGTTGATTTAATTTACTCTGCATCTACACTACACTTTCCTTAAGTCGACTTTGTAAAACCTCGTTTTAAGTCAACTTTTGGCTTAAGTCGACTTTCTAAAGTTGACTTAAGCCAGTGTAGACCTGGAGTAGCTCTAAGTCGACTTAGGGCTCTCCAGGACTCCCCGACTGCCCTCCCTGCTGGGGGGGTGTCACAGGGAGAGCCTGGCATGCCCCCCCCACAGGGCAGGGCAGAGCCCAGCCCACCCTTCTCCTATGCCCTGCCAGTGTCCCTGTCCCCCTTTGCCCCCTGGCACTTGGCAAGGGGTGCCCCCCCACCACCGTGGACCTGTCCCAGTTCCACCTAGCCCCTACAAGTCGACCTAGGCGTCCAGTGTGGACGCTCTAGGTCGACTTTGTAGGGTCCCGCCAAAGTCAACTTAAAATTTAAGTGTGGACATGCTAAGTTGATTTAGCTAAAGTCGACTTAAATTCACAAGTGTAGACATAGCCAGAGTGTGCAACCTACTGCCTCTGACTTGAAAATCCTAGCTGTTTCAGTGTATCACCTGATCCTGCCAGATTAGGACTTTGTGGTATGAATCATTGTGTTCATCATTAGTGCAATGTCTTAAGTTTTTCAAATGATTTACTACTTTATTATATTTATTAGGAATTTATATTATGATATATGCCAAAAGGTTGCTGTTGGGATTTTGGCTGCGTTGTGCTGGGCCGTGTACAAACACAGAAGACATACTCTCTACTCTGAAGGTTTTACAATCTGAAGGATGTATTTTCTTCCCTTTCTTTATACTATATCTATAAATCCATCAAGGAAACTCCACACTGCTTAGATTGGTATTCATGGAAGTAGTGTGCATTAAGGAGACTTCATACATAAGATTCCAGAACAGATTTGTGTAGCAAAAATTCAGAACTATAACCATCATCTCTAAAGCACTGGGCCCTGGACTACTTCAGCCACATATTAACAGACACCCATTTATTTCTCTTGCTAAATAAAAGCAAGACAAAGGGTATGACCGACTTAAGCATTTCCACTGAGCTCCATGAACTCACAACGAATCACATGCCAGCATAAGGTTGAAAATAAAAAGTAGTGTTAGAAACCTAACATATAACTTTTTGCTTCTAAAAGTGTGAAAAGCACATAAAGAAAAACCATGAAGATGGTCTAATCCTGAAATTTCTGCACAATAGAAGAACTATAAAAGTTAGAAGAACTCAAGATCCAAGACCCAGGTATCAAAGAGGGAATGAACATGGAGCATACAATGGCAGAGGAAAGGTGAGATGTAAACTGATTACACAATGCTCCTAAAGAGCTAATGCAAAACTACAACTTGGGCCCTGATCCTGCAAACACTTATGTACATACTTAACTTCACAAACATGAGTAATCCCATTGAATTCAGTGGCTTAATTTCATTGACTTCAGCACATATGTAAAGTTTACCCATATACATATATATCTGCAGGATTGGGACATTAGAAGTCATTTCTTAGGAAACACTGAAGAGTGATTCCTATGAGGTCCTAAAAATCCATAAGAAAACACGTACCTGTTTCTAGTAAAAAGGTATTGTTACCAAAGTATTCAGTAGTTATTTTGTGTGGCTCCCTTTTTGTTGTTTTGAAGGTTCCTCTGGGGAAAGCCATAGCAACAATAAACATTTTTGTATTTCCCCTTTCTCTGTGTACAATGCCTGACTTCTGCCTCTTCTTTCTGTTTCAGCTCTGCTGTTGCAGGTACTTGTAAACATCCTCTTACAGAGCCTGATAAAGGGTATGCATTATAAAGCAAATAGTTAAAATAACAAAGTAGTGAAGTGCCCAAAGTTAAAATATAACAGAAAAGAGAATTTTAAATAATCCACAAATCTCTTTTATTTATGGTAAATTTAGAGATTATTTATGACAATTATACGTATAAAATGTTTAGATGAAAATGTGATTTTTCAAGCTGTCTGTCTTTTTAGAAGATGATGTGAGACTTGCCACTACAGATTTGCTCATCCAGCAACATTATCACTCGAAAACAAACACTTCCTGCATGGCTGATTGCTAGTTAGGTTCTGATCCTGGAGATATTTACACATATGCTTAACTTCATTTACAGTGAGTAGTCTAATTTAAATCAATTGGCATATCAGAACAGCCTATTCCAAATAATGCAAAATGATGACTCAGACTCCAAAAATTACAAGGATATCTTAAAAATCATGAGACATTTTAAAATAAAGTTTGGTTTTTTTTAATTTGTCTGGTTGCTTTTGAAACTTTACAATTTACATTTTCAAGCTTTTCTCTGTACCCCTTAGAAGAGCATCAAATACGCAAGACTCATGACAAAATTGTAAGAGTTGGGAACACTGCACATGACTAAGTCTTTGCAGATTTGGAGTTTTATAGCTTACATTTTTCAGGGAATCTGTAAAAATGTGTAGAAAGTAAGTTTAGTTCAACAGTCCTTGTATGGAGATCTTTAACCTATCCCTAAATTCTTTTCTTGTGATATTTTATATTGTTTGTTCAGAATATTGTACTACATGTAAATTAAACTACCACATCTAAGAAGTAACGATCAGTGTTTACATGTGGAAAAAGTAAGTTTTTTTAATGAACTACTCTAAAAGTATTTTGCACATTTAAGCATACTATGTTATTGTCAACTTCTTTGCTTTCCAAGTTCCTACTTAACACAGATAAATTAATCTAGGATAGAAAGCTTTTATAGAAAATGCACTTGACTGTGAACGAAACAAAGCTGTCTTACTACCAATGAGAGATCAATAACAAATTTACCATCCTGTCAATCAATATTCCTGTACCCCCAAACCCTAAGAAGAGTTTTGGATATTTGCATTTACTCTTCCTTTCCATGATACTGGGAGATGTAATTTGTAAAAAATAGCTTATCCAATATGTAATTTCCCAAGAATATTTGCTATATATGGGGAGGATGATCTTTGGTTATATCAAAACAAAAATAAAATGAAAAGATTGGGGCTTGTATTTTTGGTAAATAGTGTACCACTTTGCCAGAATACTTTTAGCATATTTGAACTATGGTATTTTTTCTTGCAAAATCTTTAAAAAAACAGATATTTAGAATCAAAGTAGATGTAATTAAGGCCAAGTAATTTAGTGTTGTCATGCTTTTATTGCCTGTTTTGCATTGCATTCTTGCTGCTCTGTCCAACTCTATAAAATATACTTCCAAAATTTAATATTTAAATTGGTTTATTTCATAGAAAAGATAGTATCTTCAATCTTTTTATCAATGATTGGCCAAGAGTTTCTGCACATCCAAGTTACTCATCCTCCCACTGACAAAATGGGTCTTTCTACAAATCGGTGTACACTGTACTGTTACCTTCAACAATTCCACTTATCCAAATCCTTCTCAAAGAAAGCATGCATAAGTTGTGAGTCATTCTGAACTTTTAGGTGTTGAGCACTTTGGTGCCAATCTAGCAAAGCACTTAGGGTGGGATTTTAAAAAGTGCCTGAGAGTTACTCAATTTCTTAGGCAGTTTTGAAAATTACACTCTTAAGTAAGTAATTAATTTAAACATGTGGTACTACTAACAAACTTAAAATAAAGCATGTGAACAAGTGCTTTGCTTGGTTGGGACTAGAGTGCTCAGGACCCTGGCAGTATCAAGTCTGGTATGAATGATGAGAAAAGATGCTAGACTTCTGCCCTTCCAGCTGGATTCAATTGCAGAATCTGATCATCCACGTCTCCAACCATTGGCTACCATAATTCTCAACCTCAATGAGAAATTTCAAGGCAGACCGGTGCCAAGTTTTATTCACTGTTGAGAAAAAATTAATTCATTTGTGCTTAATTTTGTGTCAGTTATGAAAGTATTTCACTCTTACAATGTGTTTCAATGAGATTTTTAAAATACGTTTAATAATTTTTAAAAAATTGAATTCATTCAAATTGTTAGTGTGAATGAGCTGTGTCAAGGGTTTTAGCAATAACTAAATAAAAATGGATGTGAAGGGTTTTGGTTTTTTTGTAACTAATTAAATACAAAACAATTATGTCTGTAAGGAAGGGAATGTTGTCTAAAGATTAGAGGAAAAACTAGAGTCTATTCTCAGCATGATATTTTTTATGAGATTGGTTTCTGTACCTTAGTTTGCCCATCTGTAAAACAGATCTGATAAAATTTATTAGATTTACTGAACTGAGCCCCAACCAACTGCACTTGGACTCTCCTGCACCTGGACCTTCCACTGAGCTGTCCACATCCAGAAATCCCTACACAGAACCCCCTCCAGAGTAATAAAATAAGGGACAGTGTTACCAGGCGGTCACCTCTCTTCTCTCTCACTTAGTCAGAAGGGAACAAGGACGCTGGGAAAACAAAGGAGGAACTGAGATTGGTCCCATGTGGAGAAGAAAATTCATCTTGTCTATTAAGAACAGTAACCTGCCTGCAACATGCAGTGGGGTGAGAAAAGTTATTAGATTCAAATTTTGCTTAGTTTGAAAGTTTAGAATTTAGAATGTGTTTACTTCTCATTTTCCTAGGTAACTATCTCTGACATTAATGCCTGCTACTTAGAACTCACTACAATCTACCTCTATATAGTTAATAAATTTATTTTAATGTTTTATTCTGAGCAGTGAATTTGTCTAAAGCACTTGGGGAATCTGTTCAGATTACAAAGGCCAGTGGATGTCCACTAGCTTTTGACAAAGCAGAGAAGTAATTAATGAGCTTTCCTTGTTGCCAAGGTGTTGCACAGCCTAAAATGGTACATTTCTGAGGTGCAAGGCTGGGGGGATTTGCTAGCCATCCCTTCTGTGTGGTTCATGAGCGGTAGAAAGCAAAGCATTCAGGAGTATCCCTGCCTGCCCTGGCGTGAGTGACCGCAGCACCTGAAGAGGTTTGCTGCTGGTCACTAGCAAACCCTTGTGAGAGATAGCCCAGGGGGCTGAAACCTTAAGGGTCCTCCACACAGAGGTCTCATGGTGGGTCTGCTTTGGGAGTCCTGTCACAGGGAGGCTGTGTGTGTTTGGCTTTGCAGACAACTGGCTGTTGGGCACACGAGGGCTTATCGGGGGGAGCTGCTGGGATCCCAGGTTCACGCTCTACATCGGCCTGTGACCCCTGTCTGCGGAGAACAGTGCCCCTCGGGAGTGCACGGGCGTCACATGGGCCTAGAAGCCGGCGCGGCGGATGTGCGCGTGCGCGCAGGCCACTCCCGGGGGCGCGCGCCGCGCCTGTCTGCCAGCCGTGCAGCCGCCCGCGTCGGGATCGGGAGCGCGCGTCGCTGGGGGACTCTGTGTATCGCGGCCGGCGCGCTCCCGTGGCGCGGCGTCTCTTCTCCTCGGCCGGCGGCGGGCGGGAGGGAGCGCGAGCGAGCGGTTGGTTTGTTGGCCGGGCCGGGTCCCCACCGTGTCGGCGAGAGCCCTGCGGAGGGTCGGGAGGAGAAGGGGGAGCCAGGCCGCCTGCAGCGTGGTCCCGCCCAGCGCCCACAGGTGAGCGGGGACTCGGCCCGGAGGTCGGTCTGGCGGGCGCCGCGCCCGGGAGAGGCCCGGTCCGAGCCAGGGGGCGGGAGAGGCGCTGCGGCGGCGGCGAGTCGGGACAAGGCCTCGGCGCGGCCTAAGCGCCGCCTCGGCTCCCGGCTTCCTCTTCCCGGGCGCAAGCGAGCCTGGGAGGCGGACCGCGGTGGGAAGCGAGCCCGGCCGGTCCGGGAGATCTGGAGCTCGCGCTCTGGCGAGGCCACGCGCGGGCCTCGGGCTCCGCTCCGCCCCCGGGGCTGCCCCGTGCCCCTTTGTGAGCCCGGCCTCGCTGGCTCGTGCGCTTTGTGTCCGCGTCGTGGGAGGCGAGCCCGGGGCCGAGCTCGCTGCCAGCACAGCTCAAGGCACCAGCCAGGCTCGCCGCGCCTGGGAGCGAGAGGACTTGGGGTGGAGGAGAGCTGCGAAGGCTGGGGAGCATCGCTGCACTCACTCCCCCAGGGTTCCCGATCACGGGCTGCTGTGGATGCTGCTGAACTAGCTGGGCCAGTGATCTGATCCTGTGTGGCAGTTCCTGGGAGACCAAACGTCTCTCCATTTTCTTACCTCCCCTTCCCTTCCCATTCCACTAAGACTTCCTTTCTCCCGGTGAACCCACAGCCTGGGGGTGCCTTTGCTCCAGTCTTCAATTTTTCTCCACTCCTCAGCCGTCTAACACTGTAGAGTTTGCAGTCGTATGTTAGCACTGTTTGTAGCAGTGAACACAGTGTATTAAGCAGTGGTCAAAACACACAGAGAGAGAGAGACTCTCCTCTTGGAAGTGTGTATAGTGTACAAAGACAAAGGGTGGGAGAAAATGCACCTTTGGAGGTAGACAAACGTCTTATGAATTACTGTTTGTTTATTTAAAGATGAATGTGCTAAATTTTTCTTCCCGCATCCTCCATTCGCAATCTAGTCATTTCTGTCATATTCCCAGTTGGAGTGTATTTATATATTCTTCCTCCTATGCATAGGTCACTTATAAGCTAAACAATGAAGTAAATAAGTAGGTGACTTACCTAATTTCTTCTCTGTATCTCAGAAGAAGTGGGTGATCAAGAAGGATTTAAAAGAGAGGATCATGGCTTTGTGGATTGGCACCTCATGGAGGACATTCTGTATATTGGAAACAGGGAGTCCCATGGCACTTTTAAAGACTAACAAATGTATGTATTTATTTATTTATTGGGTAAATTTGTTAGTCTTTAAAAGTGCCACAGAACTCCTTGTTTGTTTCGCTGAACCAGACTAACAGGGCTCCCCTTTTGGAACTTGTTTTTATGCATTGAGTGCAGCATGGAAGAAAGTATGGGAAGGGTTATGGGATAAGCAGAGAAATAGAATAATGAAGCTGTGTTGGTGAAAACCAGAGGCTTGGTGAAACTGCTTCTCACCACTAAATCTTTTCAACCCCGTTTAATAAGCTTGAAGGTTTGAGGAATTTGACTTATAACCCTCTTATTGAAGCACTTGTGGTAAGAAATAATGATAAACTATCTTCTAAAATCTATAAATCACTATACAGTCATTTGGAGGTAATATGGGTCTTTACTAAGAAATGGTTTAATTAGTTATAAAACAAATTCAGGGAATACAGTTAATAAGTCAAAGTAATTCTAGTTTTGTGATCTAGTTATGCTGATCTGTTGATGTGGAAACAGAATCAGTGATGTAAAATAAGATAATCTGTATGTAAACTAATGTCTTACCCATCATTTAAAAGTGACTGCAATAGTTTTCTTTCATTTGGACAGTAGCAATCAACATTAAAATTTTAGAGTAACACTATAATATAGTTTAGGGACAAAATTTAGGGGTTTATTGTCAACATTTGGTGTTATAATGGTTTTCTTTGAATTTGCTAAGAAGTGAGGACCAGAAAGAGAAATTCTAATAAGTGAAAAGGTGGCTACAAACAAAAGTGAAAATGTCTGTTCTGATTGTCAAATCTAAATGAAAACATAACCTGCCTGATATGTCAAACTTCTGTCTTTTAGTTCTAATAAGTTAATTTCTTAGTAACAAAGGTAAAGACATGTCAGCGTCTTGTATAGTGACTCTTTCAAGCAATTTTCTGTGATTGTCAGATTCTGATCTTCTGAGGTAACTTTTATCTTCGAAGAAATATTGTTCACTTATCTTTTTTGAGGGTACTAACAGGGAGCAGCCAAATAGTCTTTCCAGCATGTGCTACATTACAACACTGTCAGTAGAATATAGTATATGCCATACAGACAACACTGGTCAGATTTTTCAGGTAATAACACAGGCTTACTTAAACTTACTTAAACTGTTCAATTAGCAAAGGATCTTTACATTCAATGATTTTGGATGTTTCACACGTTATTGAAATTTAACTAGGAATACACTGTAAACATTTTTGCAGTGTTATTTGTGTAAAACAAACTGCTTCAATGGTAGCACTGATGTGTAATAAGCTCTTTTACAGCACCTTATCTGTAGTAACTCCTGAATTCTAATCCAGACTGTGCATTGATTTTCTGTATGGCCTTGGGCAAGTCATTTTCAAGTCTGTGAGCATCATTACCATTATTTGTAAAATGGAGATTCTTAACCGTCTCACTATGATGTTGTATGGACTGGTTAATATTTCTAAAGTGCTTTCATTCTAGAAAGAGTTAGATAAGTACAATTAGCCCTGGATGCATGTCCCTTGTTTTCTGGGGGTGGGGGTGGGGGGTGGGGAGGAGGAAGGGGGTGTGTGCTCTCAGGCTAGGTAGCTAGCTAACTAAAAACATTGGTTGATATCATGGTTCTGAGAACTGAATATTGAATTTCAAATTACCTTTTCCCCAGTGAAAATTTGTTCATTATCAAAACTGAAGCCTCTAGCTCACTGTCCTTTTATATCCAGATTTGAATCAAACATTTATAATACTACAAATTACCTTGTTGTAAAAGTGGAGCAAAATATATGGAGGTAAGTACATCTTAAAATAATAGGTGACCATTTCCTCCTTTTGTCTGTCTGACCTGAGGTCAGACTGCTGTCTTTTTCTGTAATAGTTGTTGATCATGCAAACGCACACAGCTAAGCAAGCAGAGTGTAGTTAGTACCTTGCATTACTTAAGCTATTGGTGATGTCATCCACTCTTGAAGGACAGCAGAACTTTGATCTTTGGTCTTTGGTGTTGGGAAGAATAAAGCCTTTCAATTCACAATTGAAGGTCTGCCCTGGCATTTTTTGTGCATTCAGAGAATTTTACCATTGTACAAGGGATCCTAAATCAGCCCCTAATATTGCAGTATGTGATTGGAACAGATTTTCAGAGTAGTCAGTTTAAGTGTTGGCTATTGAGTACTGTGCACTCAATTATGTCTATACTGAAAGGGAAGAATATTTACATGCAGTTTATAAAGTTCAGAAGAGGGGCTTCAGGTGTATGAAGAAAATGTCCAGTGTGATTAATGTACAGATTATCTAGATAAATTATTTTGATTTACAAGGATGACTTTTAAAATTTGATATTAAATTGTAAAGGGGGGGGAGAGACTTTAATATAATAACTGAATGGTGCCTAGTTTGATAAAGTAGGTGTGTTTAAATGCTTATCTTTATTGTTGCCATTTACTATAAATCACAGTCTTTGCTTCTGTATTTAGAGAGAGGTCTCTGTTAGTTTTACTATGTAAGCTCCTTTTTTTATAAATCACATTAAAATGTGCTGTAGGGTAAAACTTAATATAAGCTCTTGGTTTGAAAGGGAAGTTTATTTTAAAATCAGCATTTGGATGTTTTTCCTGCTTTTATAGCTCAAATAGTTTAACTTTTAAAATGCACTGCTTAATCATTATTCTCTATTAATAGATTAATATTTTGAAGTCTTTTTTTACAAGTTTGTACTCTTCTACAAGTAATTGCCCACTGAAACATTGTGGGCACAACAGCCCGTGATGGGTTAAGTCAAATTTTTGTTTAGGTCTTGGTATGGTAGATTGTCATGGATTTATTATGACTATCCTATTTTGCAAAAATCTTGATTTATATTTTCCCCAGTTTGGAATTCTGCAATCTTTTGAGAAACATGTAATTAGGAGAGTTCACAAAAATTAATATTTTAAAGTGTTATTAAGAATGATCAGGAACAAACTAACACATTCAAATGTATTATGGTGATATTTTTCCATTGGTACACTTGAAATCTGATGTGTAACTTGTTACTGAGGCCTTGATCTTGCCATGAGTTTTGTACATGTGTCACACCTTTGACTTCAGTGGAGCTTTCCACAGGCACAGAAGTACACCTGCACAGGATTCACAGAATCTGGGGCAGATTCCTTGTCTACATGCAAGTTGCAGTTGTTTAACTAAATCAATTTAAAAGCCACTTTTAGTTAAGTAAATGCAACTTTTAGTTTAGACAGGCCCTAAACTTTTATTTCTCCCCTCATTATTAAAGTACGGTTCTGTTCTGATAAGGAGTTGTAAAAATGGCATCTTACTCAACAGATCTGCTTTTTGTATGTATCTGCTTATTTTTACTTAATAAAATAAGATTTTTCAAATCTTTTTATTTTTGAGAGCACTGTAGAACCAGTGTTAGATTCTGTTTCTTCTTGTTCATCAACAGAATTGTTTATAGCAGTGGTTTTCAACATCTTTTCATTTTTGGACCCCTAAAAATTTTAAATGGTGGTACGAACCCTTTTGGAAATCTTAGACATAGTCTGTGAACACCAAGGAGTCTGCAGACTACAGGTTGAAAACCATGGTTTTACTGTAATGATAACCTTTCATGGACCCCTTAGACATAGTTTTGGACCCCCCCGAGGTCCGTGGACCGCAGGATGAAAATCACTGAATTATAGCATTCTAATCACTTACATCTGTGCCATGTTGAGGGCAATGAGGTTACACAAAATGAAGGTTGGTTATACAAATGTGACTGAGAGGATAGTTTGACTGGCAATATAGGTTTTCCTGGAGATAGTGCAAAGACACTTTGACTTTCAGATTGAGTTCGTAGGGCTGAAATTGAGGCAGACATGGTACGGTGAGGATGCCATTTTCAGTTACTTTTGCATGCAAAACTTCCATGTAAGTTGCATTATCCTTACAATTCCCCCCTTCCCCCCAAGTTAAAATAGCTTTCTGGATTGCGAAATCAAAGACTCAAGTTAGAAAATGCAGAATTTATAGTGCATATACAACCTTAAATCTGCCCCCTTGTACATTGAACCTGTTCACTTAATGAGGCAGGTGTCCTGTGGAAAACATAGTATGTGATCATGTAATTAACGACTATCATACTGCATGTTCTCAGTGAAGTACAATTTGGGTTGCACAGTCAACTGTAAATCTGATGTTTTAAATTTTGGGTGCTTAATTTTGCCATCTTAATTAACTTTCTTTTTTATGTTATTTCCTAAGGATTTTTTTAAAGGAAAAACATTTTTAAAAAATTTGTACAGCTATAACAAGCCCTCCATCATGCATCTTCATCAGGGTTTGGATGCTGTAGTTCAGTACTGTAACTGACTTACAGGATTAACTATCTTAGCTAGCAGGAGAAGGCTGTTATCTCAGAGGGGAAAGGAGTTATTGGTGCCATGTGCTGGGTTCAAGAGGTGGTGAGGGAGATCACAGCCTGACTCTACTCTCTATCTCTGTTACAGTGATCTGGCAGCTCTCACTGATAGACTTTCTGCTGCTGCTTTGGTGGTATGGGCCTGTCTTCGGCCTGTTCAGTTTTTATTTGAGAATTCTGTCAATTTTCCTGAGCAATGCAAGAGAGAAGTGAAATGGTGATCAGTAACATTTTATAATTTGGCTAAATCTGAACAAAATGTCATGGAACAAAGAAAAGACACTTCTGTAATCCAAGAGCCTTCTTCTTGCCGAATTTGAAAGGCTAGCTTCAAAGAATGGAAATGCTAGACCTTCAAAAAAAGGTCATAAGAATCTTTGGAAAGTATTAGGCTAATTTAGAGGTTGCTACCATCATCCCCTAAAATAAAGATGGTGAGTTGACAGATCTTGGAATCTCAAGTTATTTATCTTCAGGGCTGATACAATGCAGATGGTGAGGTAGAGTGTTGTGAACTTCTTCCACCTTACTAAATTTTCCTCATCCATGACTTATTAGGCCGTCTTTGGTCCCTTGTAAATCTTTTTCTAGCTTGTGTACTTACTGTCGTACTGAGCATTCCCTGTCAATTGTATATTTGGATTCCAAAGGGGTAGCCGTGTTAGTCTATTGTAGAAAGACAACAGAGTCCTGTGGCACTTTTAAAGACTAACAGATTTATTTATCGCATGAGCTTTCGTGGGAGAAAATCCCACTTCGTCAGACGCTTTGAAGCTCATGTGATAAATAAATCTGTTAGTCTTTAAAAGTGCCACAGGACTCTGTTGTCAATTGTATATTTGAACATCCCTGTGAGGCAGACACTGTTGTTCCCATGTTGCAGATGGAAAATAGGAGCAATAGTAACTAGCTCAAGGTCACAAAGAAATTTGTGGGTGATAGAGACCTGAACTCATGTTTCCCAAGCTCCAGGCTACCATCCTAAAAACTGGATCATCCTTTCAAATGCCATTAATCCTACTATTTTTTTGATTTCCAAAGAGTCCTGAAACTTTTTGTGTAATGTGATTGTCTGGGGAGCAGTCCAGTCCTGTTCTTGTTTGCTGTACCTCAGGTTGATATTCTTCACTAAAGCAGTCCCTCTTATTTGTGAGAGAGTGCGCCACATTTATTTTCATGAATGTACATGAAAAGCGTGGTTTGCAGTCCAATAGACGCTAGAAGCATTGCAGACATAGCACATTTTAGCACTGGTGGTCAGGAAATCAGGGAAGAGTTATTTGTGAGTAACCTCATCACTGCTAAAGAGTAGCATTATATATATATGTAGAAAGTGTTAAGAAATGAAATACTTAGGAATTAAAGATTATCAGGGATGTAGGAATATCAGTAAACTCTGGAACCTTTATGGCAAGAGTATATATCAGGGTGTCAAAGTCATTTAGCCTTGGGGGCCATTTCTGTCACTAAGTCAGCCTAGTGGGCCACAAAATGATGCAAGAAAAAATAAGCCTCCCAGCAACTATTCTTGACCATTGGTAGGGGGAAAAATGTACTCTAACGAAGCTGGGTAAATCTTTATGTATCTTTCTTTTGATATGATCAAATATAACTCATTCTTAACAGATTTATGTGGGGAAAATCCTGGGCTGGTACAACCAGTGCGGGCCGCAGCAGAGCTGATTGCGGGCCATACGTTTGACACCTTTGGTATATATTAATTAATTGAAACCACTTCAGTGTTTTTCATGTTTTACCTACAGCATATCAGCAAGAGGTTAAAAAAAATAGTCTAGTGTTTAATTTGATGGAGAATAAACAAACATTCCACTGCAAATTTCAAAACGTGTCTCATCTATTTAAAATAGTATATATTAAAAAATGTTCCTGCAACTTTGAAATGGCCAGTTTAAATATAGGCTTGCATCTTGTCACTCTGTGATTCTCTTTCTATCATTTAATCCTATAGCTTTCAGGGACATGTGACATTTCAAATAAGGAACACAGTTTTTGCATGGGAATTACTTATACACACATGCGTGCTCTGGAACTCTTTTGCTTTCAAAAAGATCTACAGGGAAAAAAACAGCAAACACCCGTCTCCCTCAGTTTCCTCATCAGACACGAGAAAGCATGAAAGAAATATTCATATTTTTGTTCTGATATTTTGGCCTCTTTTCATAATGTTGCAAAATTTTCCTTTATATAAGCTACATACAATCTTTAAAAAGATACTTAGTTGATGTTTGGGTGGAATTACAGCTCATGGATTGATATCTTAAGTTTTCTCTTGGGAATCCTTATATTTTGCAGTTGTTGCTTCCATATGTCATCACTGTATAGTGATACCTTGCATTGCAACCAGTGTTATGCCTGGCTTTGTACATGGTAACTGTCTGCTTTTGTTTACAAGTATTATAGGGCTAAGTTTACCATTGGAAGGTCATCCTGATTTAATAGCCTATAAGCTCCATTGAGTATGTTCAGTTCATAGAAAAAGGAAATGAACTGTTGTGGGGTGGAATGAACTGTCCATTCATTGTTTGTTTAAAAGAAACCAGCCATTTACATTTTTCCCTTATCAAAATTTGTTTCAATTTAATAAGTGTCAATTTAGTATTTTTCTAGTGTCTCCCTTAAGGTTGTTGGATCTAATGCCTTAATAAGCATTTATTCATGTATATGTATAGTGGTCCACCAGTATTTACACTGAAGGTTAACCAAAGAGTATTTTGACTGGTTTCTTGGTAATAAATTGAGGATTGAAAATGAAATAAGCACATTTTAGCTGGATATCAAAATAGT
Source organism: Pelusios castaneus (assembly GCA_007922175.1). Lineage (NCBI taxonomy): Eukaryota > Metazoa > Chordata > Testudines > Pelomedusidae > Pelusios > Pelusios castaneus. The sequence goes on from ML685783.1 coordinate 9,693,714, forward strand.
TTTAAAGTGGCTAACATTTTGGATAGGAATAAATTGAACAATTCAAAGCCTTTAGATTTAAATGTTTTAGCTCTCTTGATTATATATTATTGCTCTTAGTTTCCAAGTTGCAGAGAATGTGTTTCTTAGTAAATCAAATTTATATAGAAATGTAGATAAAAGAACCAAATGGGATGCAATATATAATATGACAGACTAATTTCGTTATAACTAAATCTCAGCATGGATTGCATTTTTGTTTAAAAAAGATGCTAGAATTTGGAAGCCCAGTCATACGGGGACCTTTTTCTAGATATCTCTTGGTAATGTCTTTATTCAAAAATTCCTCAAATGAAACAATAAATCACATTACAGTTCTTTCCAGAGTAGAATGGATAACTTAGAGAAAGACATATTGCATACATAACTGCTCATATAATAAGATTACTACTCTGCCTTAGGCATGTGCACATGCTCTCTGAATTTTTCCAGGAGATATTGAATAATAGGGCAACAATTAGATACTGAAGTACTAGCTATCAGACTACTTGGTTGAGGTTTTCTTAAAACAGTCTAACCATAGGGTGGAATGAACAGTGTTTTAAGACTATGCATGAGGGCACAAGGGAGATGTCAGGTAGTGGCAGTGTCCTAACTGAGGTAGTGGGAGAAATACAAGGTGAACTTAGGTCACTTTTTTTTTAAACAGTGTGCTTAAAGTATTTCAGAGGAAGTCTCTAATACTTTCATTGAATTTCAGTTTCTGCAAATATAAAATGGTAAATTATAAGAAACACAGACTGAAAACCACTTGTTTTCATCTTGTTCTCAATCCTTCTCCCCTTGTGTGCGTTGAGGAATGGGGAAGTAAATGGAGTAAGAACATTGGCATATAGCAAAATCTCTAAAGGTGGTATTGTATTTAAAGAAACCTTCAGTTTTCATGCTGACTCTCTTAGGAAGACAAAATACGTAGCCGTGCATGAGTTTTGAAGATTTAAAGGTGACCTGTAAAAAGCCATCAGAGGTATTGCACTTGGGCCCTTATTTTGCTTCTCTGAAATAAAGGTCTTTTGTATAAGAAGTTACTTTTTCTGATTGTAAGTTCAGGCAGGGTGGTTTGATAAATCCTATATCTTAATCTTGTTTTGCATTTGCCGCTTTTAGTTACTTTCCTAAAGGTTCATTCTCACTGGTTGGAATAATTATTAAAATATATTGATAGCAAACAAATATAGCCCTTTCGCTAAATTTGGTATTTATTTTTATAGCTAGGAGTCTATATATCTTTTAAACAATTATATAACTTAACATGTACTTATTTAGATTCTGAATTTTTTACATTTTTATTGTACTAGAACAGAGCTCGATAAAACCTGGGTGCCAGTCGCCATAGCACATAGCATTGCCACAGTACTTTAGGGGCAGAACACCCCCTGGAAACAAAAGAAAAAAAAGGCCACCGATGCCTTCTGTGGTGCATGGCCCCCCCCTTTTTTTTTGGGGTGGTGAAAGTGTCTGGAGGAGGCATGGGGAGTGAAAGTGTCCATGGCAGTGGTAGATTTTTCATGGGGGGGGGGGGCCTCTAAAGTGCTGCATACCCTAGGTACCTCAGTTTGGGGGCTAGCACCTAGGTGTGCACATTTGTCGAGGCCTGTACTAGAAAATGGTGAATGACACGCTTACTCTACTAGATAACTTTTTACTTGGGATTTGTGTCAAGCTGCATTTGGATGGAAATCGGAATTCAATTAAAACTGTACAAAACCAGCATTTTAGAAGTTTTTTATTAGTTAAATAAAACTCTTTAATGAGCTGAGTACATCATGGAAAAAAGTAAGCACAAAGACTTTGCGTTTAAAACTGATTTATTAAACAAAGGAAGTATTAATTTTTGTAAATAAACTGACATGATTTCTGATCAGTGTGGGCCAGATTTTTCTATGTATTTAGTTGCTTAGAAATGCAGATTGGTGCTTTTGAACATCCTAGTAGGTATCTATGGAGGTTAGGAACCTACCGCCCATTAAAATCAGTAGGAGTTAAACGCACAGCCTGCCTAATCTAATGGGATTTTCAGAAGCACATATTTGCCTTCTCAGGTGCGAAAGTACGGTTGCATCTTTTTGACCTGATTGGCTGGTCAGCCTTTGGAGCCGGTGGAGAAACTGGCGATAAGCATATCTTTGCAATCTTGTTTTATTTACAAAGAATATACATAATCCTGTGCCACACTTTTTGACCAGTACCCTAACCAAAAAACCTTTCCTCCACTTTCTTTTAGGGTCAGACCTGTGCTTTACCTTTCCTTCAGACATTCTGTTTCTCTGTTTGTTATTTGTACACACGAACTGCTCAGCAAAACTCCTGGGTGAATTCACTCATAGACTCTAAGGTCAGAAGGGACTAGTACGATCATCTAGTCTGACCTCCTACAAAATGCAGGCCTCAAAACCTTACCCACCCACTCCAGCAATAGGCCACTAACCTATGACTGAGTTATTTACCTCCTTAAATCATGATTTAAGGACTTTAAGATACAGAGAATTCACTGGTAGGTGAGCCATCCCCTGTGCTACAGAGGAAGGTGAAAAACCCCCAGAGCCCAAGCCAATCTGCCCTGGGGGAAAATTCCTTCCTGAACCCAAATATGGCGATCAGTTAAACCCTGAGTACGTGGCCCAGTCTCAACAGCCAGTTACCCAAGAAATAATTCTCTGAAATAACTCAGAACCCACCCCATGTACCCTCCCTTCTTAGGCCATTTGTGTATCCACCACCCGTAGCCAAAGATCAGTCAATTTCCAAAACAGGCTATCTGATCATACCATCCTCTCTATAAATTTATCAAGCTCAGTTTTGAAAGCAGTTATGGTTTTTGCCCCCACAACTCCCCTTGGAAGGCTGTTCCAGAACTTTACTCCTTTAATGGTTAGAAACCTGCATCTAATTTCAAGCCTAAATTTCTTGATGGACAGTTTATAACCATTAGTTCTGATGTCCACATTGGTGCTGTACTCAAATAATTCCTCTCCCTCCCTGTTATTAATCCCTCTGATGTATTTATAGAGAGCAATCATATCCCCCCATAACCTTCTTTTGGTTAGGCTAAACAAGCCAAGCTTCTTGAGTCTCCTCTCGTAGGACAGGTTTTCCACTCCACAAACCATCCTTGTAGCCCTTCTCTGCACCTGTTACAATTTGAATTCATCCTTCTTAAACATGGGGGACCAGAACTGCACACAGTATTCCAGATGGGGTCTCACCTGTGCCTTGTACAGCGGCACTAACACCTCCCTGTCTTTACTTGAAATACCTCTCCTGATACAGCCTAGAACTGCATTAGCTTTTTTCACAGCCACATCACATTAGCAGCTCATAGTCATCCTGTGATCAACCAGTAGTCCCAGACCCTTCTCCTTCTCAGTCAGTTCCAACTGATGCGTCCCCAACTTATAGGAAAAATGCTTGTTATTTGTCCCTACATGCATGACCTTGAACTTCCCATTATTAAATTTCATCTTATTCCTAATACTCCAGTTTACAAGATCATGCAGATCTTTCTGTATGGTATCCCGATCCTTCTCTGTATTGGCCATGCCTCCCAACTTGGTGTCATCCGCAAACTTTAATAGCACATTCCCACTTTTTGTGCCAAGGACAGTAACAAAAAGGTTAAATAAAATTGGTCCCAAGACCGATCGCTGAGGTACTGCACTGGTAACGTCCCTCCAGCTAGACAGTTCACCCTTCAATATGACCTGCTGTTAGCCCCCTTTTAACCACTTCCTTATCCACCTTACTATATTCATATTAATCCCCATCTTCTGTAACTTAACTAATAACTCCCTATGTGGAACTGTATCAAATGCCTTGCTGAAATCTAAGTAAATTAGGTCCATCGCATTCCCTTTATCTAAAAAATCTGTTATCCTTTCAAAAAAGGAGAGCAAGTTGGTCTGGCGTATTCTTTTAGTCTGAAGTGGGTACTTTATCCTTAAAGTTATCTCAGTTGAAGGATGCGTTTACACTTGTCAATCTCAGTGAGATTTTTAACATATCTTATAACAAGTTTCACTCCTTTTTAATACCCCACATATCTGATTTGGCTCATCATCCAGATGAAGTCTAAAACTTGACATCCAGTAATTCATCTCAAACTGAAAGAAATGCAATCATTTAATAAAATGATACAGAATTAACTGTATACATATGTATGGTATCTGTCTTCATAATGTTTCATATCAGGAATCCAAATGGATTTTTATTCACAACCAAACTCCTGTTGGAATTTCTGCTCCCTGATGGGTTTTATTTCAACCACCAGAGAGGGACTCCTTTGCAATCAGCCCCTGAAAACTGCCTTTCTCTCTAGAGTTTGCTGGATAAGACTGATCCTGGCCATTCTGTTTGAATAGAGGAGTCACCATTGTAATAACTTTTCCAGCCTCAGTTTTCACAGTCACATTCTTAGATTTGGGGTTAAGCCACTGAGCTGACACCTTGCCCCTCCAATCTGTAAGCACTACCATGTCCAATAGAAGAGAGTTTTATGGGTAGCTCAAGAGAGGAGCAGTGCAGGGAGCCATTTTTAACTCTGAAAATACTAAACCACACCCTGCTGACTACTAAAATGGTTTTCCTTTTCTATTATTTGCTGCTTGTCAGAAATATTCGACAAATGTACAGGAATCAGTTCTTGTTTCAAATCCACAGCAGCTGTAGCAGTTTAGATTTCTCCAAGACTCTGGGTCTCAGAACAGATTTCAACTACTCCTCACCTTTCCCTTTCTGGAAAGCTACCACAGTATATAGCTGTTAAAATGGTTTCTACCCTGGGGAAGGATAATTCATTCACTGCATATTAATTTCCTACAAACCACTTGTCTGACATGAACCATATCTTTAAAGGGAATTTCCACAGACTGAATTTGACAAACACCTTTCCTGGTATTGATTACACAGTTATTAGCCATTATGAAATCCAAGCCAATTGTTAGTTTATGCACTGTCAACCACCCAGCATTCTTGCTTGAATTCCAGAGGTTCACTCTTCAAATGCAGTTTTTGGATGGGTGCCCTTTGCCATGGTCACTGTCTCCATTTGAGACCAATGAGGTGGTTCAGTTATGGATCCCTGATTCCCTAGCTTTTTTAGCATGTCTCATTTAATAACTGTTATGCTTAAGCCAGTGTCAATCACCTCTGTGCATTTTGCGGATCCTATTACACAGGCAATCGCCAAACTTCATTCAGCTGCCCAGATTTACAGAAAAACTGTCGGTCTGAACATTGTACCTTCAAGTTTTACCCCTTGAACTTTGGTGTTTCCTCAGTTACCTGAATTGGAAAAGACGCATGCAGTAGAAAGTTGTGACACTATGTCTTGTCCTGTCTAAAATTTTAACCGTAGTTTTTTTTTTATGGACAGTTTTGCCACAGTATTTCCCATGTCTTACAATTTTTGTTTTTTCTAGTTGTTCAATAAAGTCATGAACCAGATTAAAACTCCCTCTTTCATCATATGTAATAGGCACTGAGCTCATGGTGATCAGCTTACATTTTCCTCACAAACAGTTGCTTTCTCTTCTGGTGCGTTGCTGCAAGGAAAAAAGAATCAAGTTCTGTAGCAAATTCCACAGCCTCTTTGGAGTATTTTTGGCTTTGTTTCTCTGATTTTTATCTGGAAGTCCAAGTCCACTTAAACATCTATAAAGTGATCTATCATCAATTATCCCAGAAAAGCTTGCTGGTATTGGGGTATTCCAGGAACAAAAGGTTCTGAGGGTCCTGTGTCACTTCAGGCACAGCTTTTTCTTCCCGTCTCCTAGCTCTCATATGTGCTGTGACCAGCTCAGGTAGATGGCTAGCTCCAAACTACGTATTGAGGGCTTGTAGCAGGTCTGGATAACTCAGGTTGGGTCTATCCTCAAAATTTAAGTCTGCAGTTACGGCTCTCAGTGGTCTCGAAAAATCCACACCCCTGAGAACTGTACCTATGTCATCCTATCCCCCTGTGTAGATGTGTTGATGGTCACATGCTTCAGTGACCCTGGCTAGTGTCACTTTGGCAGATTGGTGTTACTACAGTGACAGAAAAATTCCCTCCATTGTAGTAAATTGCATTTACACCATGGGGTCTGGCCAGTATAGCTTTGGCACCAAAGTTATGCTTCTGTAGAAATGGCTTCAGTTTCTTTCTGCTGGTAAGTTCTGCAGCACTGTCAGAGCTGGGCCACCCAAGTTGGCTGCTAGAAACCCCATTTCTCTCTTCCCAGCCATTTCTTTGAACTATAATGTTGAATTGAGCCAATAAGCCTCCCAGAGAGTTTTCCCCTCAAAGATAGTGAGCTTTTGCGTTAATTGACCTGGGATAGTCTGGACTGCTGTGGGCTAACTGGGATAGAAAACTTTGGAAATGTCTGGATTTATCTAAATCTTCTCACTTGATTAATTCCACATCAAGGCAGCTGCCTTCTGCTGTGATCCTTTTGTTTCCTTCTAGAGGAGAATTTTCAGAGCCATAAATCTTTGCTGCAGCTCATCTTGGCTAGCAAATTCCAGGTCAGACAAAAACCTCTTTGGTCTCAACTGTTTCATGAAGAAACTTGTGGTCTCTGGTAGTCAGATTGTTGGTCACCTAATAATCCATTTTACCATTTCTGCCATGGTTGCAGCTGAGTTTACCAGTCTGGCCAGGCACTTCTTTACTGCTCCAATAGGAATCTCAATGCAGCCTGCAGGTCCTCTGTGAGCCCTTTCTGGGAGACATCTAGCTCTTGTTTTAGGTCTTGCTTTAATTCATTCTGAGATGTCTCCAGCTCCTGTTTTAGATATTGCTTTAAACTTTTTTGTCCATCTTAGATTTCTGTGAGCACTGCTGTTGTTTGTTTCTTTTTGGTTCAACTACTATACCAGCTCACAATCTCTCTCCTTGGAAGCTGAATCCCACCTGACAGTAGCATTGCCTCTTTTTGACTGAGTGGCTAGTCAGAGTTTGAGGCCCTGGGATGCACCAGTTAGAACAGGGCTTGACAAAATTGGCTCCTAGTTAGGCACCAGCAGTTTAATTTTTTTGTCACCAGAGAATGCTGCTTTGCTGCATTTCCACAGTGAAGCTAGGAGCCTGGTGCCTAGGTTTTGTCGAGCTCTGAGTTAAGAGTAGAAATTAGTGATAATCAGATATTTCTTTGATCCAGTTTTGTTTATTTACAAGGAGTGTATGTAGACCTATGTCGGTGAACAAAGAAAGAATCAAATAGCAATGAATAGCTTCTGCTCCCAGCACCAATAGGACTCCGCACTTGTGACCCAAAAACCTCTCTCAGTTATGAAACAGACCTGCAGCCTGAGCCGGCTGGCATGTGCTTGATGAGGATTTTTCTTTACTGTAATCTACCCTTAGTTTTTCCTTCTGTGTGTTCTGGCCTCCACAGGCCCCTTTCACGCAGTTCCTAAGGAAAAATTCCTGGGCTGGTTTTCTTACTCCTTTTGTCCCAGGTGGAGGCTTATGTTTACAGTTACATTAACTGAAGGACAACAGAGTCCTGTGGCACTGGCTACCCCTTTGGAAATTAACTGAAGGGTGCATTCACACCTGTCAGTCAAATGAGGTTTTAACTCAACCCAAAACAAAGTTTCACCTTGCTCATATCAGTACCTTTTAAGAAGTTGGTCTCATGGTTTTCAGTTAAATCTCATCCTCTCCTGTCTAAGCTTTCCTGTGTTGAAACACTCCTGTTCTTGAATAAAAGTATCTTGTTTTGTTTATCTTAACCCACCTTCAGAGTATCAATTATAGTGTAATAGGCCAGTCAAGCTATATGTCAAATGGCTAACAATAAAATAATTAAAAATGGCATTTCAACAGTCAGAGTAGTATTTCCAAGTTGAGATTAAAGTTCATTGCTCTCTGAATACTGCATTTTTTGAGCTCTCTGTGTCTGAAAATGTTGTGTAAGAACTCAGTAAAATTGTCTCTATCCCATAACCTTAAAATCACTGACTTTCTGAAGTGATACATTTTATTCCAATGTTGCTTTTTGTTAGGAGGATAGTTTTTGTATTGCAAAAGGCAGTGGTGGATTCAAATAGCATTAGGTAACTCTCTTTTAATGTGTAACTAACTTTTATATGCTGCAAAGATTTGAATAAGGAGATCATATAGCTCCCTGACATGTTTTAGAAGCGGCAACAGTTGATGACTTTTTGTAAAACTTGTAATAACTAAGAGGGATGCATATCAGTCACAAGGAGGAAATAGACCAGGATAATTCCACGACTATTGAAAATGAATGGGATTATTACAATTTTATATGTTGGTCTGACTTTCAGAAGTCTGTGTAATAAATTTGCTTATGCAGTCCAGAGTCATCACATTTGTTCAGGGTCAAATGACTGAAATTTGACTCATATTTCTAAAAGTAGATCTGAGTGGCTTTCTCTGTGAATGAACTTTTTCTAAGCTTATCTTTCTGTATAAGACTCCATAGCAAATAGCACCTTAATTCTGCAGTGTGAAGTCGCTTAATTCTGCAGCACTGTGATGTGACATGTTACAAACTCTGCCAACTTCTTTTAAATTAAAACCTGATTTTTTTCTTAATTGTTTGTCCATCAATAATGTTGTCAGTTCAGTAGTCTCTATTTAATTAGATTTACTTTATGCTGTTGCCTTATTTTCAGTTTTTAATATTTTGTAATTTTTTCTCAACCTAATTGCATCATAAAAGTTAATAAGGAAGCGGGGATTTTGGCAGCTAGGAGGAGACAGTTGGACTTTTGGAACTTTGGTAGATATAGATGGAAGTTGGGAATTGTGGGTGAAGACATGCTGATCTTTTTAGTAGTAATAGTGATGCTGTGGTCCTGTCAGCACAAAATTTAATCATCATTTTGTAACCACTTTAGAGACAGGGTCATTCTAACTCAGGGGTGGGCAGAATACGGCCCGCAGGCTGAATGCGGTCTGCCTGAGGCCTCTGTCCGCCTCTGGTCTGCTCCACTCCACCCCCTTTTGCCCCCATCCAGCTGCTTTGCCTCCATCCGCTTCCCCCAGCCGGCGCTGGGGCCAGTGCTGTGCCGCCCCATTCCCCTTCCCCCACACAAGCACCCCAGTTCCCTCCCCTGCAGGTTCCCCTACTCCTCCGGCCTCCCCCCTGCTAACTCCCCTCCATTCCTCCCCCATCAGCACCACTCCAGCCTGGCTCTCTCCACTGCCACCACTGGGCCTGCTGCTGAATATTGTTGCCTACCCCTGTTCTAACTGGTTATATGTAACACTCTTGTCTTCACACAGAAAGTTTTGTGAATCTGCACGGACCATGCTGCCTAATGTTGTTTTAGTGCATTTTGGAAAATCTGTAAAACTATCTAATAATGTCTCAGCAGAAGATATTTTACCAAGAGGAAATGCACCGAGTGACAGCAGCAGCCCATATAGCGAAGTGCAGTACGCTGCCTTGCATAGAGAGCTGGGAAAGAGGAGGACTGGCCAAACCAGTTACGCAAATTTGATGAGGGTGTCCTCTCCACGTGACCAAAAAAAAGTGTGCGCTGAACTAGGTATAGCAAAGCAATCACGTGCCAGCTTTGGCAAGATGAAATAGCTGATGTGGTTATTAATAACTATATACCAACCAAGCTTTATCTCTGTGGCAAACAAAATCACCCACTCACAGTTATAATTTATGGTCCTGTCCACACTATCTCTTGGATTGGGTGTTAATGTCTTTAGATGGATGGGAGAGTCCATATGTCTTAACTGTTGGTTTGGCTTGTCTGCATATGCGGTGACAAGGGTGCCTAAGTTTATATCTGATTCAAGTTTAAGATTTTTTTCACAATCATGAAGGTTAGAAAATGTTTTTAAAAATGAATGTTGAGATTCTGGAGCTCAATTATATGGTAATGGGAGAAGGAAGATACGTCAAATTTCGTAGTGTTCAGAATTGCAGAGTATGCAATGCCCTAGAGCAGGGGTGATTTAAATGTGCTTCAAGTGGGCTGTACATATCCTAAATCAAAATACTAGAACAAACAAGGAGTCTGGTGGCACTTTTTGTTTTGCTGAACTAGTCCAACACGGCTACCCCTTTGGAATTTGTCAAAATACTAGGACACACTTGCGGCGTCACAGAGCACTGTGTATGCGGGACTGCGCTCCACAATACCACGCTCTCTCTCTCTGTTAGGGAAGATAGTGTGATCTCATGGAGCACAGTCTCACATACTCAGTGCTCTGCGATGTCGCGAGACCTGAGACTCTCGTGGCATCGTGGAATATGCGAGACCACATTCTGTCTGTCTGTTAGGGAGAGTGGTCCCGCAGAGCACAGTCAGGAGGCCGGATGGAAGAGGTTCATGGGCCACATCTAGAGTAAGTTGGTGATCAATCTCAGTTGAATGGATCTGCATCTTTGGATGAAAAATTTAAATGTGTAGTTGTTTCAGATTACTGGGATTTCTTATAAAAATGAAGGGAATCGGATAGCTGATATAAAGAGGGAAGAAGTACTTCCAATATCTGCCCAACAAATCAGAAACATTCTTCTAGCTTAGTTAAAATTTTATAATATTCATTCTGGATTACAGTTGATTTTTAGTTATTGTATGGTAATGAGGAAGCCTTGAGGTGCTTGAAATCACAGCATATACTATGGTCAGAAAACAGCAATTTCCTGGAGAGTTGGAAAGCTGCATAACTAATAAATGAAAAATAACTAAAATGGTGTTCCAATCTTAGATTTTTATTATATGGGTGATTAATAAAACAGTGTCTCATGAGCTATAACCCCTACCAAGCAGTTGAAAACTAGGCCAGTATAATTATGGTAGTCCATATACACACACATCATAGCCCATATTCATACATCAATAGAAAGACTCAGGGAGACTGACTGCTACATCAGATATGCTACAGTAGCCACTTCTGGTCATGAAATCCAGTTACTGCAGCTTTTCCGCTCTGAGACGTTGTACCCTGTAATTCTGGGAGATAAGCTCTTCCCATTTTAAAGGCCAATAGTTTAAGCCCCTGAATAGAGTTTTAAAAAAAATCTAAATATTAATAGAAATGTTTTCTTACTTATTAATGTTTCACACTGATACTTCTGAAACATTCATCTTTAACATGAAAACTTACTATGTTTTATCTCTGTTAACAAGTGAATTTTTTTGCAAATCAGCTGAGAAAGAGAGGCAGATATAGACATTTCTGTTAACTTGCCTAACAAATCTATTGGAAAAAACAGACTAATACTGAAGTTGCTGAAAATATATCCCTCAGTGAGAAGTGTAAATGATTCGTGAAGGGAAGTAGTTTAAAGTGATTTGACAAATGCACCAAATAAGAGCTAAACTATTTTAATAGAACCCAGTAGTCATTCCCTTATTGTGACATCATGATAGTCTCCCAGTTTAAGCAGGAGACAAGCATAACTTTTATCTGTCTGATACTATAGATAAGAATATTCATATCCTATATGAATGTAAAGGCAATAAATAAATGCATCAAATCTCTAAGGGCCAGGTTTTTGGAGATGCTGAGCACCCATACCTTTGACTTCATATGGAACTTTATGTGCTCTGTGCTTCTGAAAATCACACTCTAGAGAATTTTAAATTTGTCATATTGTAAGCTTTTATGGTAAAGTCACAATTGTATTGCCAAGATGCATCCTTCATTATGTAAATGAATATCTTTTTCCCATTTAACCAAGTATTGTAGGATACCAAATGGCAGCAAAGATGAGAATTTATCCATTCTACATTTTATTCATCTCAGGCCTTGTCTACACTACTTACAGTGCTGCAACAGCACTACTACAGAACATAGCTGCCTATGCTGGCAGGATTGCTTCTCCTTTGGCATAGGTACTTCATCATCCCATGTATGTTAATGGGAGGACTTGAACACCCCCGCGTGATTTAGGCCTGGTCTCCACTGCCAGTGAAATCTGGTGGCAGTTGATGGGAGTTACACAAGCTACGCAGGGTAGCTTGTATAACTCCCATCAACTTCATAGCTTCAGTTCCACATGCTGTCCCCACAGGAATTATGTTCTGTTGACACAACGTGCCATACCTGAGGAGATGGTTTTACTAGATCCAATTCCAGATTGATTGAGCGGCACTAAAGACACTCAAACTAGATAAATTGATCTGATGGTGGCCGTCCATGTAGACGTACCCATAGTTATACTAACATACTTTTGTAGTCTAGGCCAGGGCTCAGTGAGTGCATTTCAAGCATATCTAGAATTATTTAAAAGCTAACACAAGCATAAAATGGCATTGTGTTTACTGCAAGGGAATAAAGTGCAAGAAATAAGTTAGTTTAAAAATGTAATACACATTTTGTATTAGTTGTTGATAAGTTGTGTGGGGAAATTCCCCTAGCTTTTAATATATTCTGACTCAGTGATGAGTGGAAAAAGGTCTGAGTTTGTTGTTTTAGCTCAGCTGAGTTAAGCTATTGTTTGTTCAGGGCATGTCTACACTAAGGCTCGGTGTATCCTAGAAGCTCTTCCCAGTGTAGAAGCAATGTTGGGTGGGTTTCCCAGCATTTCTGTATTGGCTAAAAGCCCAGTTTAGATACAGCTTATACTGGCAAAGAAGTGCTTTTTCCATATTGCTTATTTAATTTAAGGAACTGATGCAAGCTACAGAAAAAGTGCGCTTTTGACCAAATAACCCATGTTTCTGTTAGCAGTGTTTGCAGGTATAGCTGTACTAGGAAACCTTTTCTAGTATTAATAGTCCTAAGAAAAATGTGGCTTTTACTGTGAGAGCCTGGGATTCATCTTAATCATCTACAGCTAGGTAGAGCTATTGCATATTAGGGAGGTGTGATCAATGCGTATATCAACCAAGGCAAAGCAGATTCTGACCATTCGTAGATCCATGCAGTCTTGTGCATGAGAGGGACTACCGTGTCGTTCTTTCTGTGCTTTAGGGTATAAGTCTGTTGGCTTCAGTTTCTACTATGAATTCTTTATCAGCAGCCCAGTAGAGTAGTCTTCCAGATTAGATAGGAACCAAATCCCCTGCCAGCTGGAGTTTTTGTTACTTCAGGATGTCTCAACTTTGAATAGCTAAAATTCCAAATTTGTGGTTCATAAAAGCATGTATATAATGGCATGCAATTGTCAGATAATTCAGTGATCTCCATTTCTTAAATATCTCAACACATTCCTCAAGCTGTTTGTTTTCCAAGACTGGAACTAGTGTATTCGATCTTTAAAGACGAAAAAAGTACTTACCCATAATTCTTCTTTGAAGATATCCCATAAGACTTCCACTTCTTGCTGATCTTCTTCACCTCAGAGGTTGAGGAGCTGTTTGAGATTGGGACCCTGAGTCCACCCTTTAACTAATATTAGTGCTTGATTTCTTTCTTGAAGTAGTTGACTTGGGTTCAAAGAAGAAAATTAAAATTTGCAAGAGAACAGGAGTGTCAAAATGCTGTATATTTTGTATTTAGTTTGATTTAGAGGAACTCTCACTTCCTGCTCTCAAACAGGAGCTGGCCAAAATATCCTAGAGCCTCTGAGGTGCCCAAGGTTGTTTTGCTCTTTGTGTAACAGCACCCTTCAGCCAGCCTCCAAGATACCTCAGAGCATTAAAAATTGTAAAGGAAAAAGAATTTTCCTCATGATTCATAGTTGAGGTATGAGATCAAAAAAAGAGTGGAGTTTGATAATGCCTCAAAGAAACAGAATTATAGGTAAGTAATTCCCTCTTAGGGTAGTTAGCCCAAACTGCAAAGTCAGGAAGTTTCAAGCAGAAATTTTAACTTTACTATATGTCATATAAGTAATACTTTTTTTGTGGTTTGTATGTGTGCATTTCTTGTTAAACTTCTATCACTGCTTTTATAAATCAGGTATGCAATGGGGAATGAGTTAATGTTGCATTTGGAAAGTTACCTTTTTTGCATTTCCTGACTTTGTGATTTACTGTCAATCCTTAAAATAGCATTAATGGTAGATTGTCAATTTAATGTGCTGTAAAATGACAAATTTAATAATAACATTAGATTATTAAAAGTGAGAAATTAAAAAATCAATTGCTTCCCCTGTTCATGCTGTTTTGTCTGCTATTTGCATTTCTTCTGTTTGGACAGTGAAAATCTCGAGACAAATTTCATTTTCAGGTTTTTAATGATGTAATTACTCAGACTTTTGGAACTGGAAGAACATGTAAGAACTTTTGGAACAGAATGGAAGAAACACTTTTGGAAACACTTCTGTAAACTTAAGTTTTGTAACTTTTTTTAGCAAAATTTAATCTTTGGGCAAAATTGAAATTCCGAGTATGCTTTTACAATCCAGTTTCTTTCATTATACAGTGTATCTGTAAAGAATGAGATACGGGTTAGTTGTTAAAAGTGACTCTTCAGTGTATGTTGTTTCTCCGCTGCATGTGTTTCCTGTATGATATCTTTTGCACACCTTAATGTCACCATGAAATAAAAATTTGGGCCACCTAAAATAATGCAGTTCTGCTTTATAGTCACAATCCTTAATTTTCTTCCTACCACCAAAGAAATACTGATGGCTCAAGATGCAGCTTTTCTGCCCATTGATCTAAACATTTTTGCCTCTTAGTAGCAAATATTTAAATATAGAAGTTTTTGGTTGTATCTGAGTGAATAACAAAGTGCATATTGCAGTTATGTAAGATAATTAATGTCTTTATTTACAGCTGGTTAATGACCTACATTTCCAGCAATTTAGTTAATTTGAGGTTTAACAAATTCTGCAGCTTGTATTGGAATTCTGGTTGACAGTGATCTGAGTAGTGTTAATAACACTGAAGTTGTTGCAGCATCCAGGAATCATGGCAAATGAAAGGCAAAATGATGAAACAAAGGTCAGGGCTTATTGAAGTGTAAAGAAAGAGAATTTCAATATGTCATACATAGCAGGACTTATTAAAAACAAAGTAGTGCTTTTCAACTCTTCCTGTGTTTTTGTTAAAACCTCTAACTTTGTTTCCTAAAATTGTAAATCTTGAAATCTGCTGGATACATTCTGTTTAAGTAGATGTGAACTGTAAGCTGAAAAATCATTTTGTTTTTTTAAAAAACTTATATAGTAGGATCTGCAGTGGTTTAGAGAATTTTCTCTTGCTGGAACAGTCTCTAATGCTGTGTAATTTTAAAATTTAATAGTACTTATTTCCTTTAGCCATACAGAATGTTTTTATATATAGGATGGTTTCTGAAACTATCATGCTTTAGAAAATCACAAAACCAAGGAGTGTGTAGGACTCTAGGTGTATGCATGTATAAAATTTCAAGCTCTCAGAAAGGCAGAAGAGACTTATCTTTCCGCACTCCTTTTAACTTCCTCCTCCTTTTTGATGTCTTTGGGCTGGTCTACACTGGGAACTTACATCCCTGAGAGAGACAGCTATATGGACCAAACCCACCCCAGGATAGGCTGCATTTTGGGGAGGTGGATTACCTATGCCAATGGGAGAACCTTGTGTTGGCATATGCAATGTCTACACTGAAGTACTACAGTAACGAAGCTCTGTGACAGTAGCCGTTTAAGTGTAGACATACCCTTAGTGCAGCCTTTGGTATAGTAGAGCCACTATATCTTTTTCTACTTCTGTAAGTCTTCAGGCATCTCTAGCTCGCTCATCATACAACTATTCCTCTTAATAGCTTTCTCTTTTTCTGGTGTCCCCCTTCTTACACTCAGATAATCTGCTAAAATAAGTTCCCTTCTTTTTCTTACCCTCCTCTATTTCATTTTACCTCCGCATTAAATTTTAGCTTTCATGGTTTGCTAATGATGCTTAAATGGAGTGTTCTTCCATTTGTGGTCAACCTACAGTGTTGGCATCCATTTTAGCTGTTAAACATGGATTTTACAGGAAAATAAATGGATCCCCTCCTCCCCCTTATGATATATAAAGAAGATCTGGATTTTGCAAAACTTTTGTTTTTTTCTTTGTTTTGCCATTAGAAATCCAGGTCTTGAGAATTATGAAATTACATTTCAAGGATCAAGACTTTTTATGGAACAACTGAAAGGGGAAGGGATTTTTAGCCATACTTAAAGGCTTTTTTTTTTTAATTAACATTTAACTTCAGTGCCTAACAAAAGTGTCTTTCATCCAGTGTTAAAGATTCGTCACTGGCTACTCCTTTAGTTGTGTTATTAGACTGTGTCTTAGCAGGCAAAATATGTGCTTTTCAGTCATGTTAGCTTGATCCATTTATCTTTTAAAAAGAAAGGCAGAGGGGAGAGGAGGAAAGCTTGTTTAAGGATTTAAAGTGTAATGCTAACACTTGTTAGCAAACACATTTGTAAAGTCCAGTTCAGGGCATACTGCCTTTATGGTTAAACTGGTCAGGATTAAAGCCTAGACCTTGAGACTAAAATTCCATCCACAAAAGTACAACATGAAAACCTTTTGGGTGGAGAGGGTGAAGGAGTAGAGATGAAAAAAAGTTCAGTTGACTGTATGTATTATGACACAGCAAAACAAAAAATGGACCTGCAAATGAAAAATGATGGTTTTGTGTACCCATTTTGGGTGGTGCTGCTTTATGATGTATGAGAGAAGGCCAGCAAGGAAATACTTTATCCTGTTTGTTTTCTGTTTAAAAAAAAATAAGAACGTCGTATTTAGGTGCTTTTGGTCTGCTGGAAGTCTCCTTAGCCCTTTTCCGCAAACTGTGGGGTTTGCCCCCATAGGAGGATATGGAGGAACACTGAGGGAGTACGATTGGGCTTAGTCCAGCCCCCATGAGGAGGGGGAAAGGAGGGTGCCCTGCTCTGAGCTCTGCTCCAGGCCTGCCTCCCAGCTGTGGCCCTGCTACCAGCCTTAGTCACCAATCCCAATCTTGGCCCATTTGCCAAGACTGGGACTGCATCCTCAGCCCCAGACTTGGCCCTAGCTGGGGGGGTGGGGTGGGTACGAACAGAGGTAAAGAGGAGGCACGACCTAAATTTGGGGGATCATTATCTTAACTTAAGGGGGGATGTATATGTATAATGCACAGTGAGTGAAACCACCTCCTACAAAGGTATACGTAGACAAATTCAAACTGGATTCTCCACATCCCAGCAGACAAACCAAGGGCTTTGGGTAAATTGCCTGGTTTTAAAACTGGTTCAGTGTCTTCTTCCTTCCTAATCTAGCAAACGGACAGGCCCTGATCATTCGGGCAGGGTTAAAAGAATTAGGCCTTCCAGAATCCATATTAGAGTCGGTCCTGGTAAGCTTTATTAGCGTGCGTACAGGTTCTCTTTATATTTTAAATATTTTTGTGTGCTTTTTACTTTAAAAGCAAGGTAGGCTTGCAGAGGAAGTATTATGTGGTAGCTTACAACTCTTGACAATCACATTTCTCTTGCTCAGTCTACACTTAAAACTGAAAGCAGAGGAGCTGTATCAGTACAGCTGTGCTTCTATAAGAGCATTTTTTATAGCTGTGTTGCATAATAAAACCATCTGAATGAACAGCGGCAGCTATGTCTCTACTGCTGACATAGTGCTGTCCACACAAGTGTTATACTGGCAAAATCTATGTCACTTGGGGTTATTTTTTCACACCCTTGAGCAACAGAACATTTACTGGCCTTAGTGCTTGTGTAGACAAGATCTCTGCATTGAAAAGAAAGCAAATCTGTCTGATTAAGGCAGGCTGACTGTCTTTTCTGGGAAATACACAGGAAATCAGGGAACTGTTCCGCCTGGATATATCTTGGTCAGAAGAATGTGAGACCTGAATCTCTAGCCAAGAGAGGCACCATCTCGGGAACTGGAAGCCTGAGCTTGGATGCCCTTTTAGACTGCTGAAAGGAAATACACAGGGCTGGATTAATGTTTGGGCTTTAGGGGCTGAAGCCCTGGGCCCCTGGCTTGGGTGGGGAGGGGGGCAGAAATCCAGCCCTGGCAGCCTGTTCCTGCTCACAGGCAGGCACTGCTTAGAGGGAATGTAGGAGAGACCTTCTCACCCTCCTGCTCCAGGTAGTGTAGCCTCCCAGACACACCTCCCAGCTGCAGGGGGAGGATTGACTCCAGACTGCTCCCAGCTAAACTGACTGTGATTCCTGAGTTAGCCCACTGCCCCCACTCCCCGAGCAGCTGCTGCTGCCTTCGTTTGCAGGGTGTGGGGTGGAGCCTGCTCCAGGCTCTACTCTTGGGAGCCAGAGCTGGAGAGGGGTGGGGGACTAGAGAACAGGGGTGTGAGGGGCCAGAGGTGGTGAAAGGCGCAGTGGGTGGCTGGAGGGCGGATGAGGGGATGCAGGGGAATTGGGATGGGGAGGTTAGGGGCTGGGGGAAGGAGGGTTGGACCAGAGGGGAATGTGAGTGGGAGGGGAGGGGGGAATATGAGGAGGGGAGGCTGGAGGGAAATGTGAGAGCAGGAACCAGCTCACAGACAGCCAGGGTGTCCTCCATAAGAATAAGAAAGGACTCACAGTGAGCCTGTCACAGCTGCCTCACTGCCCCCACAACAGGGAGAGACCAGGACATGGGCCCTCAGACTCTTCCCAACCCCGTGGGGCACTGCTGCTGCCGAGGGGAGAAGAGTGGGACATGGGCCCACAGCCCCCTCCCATGGTGTGTTGCCGCCGATGAGGGAGGCGCCAATGTAAGTACAGCCCCCTGGGTGCCAGAGACCACACTGTCCTGCCCCCAGGCTGGCCAGTGGCTGGGCAGGGGCCCAACAAAATCGTACAGCCTTGCGCCTGCAAGGGTGTTAATCTAGCCCTGGAAATACGGGTGTAGATGCCCTGGACTGTGGCAGTTGCTGCAGTATTAAAATGCTGATACTTCTCCAGTTGTTCATAGTATCCCAGGGAAAACCGGTGGTCAAGGCCTGAAAAAACTTAGAAAAAGAACTTTCTTGTTGCTTAAAAAAGAACTTTCCTGGACACCTTTATATATTACAGAAGCACATCCCAATGCAGGCAATCTGTTTGCTCCTGCAGGTTTAGGTTTACAGACTATCACTACCTTCATCTTCTGTGTCTGTGTTGAAATGTCTTTATGCTGTCACCATGGCTATTTCACTTCCCTTTCCTGTAACCTCTAAGTCTCAGCTTTCCAGAGTTCAGTATTTGTCATATTCAGCTGCATCAGCTTGATTTTTCCACTCAGATCCACTGCTGTGATTGTTTTCCCGTCTTACCTCAGACTTCTTTTCTATACTTTCCCTGATTCCCATTTGTCCTTTGCTCTCTGGAAAAGCCTTTAATAGGAAGTTTTAACAGGTTTACAGATCATAGAAACTGGAATAGACCATGAGAGGCCATTGAGTCCAGTCCCCTGTGCTTATGGCAGGACCAGGTACCCTCTTAAACCATCCCTGACAGGTGTTTGCCTAACCTGCTCTTAAAAACGTCCAGTGATAGAGATTCCACAACCTGAACCTGCCTAGGCAACTTATTCCAGTGGTTAATCACCCTGACAGTTAAGTTTTTTTTCTTAATGTCCAACCTAAACCTCCCTTGCTGTAATTTAAGCCCATTGCTTCTTGTCCTATCATCGGCAGTTAGAGAACAATTTTTCTCCCTCCTCCTTGTAACAATTTTTAGGTACTTAAAAACTGTTATGTTCCCTCTGTCTCCTCTTTTCTAGACTAAACAAATCCCAGCTTTTTCAATCTTCCCTCATAAGTCAAGTGTTCCAGACCTTTAATCATTCCTATTGCTCTTCTCTGGGCTTTCTCCAATTTGTCCGCATCTTTCCCAAAATGAGGTGCTCAGAATGGACGCAGTACTCCAGTTGAGACCTTATCAGGGTGGAGTAAAGCGGAAGAATTACTTCTTGTGTCTTTCTTACAATACCCTGTTAATACATCCCAGAACGTTGTTTCCTTTTTTTTTTTTTTTTGGCAACAGCATTTAACTGTTGACTCATATTTAGCTTGTGGTCCACTATGATATCCAGATCCCTTTTCACAGTACTCCTTCCTAGGCAGTCATTGCCCATTTTGTACGTATGCAATGGATTTTTCTTTCCTAAATGGAGTACTTTGCATTTGTCTTTATTGAATTTCTTTCTGTTTACCCCAGACCATTTCACCGGTTTGTCCAAATAATTTTGAATTGTGAGCCTATCCTCCAAAGCATTTTCAGCCCCTCTCAGGTTGGTCTCATCAGCAGACTTGATAAGGGTACTCTCTGTGCCATCATCTAAATCAGTAGTCTTCAACCTTTTTTGGATTAGCGTTCAGTTTTTCACTATTTTCACATTTGCAGTACGTTTACTGCCCACCTATATAAATTGTTACTTTCTATAAATTGCCACTGTTGTTAAATTAATTGTTACATTGTCATACTGTTAATCGTTAATTATTATTTTCAATTTATTTAAATTTTAAACTATTTAAATAGGATATCAAATTTCATTCAAACAAAATTTATTCATTATTCATACAAACTTTTTATAAATTACAGCCGGGTGAGCATGGCCATTATCTCCTTCTGTCATTTTTATGGTGCCCACCAAAAATGCCCACTAATGGGCGGTATCGCCCAGGTTGAATACCACTGAGCTAAATCATTGACGAAAATATTGAACAGACCCAGAGCTGATCCCTGTGGTAAGCTGCTTGTTATGCCCTTCCAGCATGACTGTGATCCATTGATAACTACTCTCTGGGAGCAGTTTATCTAACCAGTTTTGCACCCATTTTATAGTAGCTCCATCCAGATTGTACTTCCCTAGTCTGTTAATGAGAAGGTGATGTGAGACCATATCAAAAGCCTTACTTAAGTCTAGATATACCACATCTTCCGATTCCCCTCTACCCACAAGGTTTGTTACCCCATTGTAGAAAGCTATCAGGTTGGTTTGACAGGATATTTGCTCCATTATTTTTCCTGGTACAGAGATTAAACTGACTGGTCTGTAATTCCCTGGGTTGTCTTTATTTCCCTGTTTATAGGTGGGCACTATATTTGCTCTTTTCCAGTCCTCTGGGACCTCTCATTGCTCTGTAAGTGTCAGAAGTAAAACTGTCTTGGGTGGCACAGGCTTTACTTCATCTCACTGGTATCTTGTTTTACATGGTGACAATTTCCAGAGGGGTAGCTGAGTTAGTGTGTGTACCGCAAAACCAATGAGAGTCCTGTGCTAAATTAAGGATTAACACATTTCTTCAGGCATCAGCTTTTGTGGGCTCACTGCAACGCAGATTGGCGCCCACAAAAGCTTATGCCCGAAGAAATTTGTTAGTCTTCAAGGTGCCATAGGACTCTCTCTCATTGGCTTTGTTTTACATGCTTTCAGGTCTCGGTGAATCCTTAGGAGTGGGTTTCTGGATGCCAATGGTGGGTAGTGATTGCATAGGGAATTAAGCTGATTGGCTCCGCTCCACCGTGATATTCCCCTGGGACAGAGGCAACCAAAACCGAAGCTACGTCAGCTGCTGGCTGAAGAGGCAGCACTTGAGCGCCAGGCTTTGGGCAGTGACAGCGGGGTCCGGCCGGCCCGCTGAGCTTGTATTTTACTGCGGGCTGGTCACGTGCGGCTGCTGTGCCAGGGGCGGGGCGAGGCTGTCTCTTGGCCCCGCCCCTCCTTCCCGGGGCCAGGCTGGCGCTGGGAGGAGCCCGGACGGGACGGGACGGGCGGGCCCGGCCGAGTGGCAGCAAATGGAGCTTCCGCTCGGGTTTCCGAAGTTCTCCCTCCTGCTCCCGGCTCGGCCTGTGCAGCCCCCGCTCGCCGGCGGGGCTGGAGCGGCGCCGGGCTGGTGGCAGCGCGTCCGGAACCAGCTCCTCATAGGCGCTGCCTAGCCGCGTCTGGGCCCCTTTGCAGGGAGACTCGGTGAAGCTTCTCGTGCGTGGCCGCTCGCGAGCTGGGGCAGATCGGACAAAGCCCCGTGCAGTGTCGGGCCCCGCTGAGCCTACGGCAGAAACTTCGCTAGGGGCCGAGTGGGGGGGAGCTGCCGCCCCCTGCGCTGGAAGCAGCTCTCTGCCTGCAAGTAGCCCGCTGCTCTCCTTCCAGCTCTGTCTCCTCGGCCTTCACATCTCCAGGAGGGGCTTCTGTTCCTATGGGGAAACGCCATGAGCTCTTTCCCCCTTCATGACGGGGAAATCCGCCTTGAACTTTCTGTATTGGTGGAAGGGGGGAGTCCTGTTTACATCATGTATGCCAGGAAGTAAAAGCAGCGAGCGAAAAGGTAGCGTTTTTAAACCTACTGTGTTGCAACTTGTTAAAGCTGTTTTCTGGGATTTGTGAAATCTGAGTCCCCAGCAGATTCGGGCTTGCAAAAATTTAGTTTTCCTGCTCTGCCGTTTTGGGACTAACTTTGGGTTTATTTCTCCAATAGGTTAACAAACAGGTTCAGTGTTTCGTTCAATGTTGGAACATTTTTCTTCATGCAGAATTAAAATCTTAGCAGTGTATTCTCTCCCTCTTCTGTACGTCATTTTCAGCTATTTCAACCTTGTAAAATATTTTAAGATTCAATTTGTTACACTATATGCAATATTTTTGGTGGTGACTCATCCAGGACCTTAGTTTATCCATGTTGCTTAGAGACCAGCTCTCCTCCACCCCCGACTGAGTAAAGGACTGGTGTGGGATCTCATTTGTGGGATAGCATCCAAAATAGCAAGTGTTGCATATGTTTTCACCTGATACCAATTTGCTGTCTTGACAGCTCATTTCATTTCTGTAACTGCAAACAAGTCTTGAAATTTTTTTTCAGTTTTCTCTATATAACTTTTGACCATCTGTTTTCCAGTTATCTCAGGCTGATTGCATCAGGCTAGCATAAAGTGTAGGTGTGATTGAAAAATAGGCTTTAAAGAGTAAGCCTATGGAAATAAACTTGAGCTTCTCTTGTTTCTTCATTATTTTGTATTACTATTTTCTGCTTTTTCTATGTTGGTGATGAAGGTAAAGAAAAGAATGGGTTTTGGCTCCGCCAGCTGGAATGTTGGGTAATGGCGTGTGTGCACAGGCTAATCTCTAGTCAGTGTGTTACTCTGTCTGCATACATGAAGTCAAATTCCAAAGGGGTAGCCGTGTTAGTTTATTGTAGAAAGACAACAGAGTCCTGTGGCACTTTTAAAGACTAACAGATTTATTTATCGCATGAGCTCCCACGAAAGCTCATGCGATAAATAAATCTGTTAGTCTTTAAAAGGGCCACAGGACTCTGTTGTCCTGCATACATGAAGGCCAGTTAGCTGTTTCAAAGGCTGGATTTGATCCAGTGGATGTCATGTGGCCCTGAGGTGATTAAAACCATGGCTGGAGTGTGCGTTATGGGAAATCTGCCTGTGATAACTTACGAATTCTATTTGATTTTATTAACTTTAATTGTAACCTGAAGGGAGGGAGGAAGCCCCCATTGTCAAAACTGTGTCCTGTAGTGAAAGCTAGTTTGAACTGAGACATCTTAGCCAAGGAGTCCTACTAGGGGCTTATGACCAAGACTGGGTTCATGAGAAGGGATTGTGTATGAATGCAGATGGCTAACAGCCTCTTGATGGAGGGAGACAAGGAAATCTCCACCTAGTCTGAACTTGGCCAGATCTGTGACCCAACAAATTCCCAGGACAGGTGGAGAAACAGAGAGGCAGGCCTTCCCCCCCCCCCCCACTCCTGATCTCTCTCTCTCTCTCTCTTTTTTTAAAAAGTGTGTGTACAAGATGTTCCTTTCCAAAGCCTGTGTTTAACTGTCACATGGTCCTTGAAGGGGATAACTGGAGAAATCAGTGTATACTCAACTAAGTGATTTTGGAGGGAGTGACTCTAAGGAACTGGGAGGGGGAGAGGGGAAGATCAGGAGGGCTAGCACTCTGGTTTCAGGGTCCGGGTGGCTGTATTCTCCATAGCCAAGAGGGGTGTCAGGCATGGAGTCTGCACATGAGGAGTGCTTTTGGGTGTCCGAGAGCTAGGAATAGCGATTAGTAACTACCCAAATCCAGGGAGGTTAGCAGCCTGTAGGATTTGGCATTGGATCCCTTACAACAGTCTGATGTCGGCTTAGAGAGAAGTCTTGCAGGACAAATGAGATTATCATCTTTCCTCACCCCTCATGCTTCAGCTACAGTGACTTGTAACAGGAAAGCAGCAGTCCAGACATGCAAGTATTGCTGTCAAGGTAGCCACAGGTACCAGTTTAGGGCCTTGATGGCTCCTGCTAAAAACCTGGTGGACTAATGATAAAGTCTAGTTTTGCTCAATTTATGTTTTTATCACTGCGGGATCCATCATGGATTCACACAAGTAGCATATTCTGGCATAGTAAAGTCTTGGGCTCTAAATAGGTACGTGGTCAGGTCTGCGCCTATGGGACTGAGACAGAACAAGAGTTTTGAATGCTCTGTTCTAGGCTGATGAAACTAATAGTGGATGTGTAATTTGTTGGCTGTATATCCTTAAAATAGATGGGAGAACAAGGGGCTGTCTCAGATGGGAAAATGTTCCAAGCTCTGCTCATCAGAGTTGCTTTCTAGGAGAGAATTGGAATCCCCTGTCATAGTGGAAATGGCCTATAAATAAATGATCACTTTGAAATGAAGTAGACCCCTGAGATGTGTGCACACAGGAATCATATGATTCCCTCGCCATGTTCTGTTGTGATGGTGTGCATGTAGCAAAAGTAAGTGGGAGGAGTTGCACCACTGTGGGTGGGTATGCTGATAAATGAAGTGTTCAGTGTTTTCTATTATAGGTATCCTGCTAAAAATAAAGCAGGAAAGGGGGTGGGGGTGGGAGGGGAATCTGTTTAGACTGTTGGGCAAAACTGACCCCTGCAGGGAAGGCACTGCAAGTAGTTGAAAGTATACTATGGAGTGGGGCCCAGTGGTTACATGGGATTGGAGATGGCAATTCTCTTGTTCTTTTCCCCTTCCTTTGCAGGGGCACGGGAGACTAGACAAGGCTAGTGTTTTCACAAACGCTATTGATCACTTCCATATGTCTGGATGTATTTTATAATTTAGAGTTGCAGTCTGTTGCCTCTTTCGTATGTTTTGTTCTCGAAGATGTTCTTATGTCTAATGAGGATAGCTACTGGAAACATATCAAATAGATAAAAAGTTTAAGAGAAGCTTGCAACTAAAATGTGTGTGATAACCCCCAAGAAAAAACTTAGTTAAATGGTTTAAAACATTTTTCTGATGTGGTAAGCATCAAATATTGAAACTGTCCCACAGATAAAAGGAATTTTTGCTTTCCTTCTAAATGATCTCTTCTGTATATGTAGAAAAGCGTATGTTTTGTTGACACATCTGCTGAGTATTTTAGTTTTTCTTGAGAAAACTATAGTTTGTCTTGTCTTCCCGAATGCCAGTCCACTACAGTTGGATTTTCTGAACTGAAAACGTGGTAGCAAAATGGTAACTTTCATAAAACATCCTTAAACTTAAATAAACAATTATTTATAAGTTGCCAGAAGTGTTTCAGGGTATACCTCAAGAAAGAAACAAAACTTCCAGTCATATTTTAGTTTGTTAGATTCTTTTTCTTCTTAATAGTTTGGCAGAAACAGTAAAATTTAATCTCTCCCTCTCCACCTAATGAATGATTTCTACCTGAGCCTATGAAACAATAAACCTGCCTTAAAGACCAGAAAACCAACACCAGAAAAGGAAGGAGGGAGAGAAAAATGACCTTCTTATGACAAAACAGTATTTGTTTTCCTTGAAAAAGTAATGCCTCCTTTCGCCTTAGTAGCAAGGTGAGCAGGAAAAAAGAAAATCTAAAGAGCTAAATGGTCCACTCATATCCTAACATCTCTCAGGATTTTTCTACACATGTCTAGTTAGCACTGTAACTGGGAGAAAGTTTGAATAGCAAGGGTCTTTTTTTATGTGTTTTTGAGGCTTTTGCTTTTCATAGCAAATGGCTGGTTTCATATTTGCTAAATCGGAGGACCTTGAAAGGACAGCCTTGCTGCATTAGTATGGTTGTTATGGAATATTGTTTATGGCTAGAACCCCTTTATTTCCTTGTCATCTAGGGTGTGGTACAGTCACTTGCCCTATATATCTAGCATACGTATATACACACAAAACACCCTTGGAGTTCATCTGTTCAGCAGTGCCTTTAGTTGTTTTTCCTTCTTCAAGCAAACAGATGTCCATTTTCACTCAAAAGTTAGAAAGTTAAACAGAATTTTTGGGCTCCGTGATCTCAGCTCTGTACACTTGGCTACGGTGCAAGTATTTTGCATCCTTTCCAGGTTCACCCATATACACATTCTAGTTTAATGAGTATAACATTAGGTTTTGCTTCCAATAAAAACTGTTTGTGAAATATACACAGTTTTAAAAGGTATATCTGATTTCTCTCAAATAAAATTGTTTGTTTGATCAAGAGTTACTGGGAAAAGACTCCTAGTTATGGGCATACAGCTGTACAGACACATTCTTTTGTACAGTAACTGTTTTTTCTTCATTACAGAAATGAGCCGACAGACTGCTACAGCACTACCTACAGGTACTTCTAAGTGTACACCGTCACAGAGGGTGCCTGCCCTGACTGGCACTACAGCTTCCAACAATGACTTGGCAAGTCTTTTTGAGTGTCCTGTGTGTTTTGACTATGTGCTGCCACCTATTCTTCAGTGTCAGAGTGGCCATCTTGTTTGTAGCAACTGTCGCCCCAAACTTACATGCTGCCCGACTTGCCGAGGCCCACTGGGTTCCATTCGTAACTTGGCTATGGAAAAAGTTGCCAATTCTGTACTGTTCCCGTGTAAATATGCCTCTTCTGGATGTGAGATAACTTTGCCCCACACAGAAAAAGCAGACCACGAAGAGCTGTGTGAGTTTAGGCCTTATTCATGTCCATGTCCTGGTGCTTCATGTAAATGGCAAGGCTCGCTGGATGCTGTAATGCCACATTTAATGCATCAGCATAAGTCAATAACAACACTACAGGGAGAAGATATCGTTTTCCTTGCTACAGACATTAACCTTCCTGGTGCTGTCGACTGGGTTATGATGCAGTCTTGTTTTGGCTTTCATTTCATGTTAGTTTTGGAGAAACAGGAAAAATATGATGGTCACCAGCAGTTTTTTGCTATTGTACAGCTGATAGGAACACGCAAGCAAGCAGAAAATTTTGCTTATCGACTTGAGCTTAATGGTCATAGGCGGCGATTGACTTGGGAAGCAACTCCTCGATCTATTCATGAGGGAATTGCAACAGCCATTATGAATAGTGACTGTCTAGTCTTTGACACCAGCATTGCACAGCTCTTTGCAGAAAATGGCAATTTAGGCATCAATGTAACTATTTCAATGTGTTGAAATGGCAATCAAATATTTTCAGGCCAGTGTTTAAAACCGTTGCATTTAATTTTGCTGAAACTAGGGTAACCATCTTTGACTGCCAGACACAAACTATTTGGTAGGGGGAGACTAGACATATGTGAAGGTAAATAAAAGAAAAGGCTGTTAAATTACAGGAAGCAGTTGCATGTAGTAACACTAATATATTTAAAATAAGTCAACAGTAAACCACTGAAAATATATATACACCCCAAATGGGCATCTTTTGTATTAAGAATTGATTCTACAGGAAATATTGTAAGATAGTTCTAAAAACTTGTTTGTAGATTGATTGTACTGTTGAAAAGGATACTGTTGTGTTTTTTGTTTGTTTGTTTTTTCCTTTGACTGACAAGCCATGTTAAGCAGTCTGGTTTTTTGCCGCTGCTTTTTTCCCTTTAAGTCACTACATAGTATTGCTGCTGTTTGTGTATATTTTTTGTGTATTTGCTAATTTTTATTAACTTCTAGTTTTTCATTAAATAAATATGACTTTCTTTTCTGTAATTCAGGTTTTCCTCCTTTTTTGTACCTTTTAAAAATTAATTGCAGGTTCCATCTTTTGATATGCATAATTGCTTATGGTAAAACTTATACTTCTGTACATTTGGTAAACTTTGTCTCTTCCCAGTAGTCCATTCATTGGTGATAATGTTCTTAATTCAGCTATTCTGTGAATGTATTGAACTCTAAAGGAGTGATTACAGTGGAAGAATGATCAGAAAAAAAGCTCCTTTAGAAACAGGCCTATAGGATGATGAACCTCAAGTTTTACCTTCAAACAAAAATGAAGAGTTATGGGATAACATCCTAATTTAAAAAAACTGAAAAGTCAGGCACAAATTTTAGACACTCAAACTCATGCTTGTATTTTGGTTTTGCAGTACAAGAAGGCATTGTCTTATGCAGTATTTGTAATTATAAAAACAGATTATTTTTCTTTTAAAAAAGGCAGTCTCAGAATAAGATGTTTTTGGTCTTTTATAATTTTGTCATTAAAAGAATACCTGTCAAAATAAAAACTCTTGGTTTTTGCTTTAGCACAGAGTTTGACTAATTCAATATTCTAATTCAGCTTGTTCTTGTATCCCTGGTACCCCTGAGAGAACCAACTTTATTTTCCTTAGTCATACTAATCTTGTGTCATCCCACCATGTTAGTGACATGATGAACAGTGTACAGCTAAAGTACCATGTGGGTGCTATTCTCTTGCAGTAAAGACATCAGTGGTATATTGGGCCTTTTGCAGATTGCTTGCAGGTGTGAGAAATTCACCTTGAATGTATGTATCCCACGCACAGCACAGAGATGGGGTGCATAGGGGAAAATATGTAAAAGGAAACAAATCTCAAACTACTTTAAAGATATTTCTTTGCCAAACTTAGTAATTGTGGACATATGCTGTTGGAAGAAATAGGATGGATACTAACTACTTTTTGTATAACATTAAAATACAATTTATTTACTATATATTGTCTAGTTTTCTTGTCAGAAATTTATCTATGTTAAGATGACTCAGAGGCTGCACATTTAGCCTGTTGGGGTAAGTAGTCATACAGGTAAGGAATGTGAACCAGTATAGACTTTATAGGCATCCTAATCACTTTTTGTGATAATGTTCTGGTCAAGTGAATATGAACTTAATATATTGATACCTCATTTCTTCTTCTACTGTTGCATTGATTTCTAGTTGAATACTAAACATGAATATTTGCTGTCTTAATATTCTAACTGCAGCCTATTTAATCTTATCTACATTTACCCCAATTTTGCTTTTGCTATAGCAGGTTTGAAATGAAGACTTTTAAATAAATGTCATTTCTCCTTATTGAGTCTTGCATTTCATTTTAATTGTTTCAGAGGGTGTTGATAAATAGTGTGGACTAATTTTACATCCAGACTTTGGTTTCAGTAATAGATGAACTATTAACCTACCGAGGTTTAGGGGCTTGCTTAAAGTTAACAGGATGTTTTTGTTTTCTCTGTTTTAAGAAATGGATGTTCCTTAGGTCTTAAGTGTTCTGTGTGATGATATGGCTGAGCTGAGATGATCGTGGTAGGTGTAGTTGATTCTAATACCTTCTCAGATCTCGTAATGGAATTTTGCAAAAGAACTTGGTTTATTTTAAGTTAGTGGAAGTCTGGCTGTTTTAATGAAAGAATTGATGAGTCAGAACTATGACGTAAGTATTCCTGATTTAGGTAATAATGTCACTTAAAGTATTAAACTTCCTGATTCATTTTTAAGTTACGCAAGCACAACTTTTGAGTTTGGAAATTGCAATACTTCTCTGGCTACTCCAAAGGGGTAGCCATGTTAGTTTATTGTAGAAAGACAATAGCGTCCTGTGCCACTTTTAAAGACTATAAATCTGTTAGTCTTTAAAAGTGACCCTGGAGTCTGGTGTCTTTCTCTAGCTATGTTAGAGGCAGCAGCAGTGAATGCTTCCCTATACCATCCAGCCAGTCTCCCTGAGCCAGGACCTGGAAGAAAAAGGGCAGAAGCTATTTATTTGTTAATCTTTGCTGCAACTTTCATAGAGGCCTGGGACTTTACCCAAAGGATTTAATATCGAATTAGACAGTAGTAGAACACAGAACTGTAACGTTGCTTGAGATAGTTATACAGCTGGAGCGAGGAAGGGGAATATTTCCTTCGACCAGGGGCCTGTGCTCAAGCTGCAAAGCCAAATCCCGGGGCGGTGAGACGGGGCTTGCACTTTGAATGCTGCTGACGCATCTCTGTGCACGTCACATGTGTAGGGCCCTAGCTATGGCCACCTAGCAATCATTGCAACCTGGCCCCTAGCCAGGTAGCAGGAGAGTCACCCTAGGGCCAGTGTCCAAATGTTCCGCCCATAGCGAGCCTGGCCCCCTTCCAGCTCCTGCCAGGAGTGGGGGCGGTGGTGAGCCAGGTAGCCCGAGCTCAGGCGGACGCGCTCTGTGCCCGGGTGTTCCCGCAGCCGCTCCCGCAATAAAACCTGCATCAACCCAGCACGACAGACGGGAGGGGCGTCCGCCTAGCGACGCTTGCGATTGGCTGTCCCTCCTGCCAATAGGGTGGAGAGATAGTAGGGTGTAAAGCCGGAAGCGGCCCATGTGCGAGGAGTGTCGGCGGCTCGCTGCTGCAGCCGGAGCAGGGAAGGCAGGAGGGAGGGGCGGTGTCAGCCGGGGGGGCTGCAGCGGACTACGGAGAGACCGTCACAGGTACCGCTACCGGAACGGTGTCCGGGGGCCGCCCCAACCCCAGACAGGGGCGAGAAAGGGTCACTTCCCTCGGGGAAGCCTCTGTCTGTCTTCTGATGTCTCCTCTTGGGCCTGATTTCTTTCCTTGGCCTTGTGCTCTTCTCTCTCTGGCCCCGTTTCTAGCCTTCGCTGCCCTGAGCTCTCCTTTCTTCTCGCTCGTCTGCCTCCAGGACTGGCTTCTTTTTTCTCCTTCCCTGAGTGTCTGTCTTTCCCGTCCTCTGTTCAGTTTCTCTCCGAGTGCCTGTTGGTTTTTCTTGCTGGGGTGTCTTTCCTGAGTTCTCTCTTGCCCCCTCCTGGTTTGTCTTTTTTTCTCCAAGCCCCCAAGTGTTCACTGCTTTCCTACTTCTCCCTTTGCTTAGGTTTTTTCCCTTTATTTCCTCAGTGCTTCTTCCCTGATGTCTTTGCCCCTGAGTATTTGTTGGTTTGTCTCTTTCCCCTCTACCCAGTTTTCTTGCTTCTCTCCTCTCCTCCAGTGTTTCTTAGTCTTGCTGGGCTTTCTTTCCTACCCTTCCTCTGTGTGGTTTGTTTCCTGCTCCTTCCATCTCTGGTTACTTTATTAGAATAACAGAGTCCTGTGGCACTTTTAAAGACTAACAGATTTATTTATCGCATGAGCTTTCCTGACGAAGTGGGATTTTCTCCCATGAAAACTCATGCGATAAATCGGTTAGTCTTTAAAAGTGCCACAGGACTCTTGTTTTTCTACAATAGACGAACACGGCTACCCCTTTGGAATTTTATTAGAACAGACACTCTCTATGAATCAGCTAGTGATAAAAACTTATCCAGCCTCCTGCAAAATCTATGCACTCATCTTTCCCAGGGAAAACGCTTTCCATTTCCTTCCTCTGCAGTGACAAAGTTGTTTTATTAGAGTGGTGTTTACACTACAAAACACCATGGAACTGTCTAGGAAATTTTGGTGCTTTGCAGAGCATGCCAGTATGCTTCTGAGGGTTCACTCACATCCAGTATGTAACGGGATGGATGGGCTTTCACCTTCTGAAAGTTTACTTACAGGTATTGGGGAAACTGTCCTGATACAGCTTTAAAAACCAAGCAGGGTGTTTACTGCATTTCAAAATTTGTATTTAGAGCCTTTGCTGGGACTAGAAAAGATGAGGCCTTCAGATGAAAGGGATTCTGGATCCTTTTCAGTATGGACCCCAACCCCTTCAGATTTTTCTGTAGCAGACCCATGTTTGTCTTAGACTACACCTTGTTGATTCTAGGAGCAGTTGTGACTAATTTACATACTATCATTAGTAGAACTGGCTTACAGGAGTGATCAAACCCTTTATTTATCTAATACAAAGGTGAAAGATTTGTGTGTGTTATAAAAATCTGCAGTAGTGAATTACTTCAATCTCTCCTCATGGCCTAACATAAGGAAAACAACATTATATTCTGTGAATAGGAGCCTCTCTTTTAATCAGCTTCCCTATCATTTAAAACAGATATGTGGACTGAGGTTGGTAATTTAAATTGCAGACTGCACATGAAAAGGGTGGAAAAATGCATGAGTTTAGGAGACTAATATGATTGTTTACAAAGGGAGTAGTGGCAAAGGAAACTAGATATTAAGAGGGAGCTTTCTCTATTGTCTTCAGGAATGTTTATTCCACAACTATTTTGGTGGAGCTTTAACACCCCAAATTTTTCCCCCATTTTGAACATCCAGTTTTTCCACAGGTGAGATTTAAGATGTTCTTTGGGTAAGTTTGAATTTTGCCTCTCCTTCCCCATGCAAAAACCCCCTATCTTTAATAAAAAAAAAAAAAATCTGGTTTGTTCAAATTTCTTATAACGGCTCCTCTGCCAGGAGAGCATAGTTTGGGAAATTCCAGGAGTGAATGAAGTCAAATACTAAACTGTGGGAAGGAAAAAAAAATTAAGAGCCATCTTTGCCTATGTTAATAATCCTCTAACATCCTGTTCCAAAAAGCCACGTTCTTTGTGGCCATAATTTTCAGTGGGGACTCACCCCACTCTTCATTTGCAGGCACCCAATTTTGAATGTGTCAATAGGTATTAGTGTGCCAAAGCTTACATTCAAGCGTGATACATAATGAAAACTGGAGAAAAAGAAGTCTATGTTGGACTCAGTAACTATTAGTATTTTTGACTACTCTTAAAGGGACTTTGAAGCTAAAATTGCTGGATGTGCCCTGCCAAATATTCACCTCAGACTAAAGAGAGGACAGTGATGCTAACCAGTAACTCAAATTTCACCTGGCTCTTCTGTACTGCATGACTTTAGTACCTTGATGCTTATTTCCATCTAAGGATTTTAAAAGTACCTCTCAAACATTTATTATGCCTCATTGACATTCCTATGAGAGAACAATCGTAACCCTATTTTACAGATGGGGAAAATAGGCTCTGATGTTTAAGCTGCTCAGTTCTCCTGCCATGCAGTTCCAAAGCCAGGTTTAGACCCTTTTACTGCCCATGCATTAAATACTTGTGCTGACTCAGGTGAGAAACTAACTTTTAAGGACGAGATGAGTCTTTAGGTAAAGGGGAAGAGTTGGAGTAAAGTGAGAGACCTGACATTTTACCTATTGCACCATTTTAGGGAGATGTTCACAAATACAATATATAAAATATGTCCTAGCTTTTTGTATGTTAACAGTTTGCTCTGAAAATACATAGAAGAGCATTATGATTAGGCTCTAAAAATAAGTCCTTGATCCAACAATGCACGAAATAGGAAATTGTAGGAGTCTGGTAATGGTATTTGAGCACAATTAAGGTGACTCACTTTGTATGTTTCTTTTAAATTTGGCCACCTTGAAATTTGTGTTTTTGTAACATTTTAACACATACATTTTCGCAAGCTTTTTGACACAGGACATCAATGCATGTCAACGATTTTATTTATTTTTGCTGGGAAAGTAAGCAGTACTCAGAGCTCATCTGAAAAAAAACAGTAAGTGCATTTACTTTAATTTCATGAAATTTAATATGTATAACTTAAATTCAAATGTTACCTAATCACTAAAGGTATCATTAAACCCATCTCTATACAGTAGTAACTTAGAACTAGAGCATCAGAGACATTATCTAGAGCAAAAGATTA
Source organism: Pelusios castaneus (assembly GCA_007922175.1). Lineage (NCBI taxonomy): Eukaryota > Metazoa > Chordata > Testudines > Pelomedusidae > Pelusios > Pelusios castaneus. The sequence continues at coordinate 9,727,287 of ML685783.1, forward strand.
AAAAATGCAGAACTGAGTTAGCTACTCTTAAAAAAATATACCTCTACTCTTCACAGTCTAGTCTTTGCTTAGATTTGCAAGAATGTATATTCTCCTCCACTAATGCCTGTCCATGCTGCTGAAAACTGTCCAGTGTAAAGCTTGTTTGGTAAACTGGCACACAAAGTTGCAGGTGCACTTTTCTATTATTAATAATTAAGTAGAAGAACAGAGTGAGGCCCCACTCAAAGTCAGGCCTTAACTTTTAATGGGGGGTACTGCACATCACTGTGAGGCCTCAATACTTGCCCTAACGTTTTCTATCCCTAGGTCATGTTTTTACCACCGGACAGTTGAATGTGAGTGTTAAATGTTGATATGCAGGATCTCTCACCCAATTTGCTTAAAGTTTACTATTCAAGTGCTCAAGTCTGGTCTTGACTGAAAATCCCCCATCGAAAGCTGCATTCAGAACTTCATCCAGGCAGCTTGCAGTAACAAAATTCAAATCCTGCCGCACATTCATTGCAATCTCTTCAAGGTCTTTTTCATTTCTGTGAGGAATGATAATGCTCTTCAGTCCAGCTCTGTGGGCTGCTAGGACTTTGTCCTTAATCCCCCCAACCTGTTAAACACAGAATTTAAAAGGGAAAGTGATTTAGTTAGGATGATTTCAAGCAGAGCAGTCATGAGAGGCATTTTGAATTAAATCGTAAGTGAACAAGCCAGGATCCCAGATGTGCATACATAATTCAATACTGAGAACTTAAACTGCATTGGTATCTTTTCAATAGAGGGACACTTTTTAGGAGAAGAACAATTTGAAAGTGTTGGCAATCATTTCAGCTCATCTTGGTAAGGAAAATAGGCACTTATTAGCCAAAAGCTGTACACTGGGAAATGCAATATGATTACTGAAAGAAAGAAACCTCATTTGGCTAACAAAAATTCCAGCTGTACAAGTGCAAGAATCTCAAACATGAGATCTCAGTCTCTTAGCCGTGTACTTATCGTCATAGGAAAAACACTTCTAAAAAGGCATCTATCTGTTTACCTTATGACTCCCATGTTAAGATAACAGGCGGCTTGGCTCGGCTCGGCTGTATGCTCTGGTCTGTGGTAAAGCACTGTGTACCTTAGGGTGACACTACATTTTCCTTAAGTCGACTTAAGCGCCTGCTTAAGTTGACAAAGAAAATTGAAGTTGATTTTACTAAACCTAGTTTTAAGTCGATTTTTCTGGCTACGATGACTTTAGAAAGTCGACTTAGCCAGTGTGGATGCAGTGTAGGCCTACATCGACTTTAAGTCGACTTAGGGGGCTTCCCCACTGCCCTCCCTGCCAGGGTGGCTGGCACAGGCAGAGCCTGGCGTGCCCCTCCCCCCCACAGGGCAGGACAGAGCCCTGCCCACCCTGCTCCTATGCCCTGCCAGGGTCCCTGTCCTGCTCAGCCCCCACTGTACCAAGGTACAATGGGGCAAAGGCTGAGTCCCCTGGCACTTGGCAAGGGGTGCCCCTCCCACCATCGTGGACCAGTCCCAGGTCCACCTAGCCCCTACAAGTCGACCTAGGTGTCCAGTGTGGACACTCTAGGTCAATTTGGCAGGGTCTCCTCTAAGTCGACTTAATTTTTGAGTGGGGACATGCTAAGTCGACTTAACAAAGTCGACTTAAATTAACAAGTGTAGACATAGCCTTAGTGACATTAACAGTGGAAAGAAAGAGCACCATTTCAGATCTCAAGAAAGGAGTCCTGTGGCCCTTTTAAAGACTAACAAATTCAGACCTGCCTCTCTACAGCTTACTTAGGCTTTGTCTACATGGCAAGTTAGTGTGTGCTGATAAGTCTTTATTTAAAAAAAAAATCCTTATAAATAACTGCTTTTCAGGCAGTTCAAAATACATACCGTGACATGTTTCTACGATTGTGAATCTCTAGACATAGGACCAAGATATATAACCCAGGGGTGTCAAACTTATTTGCTATGGTGGGCCTATGTGACTTAAATGTACTTCAAATGGGTTGTACATACCATATATTGAAATATTAGGGCACTCTCGTAGCATCACAGAGCACAGTGTATGTGAGACTGTACTCCATGATACCACACACTCTGTTCACATACCCAGCCCTCTTCAAGACCTGACACACATTCATGGCATCACGGAGCACTGGTTATGCGAGACCTCACTCTCTTTCTCTGTTAGGGAGAGTGTGTGGTCTTGCATACCCAGCACTCTGCAATATCCCAATACCTGACACACTCACCGCTTTGCAGAGAACTGGAATCTCTCCAACAATACCAACCCTCCAACACATCCTTCAACATGGCTAGATATAACAAAAAAGAAAATACAACTACAGCACACACTTTGCTTTCCTACAGAAGAAAAAAAGGACACCAAACTGTAAACTCTGCACCACAAGAGATGACAGCAGCAACATCTTCAACCCCCCCAACAACACCGTTAATCTTTCATCACACACTTCCTCCAGAAGAGGAATCTATGCTATCTCTAACTTTCTGCCCCACCACTCCCACACAAAGATACAATTCTGCGGTGACCCGGAGAACTACTTTCGCCATCTCAGACTCAAGGAATATTACAACTACACCAATGAAGAACACAATGACCTACAGATACCTTCTTCCCAACAATGCAAGGAAAAATATTCAACATAGACTCTTTCTGATGGTCAGAACAACAGGCTAGACTTCTACATAGATTGTTTCTGCCACCATACAAAGGCTGAAATCGTGGACAAACAACATCCCTTACACCATAACCTCAGCCATGCAGAACTCAATGCTGGCCAGAGTCTCAGAAACAACTCTGACATTATTATTAAGGAGGCTCTGTTGTCGTCATGAATAAATTGAATTACGATCAGGAGGCTTATAAACAACTCTCCAACACAAGGTTCTACAAACCACTTCTCTCTGACCCCACTACGGAATACCAAACAGAACTACACCACCTACTCAAGAAACTCCCTGAAGCAGCACAGGAACAAATTAAGACAGACCCACCGCCGGAACCCCAACCAGGGATATTCTGTCTACTACCAAAAATCTATAAAAAAGGAAACCCCGGACACCCCATCATCTCAGGCATTGGGACGCTTAGAGCAGGCTTATCTGGCTATGTGGACTCTCTCCTCCTCTGCTAGCAACATTCCTAGTTATCTTCGGGACACCACAGACTTCCTGAGAAAAATCCTATCCATTGGTAAACTTCCAGAAAACACCTTCCTAGCCACTAGCAACATCCCACACAAAGACTGATTACAAGCCATTAGAAGAACCATCCCAGAGGATGCCACAGCTAATCTTGTGGCTGAAATTTGTGATTTTGTACTCACCCACAACCATTTCAGATTTGAAGAGAGTTTATACCTTCAAGTCAGTGGCACTGTTATGGGTACCTACATGGTCCCACAATATGCCAACATTTTTATGGCTGACTTAGAACAACGCTTCCTCATGTCTCATCCAAAGTACCTCTGCTCTACTTATACTACATTGATGACACCTTCATCATCTGGACCCACAGTAAGGATGCCCTTGAAGATTTCCACAGAGATCTCAACAATTTCCACTCCACTATCACACTTAGCCTGGAACACTCCACATAGGAGATCCACTTTCTGCACACGACAGTGCAAACTAATGATGGACACAAACACCACCCTATACTGAAAACCTACTGATTGCTATAGGTTACCTACATGCCTCAAGCTTTTATCCCAGACACACCACACAATCCATTGTCTACAGTCAAGTCATAAGATACAAAAGCATTTGCTCTGATCCTTCAGATAGAGACGGTCACCTTCAGGATCTCTATCACAAGCATTCTTAAAACTACAATACCCTCCTGCGGAAGTGAAGAAACAGATTGACAGAACCAGATGGGTACCCAGAAGTCGTCTACTACAGGAGAAGCCCAAGAAAGAAAACAGAATGCCACTGGTCATCACCTACAAGTTAGACCTCTACAGCCCAGTTTACACGATGCCCCCTCACTCTCTCAAGCCTTGGGAGACAGACCTCTCCTCACTTACAGACAACCCCCCAACCTTAAACAGATATGACCAGCAACAACAGAAACATTAAAGCAGGTACATATCCCTGCAACAGACCACACTGACAACTTTACCCACATATCTACACAAAAGACACTATCAAGGATCCAATCAAGGCAGATACTCCATCAAGGGTTCATGCTCATCCACCAATGTGATTTATGCCATCATGTGCAGGAAATGCCCCCCGCCTTATATATTGGACAAACAGGAGTCAGTCAGTCTCTATGCAAATGAATAAATGGACACAAGTCTGACATCAGCAATCACAACATTCAAAAACCAGTAAGGGAACATCATCAGTCTCCCTGCTCACTCCATTGATGACTTGTTAGAGTTGTGCTCAAACAAATGACAGTGTCAAAGAGAAACTGCAGAACTGGAATTTATATGTAAATGTGACTCCATTGCTTTAGGATTAAACAGGGACTATGGATTTTTTTCTCATTACAACAGGTGATTTGACTTCACCTTCCTATATATGTTCGAATCCTAACATCTACTTCGATTTGCTGTTACAGCCTGACCTGATCCTGCGTCATACACTTCCCTGCATTTAATTTCTTCCCATTCTGTAAGTTCCCCATCTTCAAAGCATTTGACAAAGTGGGGTTTTTCCAACGAAAGCTCATGCGATAAATACATTTGTTAGTCTTTAAAAGTGCCACTGGACTCTGTGTGTTTTGCTGAGCTAGACTAACATGGCTACCCCTTTGAAACTAGAAAGTTACTGCTCAGTATGAAGAAGCACCATAATAATTTTAGAAGGTAGCCCCAAAATAAAGTGCAATTCGAACTAGCATTCTGAAGTAAATGTTAGCCACTAGCCTTTATGAACCAAAATTGAAATTAACATATTTCTCTTGAAAATGCAACTTGCCATTATAGTCAAACATCTTTGACAATATCTTATCAAACAAGCTGCTTTGTGCTTTTTCTGATCCTGCCTCACATGCCTGGAGGAGTGCCCCAAAAAACAGCCACAAGTCTACTCCACTCATTAGCTTCAAATCCTTCTGGCTCTGTGATGCCCACCAACATTAACAATGGCTAGGCTGCTTGTTTGCTCAGAACACAACCTATCATGCTGACCAATATTGCCTCATTGTTTCCTTGAATTTTCATCTGTCCTCCTATTCACTTTTGTCTTATGGGTAGACTAAGATCTTGGGGGCAGGGACTGTTTTTGTTTTGGGGACGCAGGCTGGACTGCACACTGCTATGGTAATATAATACACAATAGATGTTTTTTCACGGTCCCCAATTGCATGGCTTAAGGTAGTTTTTAAATTATGAAGTAAATACTGTTCAACTACACCCAACTTAGCTCAATTCTTTACACGGAGTTGCTATAATTATGTTCATAAAGAGCTTAGGGTTTGACTAAAGCCAGATTGTATCTCCACACCATACTTACCACCAAAGGAGAATAAAAACATTTGTGTTCTAGATTAACTTCTGCCCATAGCCATAGCACATTTGAGACGCCTACAAGTACTGTATGCTATTATCAGAGTCTAATTCTTTCGCCATAGATTACCATAAGATAAACACCCTGTCAATACAAAGAATATATTTTCCCTCAAGAATTGATGCTTTTTTATTTCCACCACACATGTAGGAAATGTAAATGGATGTTATGAATTTCAGAAATTAGAAAAGGAAATTTGTACCAGTAAAAATAATGTCTGTTAATTATCTACTGTTCTGTTCCATTGAAAAGATCATCCATACACTAACATCTTTTTCATGCAAAGTACATAACATCAGGTAACTTTCATAGTGTACGTCTGATGTTAACTAGGAATTGTTTTCCATTTGTCTGTGCTAATTATACTGAACAACAATGCAGGGCTGTCTAGGAATGATCTGTAGCAAGATTACAAGATTTACACCTGGGTAAGTAGCTATGAAGAAAATGACCAATTCATCTTACAGCTTGCATAAAGAGTCAAAACCCGACAGTGCTAACTTAAGAAAGGTTATTTTTTCCAAATCAGACTTACTGGAAGAACAAGGCCTCTTAGGGTAATTTCTCCAGTCATTGCTACATCGGAACGTACCAGCCGCCCACTGAAAAGTGAGGCAAGACAGGTTACTATAGTAACACCAGCAGATGGTCCATCCTTTGTGACAGCTCCAGCTGGGAAGTGCAGATGGATGTCGGTGTTGTCAAGGAGATCAAAACTTCCAGAAGCTTAAAGAAAAGAAAATGGCTTTGAATATGGAAAATTCAAACCTGTATTGTTCCTTGTCTTTGTTTTACAGATGTCACTGGAGAACTAGAATTCTTAGCAAATGTGATATTTGAAAACAATCCACCTAAAAATGGAAAGAGAAAAACCCAAACACAACATAGGACCCAGAAACATTTAACGTTTCTTAAGCCAAAGTATTTTGCTATCAATATTAAATAGTATAAGTCAATTTTTTGGACAAATGGGATTATTTACATTATTTTTTATTTTAAAAAATAAACCCATATAAAATGAAACCAGAATTTAATACAAAATGTGCTAAGGCATTAACTTATTACAATCTCTTAAAACAGTTAAGTAGAAATAAATATGCTAAACCCATGAGTATCCATCAAAATCTTTGAGTTAAAGACTGCTTTTCTATATAAAGAACGAATTGGGGTAAAACATTTTATCTTTTGAAGTTAAGCTTTATAAATGGCATAGCAATATATTACATTAAGGGCTTGATCCTCTGGGGGAGCCATGCTGTTGGGTTCAAGGGACTGGCAAAGTTATCCCAGGCAGTGGGACTCAGGCTATGACTCCATCTCATCAGCATCATCCACCAAGCCTGTGTGGGCAGTCTCAACCTCCTACTTAAACAGCATCTTCTTACCTGAGCTCTGATTGGCTCAACTGACAATTTAAAAGTAAGTCAGTAGCAAAGCACCTGCAACCAGAGTTTCTTGAAGTGCAAAATCAGCCTTTGACAATAATAATTGTACAGGCAAAAAAAAATTTTCTTCATTTGTTCGTTCAAAGTTGAGACATCAACTAGAAGCTGAAAAAGTAGTTAAATCATATTTTTCACTTCCAGCCAATTATTAAAAACAAGGGAGGCAGTGAGATCTACTAGTTTTAAAAGTTTGAAGCACAGCCTATGTCAGTGGTTTTCAGACTTTTTTTCTTGGGACCCAGTTGAAAAAAAAATCATTTATGCCTGTTACCCAGCCCTGGGCCAGCAACTCTGCCAATCCCCATGCTGGCCCCTTCTCCCCAACATCTTAGCTACGTGGTGGCCCTTTCCACCGAAAAAAACAGCCGCTGCCTGAAAATTCATCAGCAGCTGCAGCTGGAAGAGGGTCCCCAGGTATACAGCTGAAAGAAGCTAAGAGTGATTCTGTGATGTCCTTCGGGACTGTCCCCTCAGCTGCCGCCAAAAAGGAGCCTCTGGGCACCTTCTTTCAGCTGGGGTGGGGTCCCCAAGTGTGCCATGGAAAGGAGCAGCTCCAGGCATTCCCAGGCACATTGCAGAGAGGGGCAGCGAACCAGTACTCAAGAATCTGACCAAATACTGGGTCCCAGCCCATGGTTTGAAAACCACTGGCCTAAATAACTGGACTGTCTCATTTTCAAGAGATTTAAGGCAAGTAGGAACTCAGTTGCCAATCATTTTCATTTATGCATATTTGAAAGTTTTCCTAGGCTGACCAGAAATCAATTTACATTCACTGATTAAAATTAAGCCCTCCCTTTAATAATAATTTATTTAGCTGTAGGTGGGGAACGCGTTAAGAGAAATTTATGTATCCAAAATATTTAAGGTAGTTTTGTTTAATAAAAATAAATGTTAAGTGCTGTTCTGTTCATTTACATTCCAGTTATTTTACTAAATGCAGCATGACAAACCACGTGCAAAAAGTTAATTCTCTAGCACATAAGCAATATATCATTCACCATTTTTAATATAAATGTATAATAAGAATCTGAAAATATTAAGAATATAACTGCTTAAATAAATGTGTATAGTTTAACATCTCCTCCTAGCTAGCAAAAAGAGGTACCAAATCTAGTGTAAAGACTCTATTTAGTTGTAAATCAACGTGTTTTAATAGTTAGTTATATCAACCAATGAGAAAATGCACCTCTCTTGGCAATTTAAATTACCTTCATATAAATCAATCCACAATGATACTAAATTCCTAGACAAAAATATAATTAAGAATGAATTAAGATTGTAAACTTACTTACAAAAAATTAAAATGTTTAGAAGTTAGGAAATTCAGAATACGGCTTAAATTGTAAGAGTCAGGAAACTCGAACATGGGATCAATAGTAAAGGACTAATAGTTTCTGGAAATCTTTAGAGGTTCAAAATACATCTTAACTGTAATCCACACCCCAACCACCATATTTCATCAATGGACCAGAGAGCAAACAACCCCAGGGAAAACTTGCTTGCCTTTAAATTAATCGTACCCTTTAATAACGATCTGAATTAATACTACATATTCCTCTTGCTCTTCTAGTATGGGACATATCTCACATTATCACATAGAACTCTGCTTCTGTTTACCATCCTACATGATTCACCCACTACAGATTATATATGTAACCAAGCCAGAAATGGTTCATTTGGGTCATTGGACCCTCTGCTCAAAAGTACCAACTTAGTCACGTTTATTGTGATGGCTTTTATCATCTGGCTATTTAATTCCCAAGAAAGGTCTCCAAACCATGCTACAGACTTCTAGAACTTATGATTTTCTTGATTTAATTGTATTAGTTTTAAAACTCGTTTTCATGCTATGTCTTTTCTCAGGCTATTCATGGTGAAAGATGTTTGTGTTTCACGGTTTAATAGTTCTCGTACAACCCAAACATAGAGGAAAGCCAGTTAAATAGTCTATATCTACAAGGCTTATTAAAGATTGGTTTTTAAAAAATTTATATAAATGGTTACTTTATTTTATAGAACAAAAAGTGTTTTCTGAAAAATAAACACTGCCCTGAGGCATTTATCTCTCAAATGCCATAGCACTAGACTAGTGACAGAAAACCAAAAAATAAGCACACACCACAATACTAAAAAGTAAATTAGAAATTTAAACATCTACAGCCACTTAATAACAAAACAGAACCATGGGCTCAATCCTCAACTGTAGCCAAAACTGGCTAAACTTTAGCAGGCAGAAGAGGAACCACAAAGGAGCTAAATTTATGGCTGATTTTTTCCAGCATAGTAGAGAGGGCCCTTTTCTCCTTAAAGGTAAATATAATTGTTTTAATGTGTCTTAAATAATCAATTCAATAACATACTGAAAAGTTGTTTTATCTGTTGTCATAATCCATTCCTGAAAAAATATAATGGTACATTTTGTGTCATCACAGAAACTTCATGCACCTTGCATTTATGCATCTCTTCAGCGAGAGAAACAAGTATTCACTACTATGATGCAGTAGGCTCACACCATCATTCTTGCATTTTGGGCCCCCCCCCCCCCACATACCATTAGTTAGCTGGTATTTCTTTGCATTGCTGCGCAGCCAGCTAATTGCAAGATGGGCTGACTCCTTCATGACATCTCCGAGCTGTCCAGTTAGAGTAAGCTGACCTTCTCCATCCATTTGGCTGGCTTCTACAAACATGATCTCGCCTCCTAAAGGAGTCCAAGCCAAGCCTATGGCTACTCCTGGCTGATTCAAACGTTCAGATACCTGAAAGAAAACAACCCACAGTAAAACAAGATTTTCAAGAAAGAGAACTCAAAGTTTTGAAATATTTTTGAAACTCCTATTTAACATTCAGAACTTAAAGTTAGAATAACCTAATTCACCTATCGGTGAATTCTCTGTATCTTAAGTCCTTAAATCATGATTTAAGGAGGTAAATAACTCAGTCATAGGTTGGTGGCCTATTGCAGGAGTGGGTGGGTGAGGTCTTGAGGCCTGCATTTTGCAGGAGGTCAGACTAGATGATCGTACTGGTCCCTTCTGACCTTAAAGTCTATGAGTCTAATTTGGTAGGGCAGGAATTTTACTGATATCTTCAAAACAACTATTAAACTTTAGACAGCAAGGCTACAGGCAAGTTTCCAATCTCATATTTAGTTCTCTGCACATGTGAAAATAAGTTACAGTAGTAGGGCATGTCAGTGGATGCACTAGCTATCAGCTGTGGCATACAGCTGGGCAAACATATGCTGAGCCAGAGTCCACATAAATCAATGAAGCTTTTCCTTTGACTTCAATGAACTTTGGATTAGGTCCATTCTGCAAATACTTGTTTAAACAAGTTCCCTTGGCTGTGTTCACGCCTCTAGTGTATTTTTATTATGGCACTTCTACCAAGTGAACCTGATCTACACAAACTTGGAAAAACCAAATTTTAAGCTTTAATATTGCCCCAAAGTGTATTTCAAATGTATCTGCAATTTATGCTGCATTGTACAGGGAACAGGCACTACAGCACAAGATGCCCATCAAACATCGTTCACCACAAACCTGTGTAAAGCATTTAAAAAAAAGAATACACTGGAGAAAACTGCAGTCTTCTACAGGACAGCATGTGAACAGAGATGGAAAATTAATTGACTCAATTATTCAATCACAAAGGGTTAGCCCAGTTCTACTAATGAACCAGGCCTTGCTCCTTAGGACATTCTAATCTCTATGTGGCTAGGACCTACTTATCTTAGACTGTATACATTTCCCTGTGCCATACAGCCAGCATTGACAGCAGTGAGGAACTGGGAGAAATGGCATGTGTTCTCAGCGAGTGCTCCTGTGGTTTGGAACTCCCTCCACTCAGTCTGAAATAATCCTACTGTTTCAATCTTCAGAGCCTGCTGCAAGATTTGCTTTCCTGAGCTGGAATGAGTGGAAGGAGATTATAAAAATCTCCATTGGTTTTCAAATGCTAGGTTATTTTATAGCGAAAAGGGGCTACTGCAGCAGTCCATGTGTAAGATATGTTTCAAGCAATGCCAGAGCAAAGGAAAAGTGCTCCTTATATGGGATGAGTGAATCAATACAAATAAGTAAAGGTAGCGTAGGAGTTTCCTTTCCATTTTAATATTTTGCCCCCCTATAGAATTGTAAACATGAAATTCATTTGAGTCATGGCTCTGAAAAAGTGGATTATTTAAAAAATGCTTTAGAGAACACTTTCATTTTACAGAGGCAGGAAAAAAGTGCCTCAAATGGTCTTTTTGCACCAGGGAGTGGATAAATCATTTTGCAACCTGCTGACAAATGAATGGAAACTTCTTCAGTGATATAGCATGGATGCAAAATTTTGCACCTGTCTGGATTTCATAGCATAGTCTAGTTACAGCCTCCTCCTCAGTTCCTCAGACATAAATACAATGCAATGAAGCACCATACACTATATGGGCCACACAACTGTGCGACTCAAACCAAGATTTTTCAAACAAACTGTTCTTTGTGAAGTTTGCACACTACCTTCCATCTCCCTGCTTTCCTCTTCTGCAAACCCCCTCTTGTTATGCCATCATATACTTAAGGCATCTTCTTCGCTCCAGAGTGGTGGAATGAGTTTCTTATGAAAGCCAAGTTTCTACACAGCATATATAAGCAGTTTCCTTAGGGCTGCGATCCTCTAACGTGTTACCACTACCAAAGGTAAATGAGTTAGTGTTTGTACAACACTGTGAAAATGTAAAGCCCTGTAAAGCATTGGAATGGGCTATCTAGGGAGGTGGTAGAATCTTCATCTTTGGAGATTTTTAAGGCTCGGTTAGACAAAACCCTGGCTGGGATAATTTAGGGGGAGTGGTCCTGCTTTTTAGCAGGGGGTTGGACTAGATGACCTCGTGAGGTCCCTTCCAACCCTATTATTCTATGATTCTATGTATATGGAAAGTGTGAGACACCAATATGTTTGTACCAAACTGCCAACTACGTTTTGTTTTGTGTCTTCCAGTGTACGTGCTAACTGCTGGTTTGTGTCCTGTGTTGTAAAAACAGCCTGGCCTTGATGTGGCCAGTCTATTCTAGATGCTGGCCCTGCCCAGAAATGGCGAAACACCTTGAAGATGAGTTTCAAGGACACTGATCAAGGACAATCAATTCTCTCTCTCAGTTATCAGCCCATCCACAAGACCAATTAATTGTCTATAAGGAAGCCCAGCTGGGGATGCAGCTGGAATACCTCCCTCAGCCTGGGCATATGGCCAAAGGTCATCCACCACCCTTCTGACTCTAAGGCTGTGTTTACAGACTTCTGCTGGTATTCCCGCTGTTGTTCATAAGTGAGCAGAGGTGTGGTCCCTGACAGTTCTGCTGGCAGAAATCTGATTTCGATTGTCATACGGCCGGGCATAACTGCACTTTTGCTGAGATAGCTTGTTTCGTTCAGGAAGGGTGGTTTTACTGTTGGTACAAAGGGCAGCTACGTCAGTCTACTTCTACCAGTAAAGCACTTCTAGTGTAGACAGAGTCACTCTTAAGTAGTTAGTCCTTCCTCAGATACCTTCCTGTAAACATTTAAGACTACCAACAATTCTCCGATATCTTACAGCTCAAACGCAGGCCTAGCTTCCCCTCACCCTGCCAGAACAGCCCCAGTTTGAGGCGAGCATAAGGAACAGTATGTTATGCTCCTGTTTATTTTACTGATCAGGGCACCTACTAATAAACCGACATTCAAACATAATTAACAATTATGGCAGTAATTCAGGCAGTAATTGATCCCATTGTCAAAGTATAATTAAAATGGAGAATGCAAAGTTTCTTAATTTTCGGCTTTCACAGGCTCCCTTTCCTGTCTAACAACTTTCTGTAGTTAAAGGGAGTGAACAACTGTTCACTCTACAGCCGTCCTATTGGTTACTGGCCAAAAGGATGCGCATGAAAGAACGGCGGCTGATTCCCACATGTCCCGTAGAGGGACATTCCTGTTTGCAGGCCCAGCCAATCACGTACAGGCAAACACTTACCACATGCGTAGGACTTAAAGTTGGTGTAAAAGGCAACAAAATGCATTTGAAACTATCATTGCCTCCCAAAAGGGAACACATTCCGCAAGCTCCTTTTCAGTAGTTTGACATTTCTGCTTTGTGCTGCAAGGTGCTTAGCATGACACTAGACTTGACTCAGGACCAAGTGATTTTCTTAATGTTTGTTTTATTTTTCCCCGACTGATGGCTCTGATGTGAGATTAACTACTTGAGATTGGCTCCTGCTTGCTATAGGGCACTGCTCCTGAGATAGGAACCGGTATGATGGAAGATCAGAGGGCACAGTGCCTTTGGACTTAGGGAAGCCATTAAGCTGTTTGCATTTATTCACAGGTCAAGTGACAGAGGCTATGTCTATAGGAGCACTTTGTTGCTATAATTTATATCATTCTGGGTTGTGAAAAAACCCACCTGAGTGACCTAAGTTGCACTCACAGCAGTGCAGAGATTCTCCTGCCACCATAACTACTCCCACTCATTGGGGTGGAAGCTCCCTAGTGTAGACATAGACTCACGGACTCTAAGGTCAGAAGGGACCAATATGATCATCTAGTCTGACCTGCACAATGCAGGCCACAAACCTCACCCACCCACCCACTCCTGCAATAAGCCTCTAACCAATGACTGAGTTATTAAAGTCCTCAAATCATGATTTAAAGACTAAGATACAGAGAGTCCACCAGCAAGTGAGCCATTCCCAAAGCTACAGAGGAAGGCCCTAGCCCTAGTTAGAATGGCTGTTTCTACATAGACTTGATTTCTCTTATATGGCATTCTTAACAGCATCAAGGATCATTTAATCTTCTGAAAATGCTATAGGACTTGTATCCTAATAGAAGCCACAATAGCCAATCCCTGGAATTTTCACTAGCTATAATATGCATTTTCTCCTCGCATATTATTAGAGTATTAAACAACAAGCATCTGGAGACCAGCTGCCTGACACTCATGCTTTTGGACACCCCGTCATGTGCATCTCAGGTAAACTCGTATAATGAGCATGTCTGCCCCATAGACTACTCTTTGGCATACAGAATGGTACGCCGGGCTGGGTGCCAGGACACCACAAGTTTTACTTGTTCTACTGAATGGTGTTAATATTCCTGTTTCTTTTATAATCTAATTCCTATGTATTTCACAACCTAACCTCCTCCTCCCCCTGCTGAGTACATGTAGTCTGTCCCTGACTGATGCTTGTCCAACCTTTTCTTAAAAGCCTCCAGTGATGAGATTCCACCACTTCCCTTGCTAACACATTCCAGCACTTAAACTATTCTTATAGTTAGAAATTTTCTTTATAGATAAAGATCATGGCCACTTCTAAACCACGTCCTTTCTCACAATGGCAAAATAATTCAAATTAGAACAAAGACTCCACTACACATGCACAAAACAAATTAACAGTGATCATGGTAATAACAGTCACGGAACCTCATGTTAGTTTAATCAGGTTAGACATGGTTGGGTCTTCTGTTGTCTGTTGAGAGAGGGAGATGAGGTCAAACAACATGAATATTTTATTTAAAGTTATTTATCCCAAGCAGAGCTGAGACCAACCCTTGTTAGAAACCACTTGGGCCACAACTGGTTAGACAATCATTGTTAAATCTGTTTGGTCTGCATGGAGAAGCATAGAGGGCTAAAAATAGAAGGCCCAAAGATCTAAAGAAGAATCTGACTGCACTAAATCATTTTTTAAATATCTGCAGAGATAAGAAAAGGGAAGAAATTTTCAGACTGTGACAGTTTCAGATTTGAAACAGGAAGATAAAAAATGAAGCTAGATTTAAAAAAGCATTTTGCTTTCTAGATTTGTATTTGTTTGCTGTATCCATTTATCAGAACAGGTCCCATTTGATCACAATGGGATGGTTTTATTCCACAAATCCTCACATGCAGTGCACAGCACAAGTGAGACCAGTTGTTAGGTATGGACATGAATGAACTTAAGCATTTGGCAAAGTCATTTCTCAGTGTCTTACCCTCTCTCCCAGAGCACCTTCTTCAAGTGTGCTGTGTTAAACACACTCCCAGAGGGTTGTTGTGGGTAGACATGGGTCATATTGGCAAGGTGCTCAGCTTTCTTTCCCTGGCCTTCTTCCTGCTCCTAATTAAACTGGCTGTAGCAAAGTAGCGATGGCTTTGGAACAGAATCAAATTCCTCCAAAAATTCTGATTTGCACATCACATTTATTCTACACAATAGATGATCAAGCTCCTACCTGAGTACATTGTCGAAGTGCAAGGCTTGAAAACGAGCAAAAAAATTAATAGCGACAATAAATGCCTCAGTGTAAAAAGGTTTAAGGGTCAAAAAGATGAATGAGAATTTATATGCAAGATCACACACTTAGAATGGCTCAATAAAGAATAAAATTTGAACCGAACCACTAACACTAACTCCCCTCTTCTAGTTCTCAAGTCAATCTTAGTACTTTGGTGACAGAACACTGATCATAGGAGTCCTGACTACTGTAGTGGATTTCTGTACTTCTATTTCAAGCACGGAAGCAATGCACCTCTAAGACATCATTCTAGTTCTCTACTTATTTTGTAGGTATTTAGATACGGGAAGACTTAACATCTAAGCAACTGTCCATCTTAGGAATTAAACACAAAAACATTCAGATGAACAAAGGTGTTTTGAAATATTTTGGAATTCATGTAATATTTATGTACAGTGCGATATTTACACAATACAAATTATACAATTTCTATCTGGAAGCTGATGGCGGGAATAACTAAGGGCAATCAGCTAGTTATGGAAACAGTAATTGATGTATTTATTGCTCAGGGATAAACTGACTAGTAAACATATTTCAGGTAATGCACAGAGAGAGAAATGTCAAGGGGTTTAGGGGCTTAAGGCTTCTCCTGGCTTCATCTCTATTCCCATAAACACCATTTGGTTTGGATCCCTGACTTCCAAGTATGTCAAAAATGTTTCTGTCTTTGAGACATAGCCCAAAAGTTTCAGCCAGCCTTCACTTTGCCAATATCTCATGCACAAGCTCTGAAAATATATATCCAAAATAATAAATATATATACAGATGCAGAATGCACCAAAATTTGCACATAAAAACTGGATGAGTGCACATGCAAAGACTGGCACTTGCATATTTGTACCGGTAGAGTTAGGAACCTGGTGTAAGCTTGACATGTAATTATCCCTGAAAAATTTCAGACCTGTTAAAATATTTGGGGAAATGTGACAGATTAGTAAAAACGGTACACAAACAGGTGCATTCCTGTTCCAAGTTGAACAACCTATTCTAGAACTAGTTTCAAATTGGATCCCGATAATTGAGATAAATGATGAAAGTCATAAATCAAAATGCTGGGATTTATTTTTTTTTTTTTTGATCTGTACCTTGAATAAAGAATACAAAGAAATGTGACCATTTCAAAAGGATTCAAGAACCACTCTTCTTTTTGACTGGAAAATGCTATGGGTAATGAACTTCTGTTGGGATTTACAAAGAGAATCTTTGTTGGCTCTACAGTATTTAGAGCCATCATTTATTTTATCCCCAACATTTTTATGACTATGAAATAACTCCGAGCAACAGCCTAGACTTGTCCAATCAGTGATCACCAACTGTGTATATCAGAGCTTTGCCTAGATTTTGAATTCCTTGAATATTTACATCCATAGGTTACTGTGATAGCTTTAGACAAATCTGCACTTAAAATATCAAAAATTCAAGTAATTCCCAGATGATCCATTCAGATTCTATCCTTAAAACCAAATTTTCTGCAGTCAAAGTAAATTTGTGTAATTGAGAACATTAAATAAAATGTTATTTCATTGAAAGACACTTCCTGTATTTCACTAAACTTTGTTTCCAAACACAACAGATTCCAACAAAAGACCACATAAGCAATTCTTGTAAAACCTGCTGCAGACAGTGTTACAAATAATTTGATGGCGACTTGCAATTAAGCACAATCATATCAACACTAAGGGGAAGAGTTAAAAGGTACCATCTTGAATCGAATTCTCTCTCAGTTCATAATTTGCCCAAATTCTGCAATTAAGGCTGGTAGATTTCTGCAGGACTTAAATAAGAGGATGGAGGCTGCTGAAAAATCAAAATCAGTTGCCTAACAAGAAAGTTCCTCTACTTCTTCCGTCCCAAAGATCAAGAGCAGAGGCCAAAATTGCTAATGTGAGCTTATCCCAGCAAAGACAGAGATAAATTTACATTATTACCCAGTGCTTCAATTTGAGTTCTCCATCCTTCCCCTCCTCCATTTCCCTCAGCTTCCCCTACTCCCATCAATCACTTTTTCATCATCCTTTCTGACACAATCAATCCCATTGTTCCTGCCTCTTTACCAATCTCCTCATTTCCCTTTTTCTCCATTACCAGCAATCTCTTCATCCCTGACAGGTTTACACTCCAGCACCCCCTCAGTTTGATCCCAAACAATTCATTCATTTTCCTCTTCAGTCCATGCATCCCCAGCTGCCTGTTTCCTCTCCAAATCCCTTTACAGTCTGGCCCTCCCAATCCAGTCAGAGGGAACTTCAGGGACAAGCTATTAGAAGCAAGCACTTCTCATCCCATTATTCTCCTCTTCACTTCTATTCCTTTTTGGTTTATTGTTCCCTTCTCCAGAATTAAGGAAACAAACATGGCTGTCTTCATCAGCAACTGTTTTGCTCTCCTGTGGTACAAGACACTAACTTATGGAGCACTACAGCCATCATTTACTGCTCACTAAGCTCACCAGGGTCCAAGGTGAGGCACGGAATAACTGTAGTGCAAGTAGCCAAGAGAGAATCTAAAGGTAGCGAGTCTAACTTGAGGAGTGGTAGCTGGGTAGTGTAACAGAGAGCAAAGTACCACCTGGGGGAAGGAAGTAACAGGAGAACAAGAAGCACAGGGCAGGGGAAACTCAAGTTGGGGTGGGGCTGGAGAGTCACCAACAAAATTTGTAGTAGCAAAGGGTTTAAAGTGATGTGGCTAATTGTACACCTAAAAAACCTGACTGATTTTAATTAGGATTTGGGTCTAACTGTTAGGGCCTGTGCTTAGGAGACAGGGTTCTTGGGTTCCACTTTTGACTGTTTGCCTCAGGCAAATAAAAACAAATTAAGGTCTCAGAAAAACAGCACATTCTTAACTGCAGGAATCTTAACAAACATGCTGTTGCATCATAGGGCTATTGTACACTGCCAAACAGAGTTATTTATTTTTTCATCTAAAAAAAATTCAATCTTGTTGCACGCAGTCCAGAGGAAAATATGCTTAAGGACAAGAGTCATCAAAGAGAGGAAACACAGTTCTATCAAAAATACATTAAAAAAAGAGGAAAAAAACACATCCTACACAAAATCAATCACCAGTAATGGAACAACTAATCACAATGGACAAAAATATTAAGTGAAAAGTGAGAAGCAGTGAAAGAAAAATGAAAGATTATTACCTCCATTTCATACATAGGTGGCCCCAGGATATCTTTTAAGGCATGAAAATCAATTAATATTGGCATTTCAGGTGGCAGAGCCAGATCGGGTGTGTCACTGATGGATTCAGTTTTTGCATCTTCAGTGGCGTGCTCTCTGCAGTCTAAGAAAAGAAATTTCCTTTAGGACTTGTAATAGTATTTCTTAAACACTAACTCTCAGATAAATTATTACCATAGAAGAAAACAAACACTCAAAAGATCAGGATCATTAAAAGTAATTTATAAACAAAGCTAAAACATTTATATATTTGAAAAATATTCCCTCATCAGATAAGAAAATACTCAAAACAAGATTATGTGTTCTCCAATTTTACTTTTATGCTTACATATCGGACAGAGTATTTTAGTGGATCAGAAGGATAATGTTAATTCAGTAATGAGAATGAGGGAAGGGGATAAGTTATTTCTACAAATTATTTCTGTAAACTAGGTTATTTAAAATAGTAAGTTTAATTATTGAATCCACAGGTCAAAGTTTGATTTGGGGTTTATATTCTCCCTCAGGTACATGCATACATTGTATTTGTAAGGTGTGATGCAAGTGTACTCTTAGGTGTAAACAGTTGCTCTGAATATGGGAAATAAGTAATACAGTTGCATCTCTTGCTACTATTTTGTAAACATGATCAATATTGCACAGTATTGCACTCTTTCTGCCAGGGGCCAAGAGTCATTGAACTGACAATACTCAGAACAAGTTCTAAAAAATGAGGCGACAGTACTTTGGCCAAGCTTGTATCAGATACTGTTTTGCTATCTGCCTGCAATTAGCTATGACTGTCTTGCTTCTATGTTCAACCCAGTTTAGTAATACATGGGCCTAAACAACGAGGGAATTCCATTATCAAACAAACACTGCGTGCAGAACAAAAGTGCTCATCATCTCACTTCAAATCTGTTCTCTTTCTATAGTTTACGATACAAAACTACTCATTAAAGTGATAGTCAACGGCTTTAAAAAACAAGAAAATCCAGCATGTCCCTGCCCAAATAAAGACCAAAACTTGGTAAGTTGCTTTGTCTTGAAAGGGTAGCAGCAGCAGACCTAGCATTTCTGTAAGCGTTCCATGGATAAGGGACCGGACAATACAAGGAAAGACTTCAAGAGGGCTCAAGAACTGGGTACACCTATTTTTAACCTGGAAGGCAACATTAGGCCTGGCACTGCTCAGAGGAGAGTGCGTGGGTAGCTAACAGACTGGTGTCAGGCAGCTAACATCCAGTCACGCACAAGCAAGTCTTCCTCTGGTAAAGGCAAGAGAGTAACAAAGCGACTCAGCGTACTCGGTACCTGATTTGATTGATAGCGTCAAAGCTCTCTTAACCGAGACAGTTTCTGCATGCATAATTTTTTACATATGGCTGCTTGCCTCAATAAGTTGAAGAATTGAAATATAGCAAATGCCATTTGTACTTTATTTTGTTCAGCTTCCATGTGCACTTGCACAAATAAGGGATAGTATGCTGAAGAAGATTGTGCAAGTAATGATTCAGCACCAAGTGGAGTTTGATACAGATCCAGAAGAATGAAAACCATTCCCATCAGAACTCTATTAGGCATCTCAGTGGAACATTTATCAGACAAATGAAAAATATAGAAAATATCCAGATGTTTCCATGGCAGTGTATATGAACATCATTATTTGTGTGTATTGCGGTAGTGCCTAGATGTCCTGTGGACCATATTTTGCTAAGTACTATATACATACACATAATGATGGTGCTATCCCAGAGATCTAAGAATAAATAATCTAGGACCAAGCTAATAAAATCTAAACATTATTTAGAATAATTCCTTATCACACGATGTAAGGGATTCCAAATGGGAAACTTCCCTCTCCCTACCATACTATTTTAGAAAATCAACTTCTGCTGCTTCTTCAAGAGAAGAATAAATCACAGTCTCATTTTCTTTGAAATGTCTTCTATCTCCAGTTCAAGTGGAGTGTTCTTACATTCAGCATGAGAGATCTACTTCCCTCCCATTCTAGGGGAGACAAAATTTCTATGAATATTAATCAAAGATACATATGACTAGACTTTTCACACCCACAATTTCAAATACATGAATGAATACATCTATTTCATTCAACACTGAAAGTTGTTCTCTCTTTCATACAGGAAACCCTTGATATCAGTGTGGAATAGAAAAAGACATTTAAGTCTTCATTTCATAATAGACATTAATAACAAACTGCCTTCCTATTAGCACTCTGAGGTACTTAGCCCCATACCAAAAAAAATTACAGTTATGATTGCTTTAGTGCATTTCTTAATGCAAACAATAAACATCAAGGAAGCCATTTATTAAACCACCATTAACCACACCAACCTTACTTCACATGCGTTGATCCTAAAGGAGCATCTAATTTCCACATCTTTTCACATTCATCATACAACCATCAGTTCCTCCAAGACATCTCCTCAACCTTGTGACCCTTCTCTGGTTCATACTTTGTATCATATGTTGAAGAACTGGAATTTCTGCTGAGGTAGTATGCAAATGAACGCAAAATGAGGTAGAACGGCTATGAAAAGAGCAGAAACAACAATAGGAGAAGCAGGGTCCAAGTATTATGTTTCTCTGACTTCCAGACCTCTCTATGCAAGCAACATGTTTGCGTCTGCATCAATTTTGACATGATGGAACTAAGGCTACGTCTACAGTACAAGCTAGGGATGTGATTCTCAGCTTGTGTTCACATGCTTTCATCAACCTAGCAGATGTATAAATAGTAGTGTATTGAAATAGCTCAGCCATGCTGAAACCTGCCTGAAACTGGTGGGTATGCACTCAGCAGAGCCACTCCCATGCAACCACAGCTACATTAGTATTTTTACACATACTACCTCAAAAGCTAGTGAGAGTATGTGTACATTAGCTGGGAATCACAATATAGCTTGTAGTGTACAGACAGGCAAAGAAGGAGCACTATGTGCTTCTCTAGCAACATGGCTGGAAATGACAGTGGAAGATTAGTGCTATCAACTTTCATTAACTCTGTGCCTTCAAGACACGAGCAAGCTGTTAATTATTTTTAGCAGATGTATAATGTTGGATTTTTTTTTTAAGAGAATAATATTCAGGGAGCATAAGCATAGCTTGGTTTTGTCCCTAAGCCAAGATATTTTAGTCAAAGATTTTTTTCTTCCAAGTAAATATAATTTCCACTTGAGTGTTTCTGCCTGTTCTACTTTACCTAGTTCTCTATATACAGCTGAGGCATATACAGAGGCTTTTTGTAAATGAATCAGTAGTTAATTGCTGAGGCCATCTGCCTTATTAAAAAAATAAGATTTTCTTTTCTTTGTGCTTAAATAACCTAATTGAGTAAGCCCTATTCTACATTCTGTAACAATAATATAAGGCACTCAAGACTTCCCCAATCTTCTACACAATTAAATTCAACTCTGACCTTTTCTTATGTATTATTACATTTAAAATAAATGTTCCAAAGCCTAATTACAACACTAAGTTTTTTTTTTACTCCAAAGATACTTTCTCATTTCCATGTCTTAACAAATAAGTAGGTGCTGAATATGAGGAATCTATGAAGTACCAAATCAAATTTGCATTCATTATAAACATGCATGTGCACACAAAGGCACAGCCATAAATCATAATGTAGGTTATGTGACACTGTTTGCAGTGTTCTTGTAGACATGTTGGTCTCAGGATATGAAAGAGACAAGAAATGCGAGATTTTTAAGACCAACTTCTGTTGTTAAAGAAACAAGATTTCAAGCTCCACGGAGCTCTTCTTCAGGTCTGGACAACAGGTCTTGTCTCACTGATCTATCGGTTTAGAAACAATTATTCATCAACTAATTCCCATTATTAGATTCAATGTGAAAGAATAAATGCAAATTTTTAATTTTCAGTGGGCGGTTTGAGGAGGGGAAAAGGAGAGGGAAGGGTAGAGTCTAGCTCAGGGGTTCTCAACCCCTGCCCCTTGGGGCTTTTTGAAATGGCCCGCGCTCCCCTGCTGCTGGATGGTAGCTGGGCTGCAGCCTCCCGGTCCCAGCTCGCGGCTGGGAGCTGGGCTGTGGCTGCCCGCCTCTCTCTCTCCCTCCCCCAGCACTGGGCTCTCTTCAGTGGCAGCAGCAGTTGGGACCCCTGAAGAGGAGGGAGGGAGGTGCCAGCCAGCCATGACAGAACCGGCTGCTACCTAGGTAAGGGCCTGAGCGAGGCAGGAAACTCTGGTGGGGAGGGACTCAGAGAGGAGCTGGTTCACGGGGAGCGCTGTGCTGGGGCCAGTTTCGGCTAAGTGGGGCAAAGTGATGGGGGAATCACATCTGCCTGGGGTTGGGCTTGTGTCCAACCCACAGCACTGGATTCTAGCTTGTTTAAATTTAGCCTGAAGTTAAAATTAAAGGAATAAAGTTAAAGGAATAAAAATAAACACGTACATAAAATGAAAGGAAGTATGTGACGGAAGTGCCAAAGTCAGAAGCGGAACTTCTTACCTTATACTGAAATTACATTATTTCAAAAATAAGAACAGTAATATTTAAGCATTTAACAATTTACAAGTTCAATCAAAAGAGGCAGCCTGTTTTCGATTCAGATATACACACAAATGAAACTAGAGTTGCTCTTCAAAAGCCAGCCAAGAAAGGTTCATGATACCTAATGGTTCAAGTTTAATATCAGACTCCAAATTATAAATCCTTCCCTGTCTTAACTAAGACATATAGTGCTAGACACAGCCAATTCAGAGTTTTAATGTGCAGAAGTTGTTGAATACAGATGACTGTATATGCTATTAGTTAATATTAAACAATCCCATAAGAATTAAAGGAATCACAGGGAGTTCAATTTTGAAAACTGCAGCTTTCTTTTAGGAATACTATGAAAGGGAATAAATATAAATTCTGTACAGTTTTTTCATATCGTGCCTATAATCCTGTCTTCTGATAAATCATCCACACAATGCTTGCTTCCAAGCAACAACTTTGGTTAACATCAGCTAACCAGATTTTTCACATAAATAGATTTCTGGTTATGTCTGTTGACCAGAAGTGAGATGAAAAAGAAAGAACGCTTAAAAATAAAATTAAAACAATATTTAATTATCACATACTGCATTAGTGCACTGCTACAAAAAGAGGTCAATTTAAAAAAAAATAAATCAACATAAAAACAAAAGGGTTTTGTCCTTAAACGTGGGAAGGGGGAAATAGCGCATTCTCTTCCCCTTAGCTTATTTACAGTATTACCTACAAGGGCCCCACAGCATGAGACCACAGTCCTGGTATTTCCTACACCCCCCCAATGAAGAAGGAAATGCACAGAACTGCTATACAGGCAGCAGTTAGGGTGAATTAGAAGACACTGTTGGTTCTCATTCTTCACTACCTATGGCAATTTTGAACACCACAAAAAGATAGGACACAATCAGAACGAAAAATTAAGGACTTTACCGAGGTCAGTGTCATGCATTACTCCAGTCTGAGAGGAAAACCTGTTACAATGTCTGTAGCTGGTAATCACTTTATCAACTTCACTAGTGCCAATAGAAAAATAAGTAGCAAAAAAAGCCTGGAAATGTGATAAAAGTTTAGGCAGTTGGATTTAATCATATCTTTCCACTATTGTAAGAGTATTAGGCCTCAACTGAAGTATTGTGTCCAGTTCTGGGCGCCTCATTTCAGGAAAAATGTGGAAGAATTGGAGGAAGTCCAGACAAGAGCAACATGAATGATTAAAAGTCTTGACTTATGAGGGAAGATTGAAAGAGCTGGGTTTGTTCAATCTGGAAAAGAGGGGACTGAGAGGAGACATGATAACAGTTTTTAAGTACCTAAAAGGTTGTTACAAGGAGGAGGGAGAAAAATTGTTCTCCTTAACTGCTGATGATAGGACAAGAAGCAATGGGCTTAAATTTCGGCAAGGGAGGTTTAGGTTGGACATTAGGAAAAATTCCTAACTGTCAGGGTGATTAACCACTGGAATAAGTTGCCTCAGCAGGTTGTGGAATCTCCATCATTGGAAGTTTTTACGAGCAGGTTAGACAAACACCTGTCAGGGATGGCTTAAGAGGGAACTTGGTCCTGCTATGAGTGTGGGGGACTGGACTCGATGACCTCTCATGGTCCCTTCCAGTTTCTATGATTCTCTCCTCCTTGTTTGTAGGAGCCTGGATTCACTACAGAATGGTTGCTCCTGTGCAATTTATTCTGACTACTCTCACCGCCTTAAATTGACAATGTTTAGGGATGGAATCCAACAAGCAAGAAGTTCTATGAACCAAAAGAAACTAAAACAAAATACCCAGTTAAAAATATTTTACAGCAATGGATCCCAACCTTTTCCCTCAAGAACAACAAATATGATTTTTATAACCGTGAAGAGCCACTAGCATCTTCCAGCATCATACGGTTTTAGCTTCATACCTATCCCACAGCTATATCTTATACCTTGTGTAACTTCCAATCTGTGAGTATTGCTTTTGGTCCTAATTAGTCTATCGGCTATCATAAATGAAAACAAAAAGTTTACTGAAAGATGTCTGGAGACAAGCGCTATTAGCAAGATGTCAGGTAGTAGATAAGCAAAGCGATTGGTAAGCTATTGTTAATTCCCAAAGCTTGCGGAAAATGCTAGCAGAACAGTGTACTGAGGTCAAATTTGTAAGCATAAATGGTTTTCAAGCTTTCACTAATTCTCTTATCAAGTATTTGTATGTTCATCTCTAAAATCATCAGGGTTTATAGAAGAATGCGGAGATACTGACTCAGGAAAGCCAAGTTTACCGACTCAGATGTGATTTATTTTCATTTTCTTTGTGCTATTTTACCATGATACACTAGTTCACACAACTTTAAAAACATGAACAACAGGCAAGCTTACCAGAAAAAAGATTTTATATAAAATGCACATTATTCTTGAGATGGTAAACCCCTATTATTCTGCACCTGGAAAACTACCACATTTCTAAGCCAAATCCTGCTGTTCTTATTTAGGCAATACTGCCACAGAACTGCAAGATTTGACCCATATATGACATTTTTACTACGTGGCAGAGCTCCACCAGGACGGAATTGTAGAGTATTGCCCATTTCTCTCATGACAGAGAGCTGACCTTAGTCCGGTCACAAGTGAAAAGCTAACTCATTAGCCTCCCACACTGGCCTCGCCCTCAGAACATTTTATACAAATAAAACCAAGTTATTTATAGTGTTTAATTGGATTTGGTGAACTTCTGCACAATAGGCAAAAGAAAGGGCAGATGGGGAAGTAATCTGTGTTGAAAGTGTGTTGTTCAGGATTCCCACACAGTAATAAGATACTGCTACAGCAGTAAGATACTAACTTCCCTGAACTTCTGTGTGTTTTAGTACAGCTATTACTTTTCACAAAGGTACACTACAACTGACTGTTAACAGGTTTACAGTTGTCTGGGTTACAGGGAACAATAAATCACTATCTTCTGTATACATGGAAAATAACTATAGCATTGATAAAGCTGAAAGAAGTTACTAAAGCTCTGAGAGATCAATATTAATTACTATTATATGCACAGATGAAATAAAAAAATCCTAGTACTTACAAAATGCAAACCAATTTAATTTCCACACTAAAAATTTTGTCTTGGAGGGGGAAAAGAAATTGCTTGGCTACCTCCAGACATCAAACTTAAAATGTCAAATACAAATTCTTGATCACTGAAGGATCACTTCCTCGGCTTAAAAGGACACTGTTTTGACCCATGCACCTTGGCAAAAGCCCTACAATTCTTCTTTGACAGATATATTGCCTCCTTGAAGAATCATACAGAACCCCTCAACATCTCCATGTCCACAAGCACACCCTCACGATTCAGTAGGTGGCCAGATAACAGCGCTACCATGAGACAATTGTGAGCTGGTAGAGTGTTCCCAGTATAGAGATGGAATAATAAAGAAAAAAATTCATAAGAACTGGAACTAGCCATAGTTCAATCTTTGGTTATAAAGCAGACTTTCCATGAAGAGCAAAAAGAAATGTGTGGAAGTTTGTTTACATTAACAACTTGATCTGAGTGACTGAAAACCATATATAAAAGTGAATCACACTAAACGGAGGTGGAAAACACTTATTTCATCACCCTGTTAATTGTCTTAGCAGGATGGGATTGTGCCCTCCACACGTTCTAGGCCCTCATGCACTGCTATGTCACTCCAGTTTCCAAAGCTATTATTCCACAGAAAACTTAAAAAAAAACAATGCAGCTACATAGAGAGAAACGTCTAGAGTAAGGCAGTGGTGACTCTGGCCCCTACCAGTGGCTATCTTTTAAAATGAGCTGCCTCTCTGATAAAGTACCGAAATGTAACACAAACCTTCTTCGGTCACTTCAGGGCGATCAGGCTTTGTCTCCTTGTGCTGCCCCTCTGCCACTTTCACAGCCACTGCTCTGCAAATAGCTCCAAATTTCCGATCCAAAGAGCGGACTCCTGCCTCTCTAGTGTATCTACCACAAAGAAAACATTTTACTCTACATTTAAGTTTATAAGCAGAGTATCATCAATGCTTGCTTCATTTACCAATACAGCAACCTCCTCCCCCTCAAAATCCTATTGCTTTACAGATGCTTTTTCAGTGATAGCTTTTCCTTTGTTTCTAGTTTAAAAGATTTCTCGGAATAGGCTGCGGCATTTGAGCAGGGGAAGGGAAAAAGAGCACTTGTGTCCTGACACCTGCTCAGAAAATCCATGGCAGTACTGAGGAAGAGTGCAGAGAAAACCCCATAAAAATGGATCTACATTATACCTGTGACCAACCCTCGATCCAAGAGAAGAGGAGCACTTTCAGGGAAAGGAGAGAGAAAAACATTTTCTCCCAGGTAAGGAATACACAGCCAGGGAAGAAATGGGAAGAGCACTTGTGACATCCCTCAAACAGGAATTTGAGGCAGGAAGTAAGCTTCCATTTCAAAGAAAACCGTGATGGTGTTGGGGTGCAAGGGAGCTCTCTACATAGGGCACTGAGCACAACCTACAGAGCACCAGGCTCCTGCCCTCTCTCAGTCTTCCTCTGCACTTTCCACCTGGCATTCCTTTGATCTGCCACTCAGAGGAAAGACCTTCTTACACATCTAGGATCATCTTTCCAATCCCAGTTGTACCATCTCTCCTGTCTTCTGCAATGTGAGGTGGATAGTGAAGCCTGCTGCTTTCTCTACTATTTATGAAGGCCAATGTGACCTCTGGCACCACTCCATTCTTGTGCAAAATTTTGCATCTCCAAAAGCACGTGAAGTGAATACTTTTTGTGCTCCCATAAAACAAAGAGTCAGTGATCATACCCAGGGCCGGATTAAGACATGCTGAGGCCCTAAGCTATGTCAAGATTTAGGGGCCCCATACCATAACAAAAAAATAAATAAAATAAAGAGAAAAAAGTGTATTACATTCTAACAGGACAATGAAAAAATAAATGATAAATCTTTATATTTGCATATATACATAGGTAAAGATACAACAACTAATAATCTAAATCAAACTTGCAACTTGTAAAAAATGTTATTTACATTATTAAATACCTCATGATTTCTTTATTAGCATATATGTAATACTTCACATAACACAAGAATTAGGTGTCCCTCAATGAAATTAATAGGCAGTAGGTTTAAAACAATCAAAAGGAAGCATTTCTTCCCATTAACACACCATCAACCTGTTTAACTCTTTGCCAGAGGATGTTGTGAAGACCAAGACCAAGGCCAAGTGTTCAAAAAGAATTAGATAAGTTTATGGAGAATAGGTCCATCAATGGTATTAACTGGGATAGGCAGGATGAATTGTATGAAATACTATGCTCTGAAATGTTCCTAGTCTATTTGCCAGAGGGTAGGACCAGATGACAAGGGATGATGGATAGTTCCATGACTGTCTGTCCTGTTCATTCCCTGAAGCATCCAGCACTGGCCACTGCCAGAAGATAGGTTACTGGGCTAGATAAACATTGGTCTGATCCAGTATGGCCATTCCCATGCTCTTATGTAAAAATTAATTAAAATATTAAAAATGTTTAGTACAGAAACGATCCAAGATAACAACTCTCAAGATAGTGATAATGAAAGATAATGACCTTGGCAAACAAAGTATTTTAAGAATCTTAGCCTACTAGGAAAAATTTGTATACGCTTCCCAGTCACAAATCTAGCATTCTGGAGCAAAGTCACTAAAACACGGTTCAACAAACAAATGTTCCTTTAATATGCATCTCCCTTCTCCTGCCACCGCACCCCACTCACCATGTTGTCCTCCTTGGTCAGTACTGGAGACCCATAGTTGAGAGGTGCTTTTGCATGAGTTCACCTTCCAAGGAAAAGGGGGAAACAAGGCACCGTCTGCTGCTACCTCCACACTGTGACCTGACTTTTGTGATTTTAGGTCTAAATGAGGGAACATATGATGATGCAGGCTGGCAGTCACTCCACAGAAACACTGTGACTGTTCCATAGCAGGTCTAAGTACTAGCACTTATCAGTGATTTCAGCTATAATGGTCACTTAAAATAACAAAAAAGACTGTATGGAGTCTAAGAGCTACAAACATCTGACCAGCCCAATCCTTGTTAAAAGATAGCGCTGATTACTAATCAGATAGTGCTTGTAACTCAGGCATCTGTCCCCTCCCTGCCCCCACCTTCTCCTCTCTCTCAACTGCAAATCCATCTGGCATGGCGTCTGAACCCCCTTACTCCTTAGTGTGTTCAGTTCAGTCATTTCCAAGTTCCAACCAATGACTAAATTGGTATAACACTATGTTACTAGCAGCTGACAACTGGGGTGGTGTTGGGAGGCCCCTCATAATCTGAGGCCCTAAAATGTAGCTCACTTAGCTTGTGTCTGAATCTAGCACTGATCACACCCCATCCTTGAGTAGAGTGTGCAAAATTGAAGTAGGAGGTAGGTTCCTTGTATCCTCCCATCCCATCTGTGTTGCTGGCCCTACTGCAGGTGCAGTTTTTAAATCCAAAACAAATCAGGAAATTTGAAGTCATGTAGCCCTCAGCAACCCCTTAACTCACCTCTTGTGGATATATGTTATATTCTACTTTCCACTGTTAATTTTGTATGAGTGGTGTTAAAAACAATAGAAAATCATGTACATGACTCTTACATTTAAAAGATTGGGGGGGGGGGGGGAGATAAACCAAGTTTCTATAAACATGCAATGAGTCGTGGATTAAGACAGCGGTTTTTTACAGGAGACATTAACAAGGATTTCTAATCTAGGCATAAATAAGTCATTCATTAAAACAAAAAGCAGCACATTACCTCCCAGAAAGCAATATGGTGCATATGGTGACTCCATGACAGCCTAATCACTGGACTATTGTATGCCCACAGTTATTCAGTTTACAAAGGAGTCCCTTCCTTTTGAATCTTGTTGAAGTGCTTTATGGTGCTCGTGGAAATGTTTGTAAAAAAGTTCTATTAATGCACCACAAAGAACTGACCTACAACCTAAAAGCAGTAAACCGCACATTTACCTGGTGATGATGTCCAGAGTTGTTTCTTGTGGAATCTGAATCTGCTGAGGAGTCAACCCATGCTGTTCTAGCTGTTTAGGGATCAAGTGTCTATGTGCAATTTCTATCTTCTCTTCTTGTGTATAGCCTTCAAAAGAAAGCATTTCATTCATCTTCTTACCTATGCTGTACTAGGACATCAAACTTTTTAAAAACAATGTAAGGACTTAATTTACTGAATCATATTCAAATCCCTCTCAACCTCATATAATCCCAGAAGTCAATTACTCCCAACAGATGAATTGCTTGCCCAACTAGACAGTTATTTTAAATTTCCAAAGGATGCCCTATAAAAATTGCTGATTTTTGCTTAGATCAGGCCTTGGATTAAGAGACTGCAAGCTTTGGTTCCTGTCATGCCAGATGGTATGAATAATCAATAAAAGTAGAAAATGCTTCTGAAGTACTTTAGGGGGAAGCATCACATCTGTCCATATACCCCATAGTTATTCTGTTGCCAATACAGGAACAATTAATTATTTACTTACTATGATCATCAAGGGCTTAATTTTGAAAAATGCCTCTAATTTCAGAGGCACAGTCAATTATAGATGTAACTTTGTTTGCATACTATATTTATGGCATGATATGTTGTATACAAGAAACAACTGAACTAGACACCTGATTTTTTATTACAAGGAGCTCTTACTCATTCAAGTTGGTTGCTGGAAGCCAGAATTATATCCATTTAAATCCACAAAAATTCAAATGCAAAATCAAACCCAATTCTGTAAAGATACATGTGTGTGTTTATTCACCCAAAAAACTCCACTATGCACATATGAATTTGCTGTTTTGAGGTCTTAGAGAATAAATACCGTATGCCATATAAAAAGTATCAGAATGTAAACCATAAGAAATATAAAACCATTCAGAGATTCTTCTCTCCACCAAAACTAGGGTGCACTCAAGGAGAACCTTCTTCTGTGTAGATCAGTGTATGTGTCAATGCAATATCTAGCTAAACACAGCAACAAATCTGTGGTCAGTTAGAATTTAATGGTTGTCACCATGATACCTGCTAAAACTCTAATCTTCCTGCTGCAAAGCAAAAGCTTTCTCATCAAGAACTTGTGAAGAAACTATTAGCTGACAGCAGAAAAGGACAGATACACATCAATCCATTCATTAAAATATTTCACAGACTACACAGTACAGCATCTATCACCATAGGCAGTCTTAGCGGGTGGCCAGAGTGGGAAACTGCCCATGGCCCCCCCAGGGGTAGGGGCTCCACGCCGCTTCGATGGGTTGCCAGGGCAGGCTGGTAGGCGCAACGGAGCCTGGCAGTGGCCCCCGTCAGGCTGGCCAGGGGAGCTCACAGCAGGGCTGGGGAGTCTGGCGGCAGGGGCCCTTGGGAGCCAGTAAGCCCAGTGACAGGGATTCCGGGGAGGAGTGGGGGGCCTGTGGGGTTGGAGAGCCAGCAGCAGAGGACAGAGGCCCTTGGGGGCCAGGGAGCCCACAGCAGGGGGGGCAGGGGTTCAACGAGAGCCCTTGGGAGCCGTGGGGCATGGGAGGGCCAGCAGTGGGGGTGGGGAGGAGCCCTTGGGGGCTGGGCAGGGGTTCAGCAGGGGGCCCTTGGGAACTGGGGAGCCTGGCAGGGGTACAGCAGGGGGCCCGGAACCCTTGGACAAGATGTGGGGCTAGCAGGGCCCTGGAGAGGGGGGACAGAAGTCGAGGATGGGGCCCCCCCCGTGGCATGGGGGGGGCCCCATCCTTGACTTTTGCCCCAGGCCCCAGAATCGCTAAGACTGCCCTGTCTATCACAAACTGTGTGCTACACACACAGGCCTAGATTTTGAAAAGCAAAATGTTAAACACCCTCTACTGAAAATCAGAATCTCTTTCAGTGCTTCAAGATGGACATCCATAAATGGAGGCATTCAGATTAACTAGTGGCTTTTGAAAGTCTTGGCAAAGAATTCTAGTTTTCTGCACTGCTAGTCCTACAAGAGAACACTTTTTCAAAAAGTCCATATGATTTAGTTTCAAGACATAACGAATCATTTTAGTCAAAGCACTTAAGAGTTACCTGGAACCTGGATGACCTCCATTCGGTCCAATAGAGCTGGTGGGATGGTAGCAGTAGTGTTGGCAGTTGCTATAAAAAGGACTTGGGATAGGTCGAAGGCCACATTTAAGTAGTGATCAGTGAAGCTATGATTTTGTTCTGGATCCAAGACCTTAACAAGAATGAACACAAAAATAATGCAGTTGCGCCATTTAAAAAAGTAAAAAAAGAAACCAAAAACCCACACATGCTTTTATTTAGCTATCTCCTATATGCTATTAATATTGAAAGCAGGCTTTCCTGTTGGAACACTGACGTCAGTGTCAGATTTGCTTGAGCAAGTCATGCATCACACGGTCCTAAATGTAATTCCTGGTCTCTGCTTAGCTGTTTTAATTATTTACTGTATGGAACCAACGAACGCACGCACACACACACACACACAATTGTAATAGAAATTCCTTAATAAAACTTGTGTCTAGTTTAGAGTAATGAGTAGAAATTAATCCTTTCCCAGACACCAGCTTACACTGAAGCATGAATACATTTAGATAGTATGAGCATATTTTTAAAAACCATCATTCTTACTTTTAGAATAACAGGATATCAGAAACTACTGAAACCCAAACTCTTTACAGTACACATACTATTTGTTTCCCTAGTTCAGGTTTTATAGCATGGAAGTGGCTGGTAAAATACCTATTTATCCATCAAAGCCCTCAAAATTTTTAATATTTAATTTAACACTACACAGTAGAAAAAATATGCCTGCTTCAGTGTGAGTTTTTATACAACTTTTGCATTATATATTCTTCCACACAGGAATTTCAAACATATTAGATAATTAGTGTAATAGAAATTTGCTAACTTGTCTTGCTTATCCACACTACTAGAGTCCTATAATAATGGCCTTTTCTAAGTAAAATGGAAAGTATTGAGGGATGACTATGATCTCTGAAGACTGAGCCATGGGTTGGTATCCCATCTCCCCTCTGTAAGTAGCCTGGCAGGAAGTAAAAACCGTGCAAGTCCTGCGGAATCAATGCAAGGGATCTACATGAATGGTGGCGGAAATAAGGAAAAGTGCTCTGCTACACTTTTCCGTATACCTTCCACCAAAGCCCTCTTCACTAACTCTGTATAGCTCATGGGTTACTTGGAAAAAAGCTTCAGAGGTAGCACGGAGTGGTGTCATGGTGAAGATGTCTTGCCTGGAATGTTTCTATTTCAGGGCAGCTGAGATTCCAAAGTAAATGGATTAGTAGTTCATGCTGTTCAAACAGCATTAGCTTCCTCACTATACTGTATGGTCCTCCATCAAAGAAGTCCAAAGGAAGAGTCACCACTCAGGTTAACAGATGTTGATCCAATAAAATATTACCTCCCCCACTTTGTGTGTCTCATATCCTGGGACCAACGCAACAACAACACTGCTAAATTAAAATGGAAATTCCACACTGATTCTCAGCTCAACAAAATTAGCATTAACACAGTAAGCACCAACAGAGTTCACTTATGCTCAAGTGGGCAATTAGAGAATTATTTGATAGGAAAAGGCAATTAACTTCTTGCTGGTATACAACTCTCATTGCTAAACGGTAATATTAGTACGTCCAGAAATTCTATACCCAGAGTAAATATTTTGTTGCACATTCAATGCGCTCAACACATGCACAGTATTAAGATTCAACAAGCATGAGCTGCACTACTCATTTAGACCAAACAACAATTAAAGGGCACTCTCCAATAGAAATCAAAGCAATTAAGAAAATAACGAGCTACCAGTACTTTAAGGTAATAGATCCACCTGAATTTTCCTGCTAGTTTCTCTGGTTCTAAAAATCACTATTTTCTATTCTTCGAAGGGTTTTTCTTTCCCTTGTTGCTGTGTAAAAAATCCACACAAACAGTAGGCAACCCCATTAAAACATTGAAACTGCTTCAAATACACAAACTGCAAAACTAAGCTATTTTCTTTGATCTTTCATTCACATTCACCTTAGATATCATTCGCAACAATAGCAGGTAAACAGAAGTTTGATTTTAAAATCACTCTGGCCATTTAAATTGCAGTGGTATTTTTGCCTGCCTAAAGAATGATGGATCCAGGCCAGTGTTTACAAAATTAACATGAAAACTCTGGAAAATTTCTCTATTTAAACAATAGCACATGTACTAAAGGTTTACTTAGCGTATGTGGTTCTGTTACAAAGTTGTTTAGTACCACTAAACTTGAGTGTGTTTGGTCTTACCAAAGGCTCATTTACTATCTATCCTATGTATCATTTTTTTAATTGACAAACATAACTAAACTAGCTATCTCAGTGATCTGACCACACCATATATATTAATCTCATGTATCAGATTCCCTGAAATCAGCCTCTGCTGAATTCTGTGACTGCAGAAATGCATGTGCACCCATTTTATATGCATGAGTAGGCATTTGCACACCCAATTCAGGTAGCTTGATGTTCATTTATCCAATTCAGGTAGCCAGATGTTCAACTACCCAATCGGCATGCTTTAAAACAGACGCACATGTATTCCTGTGAAAATCTGGCTCACTGTATCTAAATCAGGCACAGTATAGAAAATTCATTGCCATGTGGTAATATTAACTCTGACAATGAAAATGGCAACAGCTTACTGCTGTTATAAAAGAAAAACTAAAGACTTAAAATAATGAAGTGTTGGCTTTCTGCTGCAAGTATTTTTTCTTTACTAAAGAGAGTTAGTTGAAATACTTGCAAGTATTTCAGTTCTCATTCGACTTATTTTTCACTCTTAAAAAGTACAGTATTTACACGGATCAAGGCACTAAGAACATGCTGTCCTCCAGTTTTTGAATTATATCTGATAGTAAAAATCCATACATATGGTAATAATCCACATCTGCTTCCTAACCCCACACCTGTCTACCCTCTTCATTCCATCTTTTTCTCTTAAATTACTATGCTTTTTCTTCCCACATGATAAATTATCAAAGCTATGTTGACATGAAAAGTGCTCACATTACACATAATGGAACCCTATGCAACTCCTGAGCAATTGCATAGGGCTGTCAAGATAACTTATCCTTCGCATTATGGCATGAATACATCCCTTGTCCTAATCACTTGGATTACAGCCATGGACAGTGTTTGCAATTTTTTTTTTTTTTAAATTACAGTATGTACACTTATGAGGATACTGACTGAATACAAACACTCAGAATTCATTTTCATTATTATAAATCCTTTGCTTTTTTTACAAAAAGAACATTTTAGTTCAAAAAGCTTTCAATCACAAAGAATCAGTCAGAGTGCATTTTTAACTCACTGTAAATGCAAAACGGCTAAGAGGCAGATGTGAAATGGAATTATTTCAGCTGATGTCATTTGATTAATAAGGCACTCCAGTTTTGAAATCCTGCACACAGTCTGGATAAGTATCTGGAAATATACGACTATGTAATAAAATGCAATTCATACCGTCCTTTTTACAAATGAAGTCTGATTAATAAAAGTATACTTGAAAAATATACTAGCGTCCCTAAAGGCAAGGCTATGACTCACTGAACATTTCCTTTCGGCAGTTATTGTTCATCACTATATTATTAGGTTGATCAGAGGCTTCTTACTGAGCACCCTCCGCAGCAGACACCTGTTGTGATCATTTATCTTCTCCTTTACCGACTGAGACAGAGGTCTTCAAGAATCATGGCCAGCCAGCTGCATTCAGCACTAATTCAATCAGCCTGGTTACATATGAATTCTATTGACTACCACATTCTAATTCTACAGTTTAGGGGAGTATATAACCATATAAAATAATGTGAACAAAGGTCCAATAGTTTTTTTCCCTTTGGAGATAATCTATCAATAGAGATCACAGCCAGAATTAATCTTTTGTTGCAAGCCTACTCAACTCCTTTTCAGGTAAATCTGTTGTGTCTTGACTGCCACCGACATCTCAGCAGCAAATGAATAAAGTCCTGCTTCACTAATTGAGTCAAAGTGCAGCTTTTTTACCCTGGCAGTTTTTATTAGAATTTATGGTTAAACTTTTCAAAAGGGCCTCAAACCCAACCCCTAACTTTCAACATGCTCATTTATGCACACAAGCAGCATTTGCATACAATTTAGAACTGTGCAAACAAACTGGCCACATCTTTGAAGCATACATAATATATTTCTGAAAACGTTAAAGCCATTGAATCTTGAAAGCACAATATTCTTAGTCATATGCAGCAAGTTCAAGGGTCTGAGAATGTGTCTCAAGTTTTATTTACTGGATTTTTAAATTAATTTAAGTGTACACATCAATCCTTCCCATTTTCTTTCCATCCCATCTCTAACCACATCCCGTATGGAATCCATTTCTTAGGGCTAAGTTCTTGGCCCATGTTATTTACGCAATGGCAATAATGTATTTTAAAATATGTAAAGACAATGATTGGATACCTTTAACTGAAATAGTACAAGAGCCAGATGTATGAAATTTTGAATTATCTGATGAATTCTAATTCCAAAGGGGTAGCCGTGTTAGTCTATTGTAGAAAGACAACAGAGTCCTGTGGCACTTTTAAAGACTAACAGATTTATTTATCGCATGAGCTTTCGTGGGAGAAAATCCCACTTCGTCAGA
>ML685783.1:9764331-9798168 GCA_007922175.1 Pelusios castaneus
AAGTGGGATTTTCTCCCACGAAAGCTCATGCGATAAATAAATCTGTTAGTCTTTAAAAGTGCCACAGGACTCTGTTGTCTGATGAATTCTAGTTTCTCAAGATGAGCAGATTTCTGCCTCTAGATTAGTATCTCTTTTCTTTGCTATGCTGTCTACTTCTAAGGTGGAAAAAAAGAGAGACACACTCCACTCTTATTTGGATACTACTCCAACTACCTTTCCAAAGTCAACAAAGGTGCATTTCAACAACTTGCCTTTATCTAATATAGCAAGGGTAGTATTTTTAAAAAAAATTAGATTGATGGAAAATATCATTTTATGCAAAAATAATACACAAGGAAAAAAATATCTTGGTAATTTCCTGCAGAGCATTCCCATACATACAAAGGGTTCTCTGTACAAAATATTTTATTACCACAAAATCTAGAGGTAAGTTCCATGGATGTTTAACTGCTTGCCAATAACGCTTGGTCTTATTTCATTTTCCTACAGGCACATACTAACAAGCACTTAGATCTATTTCTATTTTCTCCAGCTTTCATCAGAGGTCATCTAAATTTAGAATAAATGTTTCCTTGTTGATGAATAGTAACTGGAAATAAGACAGCATTCTGTTTTGCTCTAGCAATAACTCTACAGATGCAACAGGACAAAAATATATATCCAGTTTTGCCTTTAAACTTGTGGGGCAGGACACATTTATTCTTGAGTTTACCCACTCTACTGGTACCATTGAGGATCATCACCATTATAATGTACCGACGTACATTAAAGCTTTTCCCCATGCCATTTAAGATTAATAATGGAAACTAGCCAGCATAAAAGTGTAGCATGAACAACAGATGTGCCACTCAGTGATCATATTAAATCATTATTTTCATATAAAACAGCCACACTTGTTTCATTCAAATGGAAATTCCAACAGAAACACAACCACCAAAGCAGATTAAAATTTTGTCACATGCTGAGGTACAAGTTCTTCAGTCGAGGAGATGGAGGACCAGCTTCAAAATATTTAGGCAGCAGATACCAACTATGTTTTGGAATAAGGAGCCATGTAGGTTTTGGTAACAACACTGCTGTTATCTAAAGAAAGATAATGCTATAGCTCAAATCACCTTTGAAAGGCAGAAAAAGAAGCGATGAGAACCAAGACAGCCGGGAAATGAGCTGCCAAAAATATATCCAAGACCGTGTAATGAACATGTACTTGAGAATATCAGAATTTCTACTCTGGGTGTGCATCAAGAAGACAACTAGTAAATAAGAGATTCATTCAACTGTTCATTGTACCTGGAGGTCAAGATGGAAGAATCAGTTAGATTTGATATTATATACAGTGTCTCATCATTATTCAAGCAAATAACAGGGTTGATTAAACACTGAACTGAAATAAATTTCCTTGTGATGTAGTCAGATCTTTGAACCAAAAGGAGATTCAGAAACTTTACCAACTATGGGGGATAGATGCTCTACTACTATAAAGTATTGTAGCTTCGTTCAAATTGATGGCACTAAGGCAATTTCCACCATCAGAAGATCTGGCTTATTATGCTCAAAGTACAAACTCCTTCATACTCCACTGGAAGGCCCATGCTATGGACATAAAATGTGCAAAATGCTTAAGAGCATATAAAACCACTATCCAGTAATCTAAGACAGGAAATGAAGACTACTCTAGCTGAAACTGCAAGGGGAAATTACAGGTAGAATAAAATTAACCAAAACTAGAATTTGGGTACAAACTTTGGAGATAGCACCCTTTTCTCTTGAGAAAATTGTCACACTTTTTATATTTCATCCAAAAGATGGTACCTCCAGATAACTGATGCTGAGCCCCTGCTTCAGTATTGACTCTGAGGGTCTACTAAGTTATGGCACATTTTCCACTTATGTCAGTAACTAGATTCTCCTGGGATATCTCTCATCCTTGCACTGATTAGGCCCAGCCCAGCTTAGTTCACACTCTGAAGATTTGCATGCAGAAGTACTAGAAAAGGCTGACACTGGATTTTATTATTTCCAGTGTGCTAAGTAGCTTCCATTCTTAGTTTTTAAAGACAGATTTGCTCTTCTTACTTTTTAAAAGCTCATTACCACATGAAACATCATACTCAAGAGGCTTTCTATGCATTTCAAGAATGGGTATTTGATAGTTAGGGAACCACATAACTAGATGACCAAGCACTGCTCAGATTTTTAATAAAAATTATTAAATAAGAATATGAGATTCTTTCAGGCAAACAGATCGCAAAACTAACTTGACATTTATATCATTCACGTATACCGGGGAAAAACAAAAGTCATTTCTGGAATGTCATACACTAAAGAGACAGCTGCCACAGAACAACATTTGCTTTAAACAGCACCTTCATACTTCAAGTAACCCATAGTGCTAAGCAATATGTTTAAAAATATATGATTGCAAGTGACTCTGCAGACAACGGAATAAAGATTGCACACTTAGTAATAGTGCCCACACTGCCACGATAAGTACAAGCTTGATGAAAAAGGGTATTGATTGGGATACCAGGATAAGACTGTATTCTTTGAGAAAAGGGTCACAAAAATATTAAATTGCACCCTTGACAACTACTGGAGATAGGCAGTAAGTTGGACGCAGTACTCCAGCTGAGGCCTGGGAGAGCCGGACAGTGACCTTCCCTTTCTTACACAGAACACTCCTGTTAAAACACCTCGGAATGATATTATCCTTTTCCCCAACTGCATCACACTGTTGCCTGATAGACAATTTGTGGTCATTTTTAACCTCTAGATCCTTTTCAGCAGTTCTATCCCCTACCCAATAACTTCTTATTTTGTAGTTGTGCATTTGACTGTACTTTCTTAAGTGCAGTACTTTGTACTTTTGTCTTTTCTGAATTTTATCTAGTTAGTTTCAGACCAATTCTCCAATATGGCATGGTCATTTTGAATTATAATCCCGTTCTCCAAAGTGCTTAAAACTCTTACCAGCTTGGTTTCAGACACACATTTTATAAGCACATTCTCCACTCCATTATCCAAATCAGTCATGAAAATATTGAATAGTACTAGACGCAGGATTGATCCTGCAGGAAACCACTAAATATCCTCTCCAGTTTGACTTCAGTGTCCACGGTAGGGGCTACAACTGTAAGCCCCCTGGTTGTGACAGGGGCTGACGCCCCCTTGTCTGGCAGCAGGGCTCAAGATTCAGTTCCTCCCCCCCCCCCCCATTATTTTTTAGTAAAACTCAAGTCATAGGCAATGAACAAAAATTCACAGATGCCCACAGCCTGACTTTTACTAAAAAAAAAACAACTGACAAAAATCTTAATAATTGCTATGGGGTCTGAGATTACTTCAGCTAGTTACATAAGTCCCCAAGAATGAATTTAAATCAGGCCCTCCCTGCAAAGATGAATACATCTAGTTAGTCTAAATATTGTTTAATCAGTTCTTTCCCTATTTTGGCTTGCATTCCTCCCCCTTATAAATATTAACTATATTGAGTGTCTTTCTAGTGAAGATTGAAACAAAATGGGCATTAAACACCTAAGCCTCCCTAATGTCATCAGTCATTAGCTCTCATTTCCTGCTAAGTGGTGGACACAGGCATTCCTTTGTCTCTTTTCCAATGTGTTTAAAGAACCTCTTCTTACTGACTTTTATGTCCCTTATTCATTTTGTGCCCTATCCTTTCTGGTTTTATTCCTACATACTTGTGCTATTCTTTTGTACTCACTTTTAGTCCATGTTTTCACATTTGGTAGGATTCTTTTATGCTTTTCAGGTCACCAAAGAGCTTCTGATGGCGCTATACTGGACACTTTCTACCTTTCCTTCACATCAGGATTGTTCACAAGTCGCTTCTTTAAGTTCCTCCCGAACTACTTTTTCTTCCTATGGGACCTTACCTCCAGTTCTCTTAGCTATTTAAGTCTGCTTTTTGAAGTCCATTGTTCTTATTCTGCTGCTCTAACTCCTTTTCTTTAGAATCACGATCACTTTCATCCAGATTGCCTCCCACCTTCAGCTTTGCTACCAATTCCTCCCTGTTGGTCACAATCAAGTTTTAAATGACTGACCCTCTGATTACTTTCTCCACTTCTGAAATAAAAAGGTGTCTCCAATGTATTCCAAGAACATACTGGAAATGTTGTTTTGCCATTTTACTTTTACAACAAACATTTGGGTAATAAAAATCCCTCATTAATACCCAGTCTTATGTTTTCAATATTTCTGTTATTTGTTCTAGAAATGCCTCATTTATCTCTTTTTCCAAATTTAGTGGTCTGTAACAAACCCCTGCCAGGACATCACCCCTACTTTTTACCCCTTTTACTCAGACTTTCAACTGGTCTGCCTCTCACCTCCTTCTGTACTTCAGAACAAATACATATATTCTTGATGTATAATGCAGAACCTCCTCCCTTTTATCTTGTTTGTCCTTCCTGAATAAACTTTACCCTTGTATACCAACATTCCACTCACGAGACTTTTCCCGCTAAGTCTCTGTGATGTCAATTAAATAATAATTTAGCTGATGGACTAATACTTACATTGCTTCCTGTTTATTCACCATTGATGAGGCTTTATCCATTTCTGTTAGGTAAGCACTGAGCTCATTGGATTAACAAAAGTGCAAAATGTTTGTATCTAACTCACTACAAAAATACCGATTTAAAATATAATAATGATAGCATAAGTACGTATGTGATTCTGTACTAATCATGTACTTGATTATAGTATTCACATGTAACACTGAAGCTTTAAAAATCAGATATAAAGAACTAAATCCCAGGGAGAAAACAAAAAAAATTGTTTTCAACTATACTTAGATTTAATTACCAACCATATTTTTCACACAGGCTGGTGGTCCATCGGGTTTCTTCACATTTGCTCCTAATGCTATATCAGTAAAAATCTACGTGATTAAAGTCTTACATCATCTGGTGCAGGGGTTTTTAACTCCTGACGTGTTGCAACACAGTTGGGACCCCACCCAACTGTGTCTGACACATGACCGCTCTCCAACAACAAAAAAAAAGTTGCAAAGCCAAGTTTTGGCAGCAGTTTCCCCAGCCACCTCCCACAGCCTCCTCTGCTGAGACCGTCTAGTGTGGCAGAGGAATTCGGCAGCATTAAGCCCCCCACCACTGAGATTCCCCAGCACCCCAGGGGAGATTCAGCAGCAACTCCCCTTCCACCATGACTTTCTGGCTCAGCACAGAAATTGGACAGCATTGAGCCCCCCACTGCCACTTCTGGAAGCCGCCAGAGCCTTCTCTGCTGCTGCCTTCCCTCCCAATACAGGTAGGTCCAGTGGAGATGACCTGTTGCTGGAAGAAAAACCCCATGGCTGGAAGTGTTCTTTTGGCAGCAGTGGGGTACTTTCAGTAGCGGGTCATCTCCAGGCGACACCCTCAACCACTGTGCCTGACATAAGCAGTTGAGAATCGCTGATCTAGTGTAAGAATATTCTTACAGAACCAATTTTGCTACAATTAAAAAGCTTTGTATTAAAGCTTAAAACACTACGTTGATTGTGTGTAAAAATCCATTTTGAAATCAGCAAGAGGACTGAAACAATTAAACAAAGATAACTGCCCTTAAAAATATCTTAGACTATGTCCTGCTAGTAGAGTTTGCACTGTGTATGAGAAACTGTAAAAAGTCGAACTATCAAGATTATTGACTAGTATAGAATCATAGACTCTTAGGCTTGGAAGGGACCTCATGAGGTCATCTAGTCCAACTCCCTGCTAAAAGCCGGACCACTCCCACTAAATCATCCCAGCCAGGATTATATCTAACCATGCCTTAAATGTTTCCAAAGATGGAGATTCCACCACCTCCCTAGGTAACCCATTCCCATGCTTCACCACCCTCCTAGTGAGAAAGTTTTTCCTAATATCTAACCTCATAATAGCCAACCTCGCCCCACCCAACTGTAACTTGAAACCATTGCTTCTTGTATCTGTCCTCTGTTACTATTGAGAACATCCTAGCGTTCTCCTCTTTGGAGCACCCCCCTTCAAGTAGTTGAAGATTGCTATCAAATCCCCCCTCAGTCTTCTCTTCTGCAAACTAAATAAGCCTAGTTCCTTCGGTCTCTCCTCGTAAGTCATGTGCCCGAGCCCCCTAATCATTTTCGTTGCCCTCTGCTGGACTCTTTCTCATTTGTCAACATCCTTTCTGTAGTGGGGAGCCCAAAACTGGACACAGTTTTCCAGATGTGGCCTCACCAGGCCTGAATAGAGGGGAATAATCACATCCCTCAATCTGCTGGCAACACTCCTACTGATGCAGCCCAATATGCCATTGGCCATTTTGGCAAAAAGAGTACACTGTTGACTCATATCCAGCTTCCCATCCACCATCACCCCTAGGTCCTTTTCTACAGCGCTGTTACTTAGCTGATTGGCCCCCAGCCTGCAGCACGACATGGGATTTTTCCATCCTAAGTGCAGGACTTTGCACTTGTCCTTGTTGAACCTCACGAGATTTCTTTTGGCCCTATGCTCCAATTTATCTAGGTCTCCCTGAATCCTGTCGCTGTCCTCCAGCGTGTCTACCATTCCCCCAGCTTGGTGTCATCCATGAACTTACTGAGCGTGCAATCTATCCCATCATCCAGATCATTAATGAAGATGCTGAATAGAACCGGCCCCAGGACCAACCCCTGGGGCACTCCACTCGTTACTGGTTGCCAACTAAACACTGAACCGTTGATTACTACCTGGAGAGCCCAATGATCTAGCCAGTTTTCTATCCACCTTTTGGTCCATTCATTCCAACCCATACTTCCTTAATTTGCCGACAAGAATGCTGTGGGAAACCATATCAAAAGCTTTGTTAAAGTCAAGGTATATCAAGTCGACGGCTATTCCTGCATCCACAAATCCAGTCATCTCATGATAGAAGGCAATCAGGTTGGTCAGGCACGATTTGCCCTTGGTGAATCCATGCTGACTGTTCCTGATCACTCTATTTTCTTCCAAGTGTTTCAGAATGGATTCTTTGAGGACCTGCTCCATGATTTTTCCAGGGATTGAGGTGAGGCTGATTGGTCTGTAGTTCCCCGGATCCTCCTTTTTCCCTTTCTTGAAGATAGGCTCTATATTTGCCTTTTCCAATCCTCCGGTACCTCCCCTGTTCGCCATGAGTTTTAAA
Organism: Pelusios castaneus; assembly: GCA_007922175.1. Classification (NCBI taxonomy): domain Eukaryota; kingdom Metazoa; phylum Chordata; order Testudines; family Pelomedusidae; genus Pelusios; species Pelusios castaneus. Next base: position 9,771,490 of record ML685783.1, read on the forward strand.
AGATAATGGCCAGCGGCTCTGATATCACATCAGCCAACTCCCTCAGCACCCTCGGATGCAGTTCATCCAGCCCCATAGACTTGTGCACATCCAATTTTTTTAAGTAGTCCCTAACCTGACCTTCCATCACCAAGGGCCGCTCTCCTTTTCTTACTTCTGCGTTACCCAGTGTAATAGCCTGGGAGCTGGCCCTCCCTGTGAAGACTGAGGTAGCATAGTACACAAAAGCATCACCTCAGCTTGTCTTTCACTTGCTGCACCTTCCCCAAACTGACATTCTTTCTTCCTGAAAAGGATATTCAAACTCTGCTAGTCGGAAATGAAACAAACTTCAGAATTTACAGTATGTGACAGTGAGAAGTTAATTCCGTATCTCACCTCAAGCAAAGCAGCTGCAGGGTCTCCCTGAAGGCTCTTCCCCAGTTTGTCAACCTCATCTAATAGGAAGACCGGATTGTTAACTCCAACTGTCTTCAAGCCATTGATTATTCGGCCAGGCATACTACCAACATAGGTGCGCCTGTGTGAAACAAGCGAAAAAAATAATCTGAAGCAGAAAACATTGGGCATGAAAACAACAAACCTAAAATTCAAAGATACAAGATACAGTAATAGTTATATAAAAACTCATCTCCTTCCTCTGTAATCAGTCAACAAGAAGTTCTCATGTTTCCATTGTCGACAACACAACTTAATTAACATAACTGATTAAAGGATAATGATATTCCAATCCAATGCTTTCCTGAAATATTCGCTCCAGGCAGAGTTAACCTGTTTCAAATCCATAGATATACAATAACTGTATGAGGTTGTAAGAAATCTGGGGTTTTTAAAAGCCTTTTGGCCAATTAGAAATATAAATTTTTGAACTCTGCATCATTCTTGTAGTTTTAACAATAGTGGTACTTGTATCCTAACAAAAATCAGAACTTATGACATATAGTATTAATAAATTAGGGCATAATTCAAGAAATTCCATGAAGCCATAAAGAGAGATTTTTAACTCAGTAACTTTAAAAAAAAACCATTATTAGTTTATTTTAGCATATTGGAACAAAAGAGCCAAATTAAATTAGCAAAGTAGGCATGGAATGATGTAGTATCTGGCCAAATCTGAAAGTGCCCTTTTACAGTGTAAGGGGACTATCTCCATTTCACAATAATGTCTTAAGTTTAGCACAGTCTTTTGCGTGTGCCACAACCAAACAAAATGCTGATGGCTCAGAAGAAACTGACCCATGATATACTTTCCTGCAGGAGCTTTCTCACAACCTTCACAAAACAGACATGCAGAAGAGGCCTAAATGTTTTGCCAAATGATCTCTATTAAACTAGCAAAAATAAACAGTATGATCTTTGGAAAGATGAATCCTAAAAACCACGTGAATGGGTTTAAAACTATGAAAAGTGATGTTAAATCATTGAACACCACAGTAAATACCATCCCACCCTGTAATAATGATATGATTGTATATTAAATTTATCTGTCAATAGAGGAACCATTATTATTTAAGAGATATTTGCATTTTAACTATATAAAAGTTATGACTGATTTACTATTATTCGCTAGGTCTCAACAACTGATGAACACATACAGCATCCTTAACCTAGGGAAAAATAGCAAACTAGGTAAACTGAAACAATCATAACTATCGAGAGTGGTGGTAAGAAAAGATGAAGGCGGAAGTATCTGTAAAACAACTTAAGTCCAGCAATATGAACATTTAGCAAGGTACAGTTTCAGAGGTTGTCTTTATAACTTATCTTTCTGAGGAGACATCAGGGAAAAAAGAACAGGCAAAAAAATGCTTGCAGCTAAAGAAACAAACCTGTAGCGGGAATATTTTTAAATTGTAGCCCTTCAAAAAGCTGTCATTAACGTGTAGAAGACTTTAAATAAAAAGTGCCATAGACAGAGATGGGAAACTGCTTTTGTTCCTACTAAAAAGGAGTACTCATGATAAAGGAAGAGTGAAATGGATAATATAGGCCTCATGAGATTTTCAAGGGATCAAAGGTTCAAATGTAGAAGCAGCATCGTTGGGTATAGGCCTCAACTCAGCAAAGCATTTAAACATATGCTTAAATCCTATGGAATTAAAGTTTAAGTGCTAAGGGGTTGGAGAAAAGTATGGGTAAGTAGGAATAAATTACATTTCCAACAGTATCATAAAACTTCTTCACAGCTATCATCTTTCCTTCCTTCCCTCATCCCTTGCACTGCAACAATGTTTAAACATGGCAAATCTAGTTAATTTAATTCAACACAGCTGTTTAATCAGTGGATTAAATTCTAACTTAACGTGTATGCATTTATTTACATAATTTGATACGCTAACATGAAAGACAGCTTACATTTACTGCCTGAATTTAACTAGTACATGGGACATCAATTTTCCCTTTACATCTGTAACAGCTTTCCTTGGAGAAAATTAGACTGCCTATAATTCTGTGTTATAAAGAGCCATTGCTACAGGTGGCGCACGACACAGTTTTATTACTGCATTAATTTGACAGACTCAAGACCACAATACTGACAAGTAATGCTACTTTTGCAAGACGTTAATAAATACTATACAAAGAAATCTATATGAGCTCATTAGCAAGACTAAATATAATGTGACAGAAAGACTAACATCTTAAATATGATAATCATCCATCTGAACTTCTTTTACTAAAATTCTTGAACATTATTTCAGAATCTAAATTGCTTCCAAATTTCAAAATTCAAAAATTAGTGAGTGGCACAATTAACTACTAACAATAAAATATCGAACACTTAAATATTTTGGACCTACTTATTTCTGCCACATAACATATGTATAATTTCCTTTGCCATGTGAAAGTATAACCAAAGCTTCATGAGGATTCCTGCTTGGATTGTTCTTCCGCCCTTCAGTAATAAAGCAGTCCATCCAAACTCAAGTTTATGAAAAGTAGCTTTATCAAAAATGTCGAAACTCCAGTTTGATACAGAAAACAGAACAAAAAACGGGAGTCTTCAAAAGAACAAAAAGAGGGTCCCAGCGTCATCGGCGTCTGACCAAGTGGAATTTTCTCCCACGAAAGCTCATGCGATAAATAAATGTTAGTCTTTAAAAGTGCCGCAGGACTCTGTTTGTTTCTCTGCAATAGACTAACATGGCTACCCTTTGGAATAAGACTAGACAGTCAGCTGACAGCAGCTTCTTCTAAAGACCTCTAATACAGAAGAAAAAAAAAAAAACACATGCTCCCTCATATGGGTCTTCTTATATTACATTAATACACTAACATGGACTTTAAATTTGATTTAGGTTCAGTCCATACTTGTATCAGAACCTCCTAGCACTAAATGTGTTAAAATCCCTCTAGCAGAAGCTGTATTTAAACAGACTCCATCAACGCACACAGAAATTATACTAGTTAGGACATAAGAACAGCTATACTGGCTAGTGACCCATTCCGTCAGCCATTTCCAGCCTCTGACAAACAGCAGTCTCTGCTCAACTGAACTAATATCCTTTGCTGGAGCTATCCATGAACTTACCGAGTTCTCTGTTGAGCCTCATTATAGTCCTGAGGTATTAAATTATAGTATATGGTACAGTACTTATGTCAACAGTGCATATAATCCCATTTTCAATAAAAAGATTGATGATCATGCTGATCAAGGAAACCGGGCTAAAAACAAATGATTTCTTTTGATTTGCTGTAACAGCCTGACCTGATCCTATGCATACACTCCCCTGCATTTAATTTCCTCCCATTCTGTAAGTTTCCCATCTTCAAAGCGTCTGACTAAGTGGGATTTTCTCCCACGAAAGCTCATGTGATTAATAAGTCTGTTAGTCTTTAAAAGTGCCACAAGACTCTGTTTTTCTGCAATAGACTAACACGGCTACCCCTTTGGAACCTAAAAAAAGATGGTAGCTTAGTTGGAATTTATTCCAGTGTGGGCAAGATCTTAAGGCCCTTGATACAAAATTACACAAATTAAAACTCTGCAGCCTTAACCCTAAACATGTAGATTTTGACTTTACTTATGGAATGAGAATTAAACAATATAGAAATGGTTTAAGGGGAAAAAAATCAAATAGGTTCTCTCAGGAACTGCCTAAAAGATATTTTGGAATTAGAAGTAATATACTAGGCCAAAATACTATATAATGAAATTTAGTTACCTAATCTAAATTCCATTTTTATTTGGACTTCACTTTATTAATTTTAGATTTTACATTGTACTTATGCATTATAAAAATTCTTACCAGCTGCATCTCTCTAAAATGCAGGCATACACATAAGTTAAACTGAATTAATGGGGTCTAACTGAATAATAAGTAGTAATTTTTTTAAACTTAAAAGAGGACTTGTGATTAAAAAATAAAATCAGAATTTTAGCATGTTCTATGAGATAAATGATTTCATGTTTTATGGAACAAAATGATAGCAGAACCTGGTAAAGTGCTTTGTTACATATGATCCCATGATTATCAAGCAACCGCTTTTGAGGGTAGATGATACAAATATTTCCACCTCTCACTTTGCTCCCATGAGTAGTCCCATTGAATTCAATGTAGTAAAGATTCTTATATACGAGTGTTTGCAGAATCATGCCTTTAGCTTACACCCAGCTGCTCTGCATCTTTCAAAATGGTACACTGCCAGAACAATCCACTTTCAGATTTCTTCTGAAATGTGCAATACAAATACCCAATTCTCTTATCACTCAGAACTTTTATGCTGATATAATTATTGAATTCAGTGAAGTTACTCCTTGCAAACTGGTGGGAGGGGAAAATCAAGCCTGATATCAGTATATTAGACAAAAATAATTTTTTCAAGCTAATTTGACACTCAGACTATGAGAACAGAATATAATCCCTGTTTTAAAAAGGCACTTACAGATCCAGTTCCTTTGGTGATCTGTCAGTCCAGTGTAATAACTTATACTTTATGCTTCAAAAGTTCTGAAAATCATGGATTTCTTTACATCTGTTTAAAAATATTTAGACACTCAGAAACTTACGAGATCAGGCATACAATGCAAAATAGCGGCCTGATTCCCCTACATTTGTTTCCAATCTGGCTCACGACCTACTCTTTTTTACAGTAGCAATAACTGTCTCTAAAGATTTTACAAGGAAACTGGTATTACTCAAAAGAAAGCAACATTTTGTCCCTGGCGATTTTCTGCACACTGTTCTGAAGAGATCAAAAGATTAAAATGTTGTTATTCACAGGATTTCTTTCATTCATGTATGTAATTCCATGAAAAAATTAACTGATACAAACAGAAACCATATAGCCCAAGTATTGCAAATGAACAAGATTTAAGACGTTCTTAAATGGGAAATATAGCCAGGTGAGATAAAATAAATTGGCAGATAAAAAAGTATTTTGACTCTTTTTTGATGTTTGTGGCAGACTATTGTGAAAGATTTAAAAATATTTAATTAATAAGACAGAATTGCTTGCAAATTTCCTCCAGTATTTATTTTGGCTCAGAGAGATGTCATGTTACTTCAGAGAAAAAAATAGTTTAGCAGTATTTTGCCAAAGATGCTTATCTCAATGATACATAATTGATATTATATCTAGAGCCCTGCACGGATAGAAATATGTGGATCAGCATCTTCAAGAAATGGTCCATGGATATTTGGGTTGTATCTGCGGATGCAGATATCAGCAGATACCTGCAGATTTGCAGGGCTCTAGCCCTGCATAGATACAAATATATGGATCTGTATCCAATCTGCACCCGCAAGAAACTGTCTGTGGATATCCACATTGTATCTGTGGCTATAATGCAGATATCCGTGGATTTGCAGGGCTCTAATTATATCATCTGAAGTGGCAATTATGATTTTGTTTTTTGTATATCACCTGTGTACACTGTACATGACTCCAAAAAAATCTAAAGTTAAGGCACATTTGTTCTTATTTTAAATATCAGTACTACTAACAAACCTAATTTAACATTTCAATAGTGAGAAAATCTACTTTCAACCTGATTTACTAAGTGAAAATGCTTTCAAAGTTTTCTTAAGAGCTATGATATAAAACATCAGATCTCACGACATCCTACTATTTACATTAAAAGTGCAATAACTAAGTTAAATATATCATTAAGAACTGAGTGAGAAAATGCTTGATTCAATATTTGGATAAAATACAAGCTGGCTAACTATAGAAAATGTATAAATGAAAGACACAATGGGAGGGTTAACAAGAACACTTGATTTGAATATATTTACAAAAAATTTAGCTTGCTTACAAAAATGTAAAGCCTGATCTTGGCTATGAATCTACTTTTACTCCAGTTTTCAGGGACAGAAGGAAAGTGTTCCAATATGCAAAGAATGAAATTGATAGGTGATGCAATACAGGTTAGACCAGTGTTTCTCCACCATACTTACACCAGGGACTGGCTTGCTGCTTTCCTAAACTGTGTCAGGGAGATCTCAGGGATTAGAACCAGCCCACACAAGCTGGTCACTAAGAAACACTGGGTTATCCTACCTGCGTGCAATGGGCAATTATAATGAAAAATAATGACCCCGATGATGATCAAACTTACACTAGTGTAAGCGAAAATAGAATCAGGACAATTAATTGCTTTTTATTTTAAAAAAAACAACAACAAACCAAGAATGAAAAGTCACATAGCCACACTACAAGATAAAAATTAATGTTTAAGTACCTTTAAAAAAAAAATCTTACAATTAAAAATAAGTTTCTACTGTGTTTTCAATTCTCTTTTTAATAAAGAAGCTTGAATGAAATGTAAAGCAACTAACATACATATGGAGGAGATGAGTGGTGAAAGCAAAGGGCAGCTGGAGGATGTCTGATAAAGGAGTTCTGGTTTTTATTGCAATGTTGACTTCATTTGGAGACTGCAGAACCATAGTGACTACTCAGAGTCTAATAAAAAAAAGGATTCACATGAACTCCAGCTGCAAGCATATGATCAGTGCTTAAATTGTAAAAGCTGGGCGTTTCCAGATTACCATATTTGTACATCACATGGAATTGCACACTCACCACACATGAAACAATTCTGCAATCTAATGCAGCTACTTATTTCCTGTTGAATCAATCATTCAGTATACACCTTCCTCCTACATAGATCAGTGGCAAAATATCGCAATTGCTATTTTTGGTAGTCCTTGCTTGTAAACAAAACACAGCCAAATAGTGTTAAATCAGATCAGTTTAAAAGCTTTTATTCACTAGGAGTATGAGAGGTAACAAGCATTAACCATACCCTTACATATCACTGCAGTTTCAGAGGGGGAGCCGTGTTAGTCTAGCTCAGCAAAACAAACAAGGAGTCCTGCGGCACTTTTAAAGACTAAGAAATTATTGGTAAATCTTCTTTAATGGTATGGAGGGGAGCCATTAAGTGGAATCAAGACCTGATTCATAAAGAATGACTCTCAGACATGTAATTTCAGGGAACCGTGTGTCTTTTTGCACAGGTATCACCAGTCACCATATCTACTATATATTCTAAAGAAAAACAGCTAAAAGTCTACTACTCTCCCACCACCCCTTCATCTCTTTTCTTCCCTCTTCTTTACTGCCACATTGCTGTCTGATATTACTCATTACAAGACAAAAATGGTGTTTTATATGCTAACTAAAGCATCTTTGAGAAGGTCTGCAGGTAAAAGTTATATGGTTCAGTTGTATTGTGAGTTTCCAGTCCTTTCGGGATTCAGCCCCTCACTAGCACATAGACCCATTAAAGGTAAACCCATACGTGCAGGGATTCACTTGTGAAGATTCAACTGTGGAATCAGGGTTTATTTACATAAAAGACTTTGTAGGAACAAACTCTGGATGCCGAAAAACAAATTTTTAATAGATACGAATACTGCACTGAAACACAAAACACCTATGTAAAATTCAATAAAAACAGAGAGAATTAAAGGACAAAATTACAAACATTTCAGTCTTAATTCATCCGGTTGCGAATGAACATTCCATCATATATTGGTCCTAACATTACATGCACAAAATCCTGCAGAAGTACTCAGAAGCATTAAACAGAGAAAAATAAAGCTGGCTATTGGCTAAGTGAGTGGAATTCTTGTTTACTTTAACTGGCATAGGAGGATATATTTGGTCATTAAGCTGTGTATTTCCTTGGTCACAGAAAAATTATCTGAATCTCTTGCTATACCTTAAACATACCTTATTCTTTCCTGAGTGCAATATACTGGTAGCCAGAGTGTTTTCAATCAGCCTTTTTAAAAAAAACAAACAAACAACCCTATTGATAGTCTTTAAAAGTGCCACAAGACTCTGTTGTCTAACAGATTTATTAATCGCATGAGCTTTCGTGGGAGGATTTTCTCCCACGAAAGCTCATGCGATTAATAAATCTGTTAGTCTTTAAAAGTGCCACAAGACTCTGTTGTCTTTCTACAATAGACTAACACAGCTACCCCTTTGGAATTTAACCCTATTGATAGTTATGCATCACTTAGGCATTTATTTCTGCACAGAAAATTTTATTTAAAAAACATGCACTTCTAGAGAATGTGTTGACAAAGCCCTTATAAAAATACTGAGGATGACCCAAAACATTTTAGCCTAAAATTGTGTTACATGACCTTATTGTACAACACAAATATGTATGTTTTAAAATGGATAAGATGGGGAGTCTAAAATAAAACAGAAAAACCTATAAAGAAGTATTGGTAACTGAAGAAAGTTACTGACGACTAGACTTCAGATAACAACGAAGGCAAAACACTTACCTGGAAACGAATAAGGCAGATGGAAGCCCTGTCGCCTACACTCTGCTGAAAAGCATGCTCAATAGCATCTATGGGTGCTTCTTTAAGAAGTCTTTAACACTCTCTAGTGGTTCCAGTTTGAATAGCAACACATTGCTATAAATTGCGTATGTATCATGCAAAGTTTTAACATTCATATCACTAGAAACACCTAAATTATTAAATGCAAACTACTGTTTAGCATTCAAGACCATGACCCATAATGCAGAGCTTTCTATTAATATTAGTGGACAAGTTTTCTCCAGCTTCCATCAATGCCTTAGAAATTTTACGATATAGACAGATGCTAATAGGTCAAATTTTACCAATCTGTTACAGAAGACACACACGCGTCTGTTGCAATCTAAAATTCTGCAACTGTGTGTCTAAAACATCCACAACTCCCACTTTTCACTGACTGCTGGATCAGCATGTGGATCCTTTTCCAAGAGAAGGTTTAAAAGAGCTCCTCAAAAGCCAGAAACTCAAATAACGATCAAACAGGCATGCTTGGAAGCACGTTCATAATTATTTTCACATTAATAACTGCTGAGAAGACTTTTACATTTCCTATTTAATGTTCTACTTCAATGCTACATACACTGAATAGAATAGTTGTGTTCATCTATAAAGATTATGCAAATGGTGTCATCCATTGTTAAGTGTCAGACCATTTAACTGACACGCTTTCTAAAAAGAAACAGAACTCAGCTTGCTGCACAAACACTAGGGAAAACAGCCATGGGGAAAAAAGTTGCAGTACAAGTCACCTTCCACAGAAAGTTATCTGCAGATTAAAACATACACAAAACACCTCCTTTTAATATATTCTCTTCTGAATTTCCAGAAACTGCATACAGTTTCAACATGAAATACCATTCCAATATGCTTTTTCATATGTCATCAGAAAGAAGTGAAAGGACTAAAATAATGAAAACAGGCCATGCTTCTAAACAAAAGAAAAAAAAATATTTAAATTTAAAAAAAATATTAAATATTTAATCAAAAAGGAATAGGAAAAAAGAAAAAAATTCTTGTTCCTCCCAAAAAAGAATGAAAAAACCAGTTCTTTTGGATATGTCAAGCTCAAATGTGTCATTGAATAAAATTTTGCCTTTTGAAAAGGAAGAGTAGAACATACATGAATATGAAGATACTGCAAACAAGGTATTTTCAATACCATCATCGCAACATAGCTGCAGTGGCATCAATGTCATCGGCCAATTTGTGTGCCTTTTAATGGTTGTGTAAGATACAGTTACTGTAACTGTGGTTCTTCGAGATGTGATGGAGACATGTATTCCACTTAGATGTGTGCGCACCTATCACGTCAGAGACTTTTGCTGAGCACTTCCTGCAATGTGCTGGTGCTCATGCCTTGTGGCTGTGACCTCTCACCTGGCTCGAAGAGCCACCAGTTCCTCAATTCCTCCCAGTTGCTTCACATTAAAAGCCCATGAGAAGAGACTCCAATGCAGAGAGGATGGAGGGTGGGTTGTGGAATACAAATGTGCATCACAACTGAAGAAATACAGTCACAGCAAGGTAACTTTCTTTTTCTGTAAATTGTTATGTCTGTGCATGAGTTTGTCTACTCCAATTCAGTTCCAGCATGCACAGAGGTTGGAGAGGAGAAAAGGCTGAACATAACAATCAAGCAATATTATGTCCCCTTCATATATCCCCCCCTCTTTTCCCTTTTAATTCCTTCTTACATTGGTGCTGAAGCAGGCCTCGACAAATCTGCCAGACACCTAGGGGCCAGCCCAAACACACAGGTGTCCCAAGGTATCCGGCAGAGAAAGGAGTCCCCCACACCGCGGCCGTTTGCAGAGCCTTTCGGTGGCAAGCCCCTCCCCCATTGCCGAAAAAAGCTGCTGCTGGTGGATCTTTTGGTGGTACAAGGGGGAAAGAGGAAGAAACGGTGGCGCTCTTCCCCTCCAGTGTCACCATTTCTCCCCCGCTGCCATGCCCCCAGCACCACCAAAAGAGCTGCCAGCAGCAGCTTTTTTCAGCGGCTGGGTAGGGGGTTCTTACTGCACTGTGCTCGCACCAAAAGTCGTCCCTCTCCCACACCACCAAAAAAAACCGCTGCGGCTGGCTCTTTCGGCGGCACTGGGGAGGGGTGGAGCAAGACGAAGAGGGAGAGATGGCAGCACTGGAGAGGGAGAGCACTGGTGTTTCTCCCTCTTCCCCCTGTGCCACTGAAATATCCGCCAGCAGTGGCTTTTTTTGGCGGCGGGGGAGAGAGAGCCCGGTGCGCCCTGCGTGGGGCAAAATCCTAGGTGCCATTGCGACCCGGTGCCTAGGATTTGTTGAGGCCTGTGCTGAAGACTACCCCACACAAACTACCACTCTCTTGAGAAAGCATTCTGGTATAGCAGGGTAACTCTCTGACAGCTTAAGGAATAACCTTGTTGATAATCTGTTTTACCACTAACTTTGTAGTTACACTCTTTAGGAATGCTCCTAATGCATCACACTCTGCATGTAGTTTAGCATGGCTGTCTTTTTTTCCATATTGTTTCTGACATACGTTGTTCCCTGACAACCATGAACTCCTTGACTCTGCCCACTGTTCTGAAAATTTGAAAGACTTCCAGGTCTAGCCATCATGTTACATACCATATGAACGCTAATACTAAAGGACAATAGCAACAGGTATGGATAACAAGACCGGTCAGCCTTAATACTGAAGCCCTTAATTATTAAATAATTTCCATCCTATTGAGTGGAAGTCACAACCCTGTTAACCCCTTTCAATAAAGACGTTAGTGAGAAAATGAAGGGAAATCACTACCAGGATATAAAAAGGGGGGGGGGGGGGGAGAGATTACAAATACAAAACACAAATAAAACTTACCTGTGGCCTCGAATGTCAGACTGGTCACATACTCCTCCTAAGGCTATCCTATGGAACTCTCGTCCTAGGGTCTTTGCAACAGATCTTCCCACACTAGTTTTACCAACTCCAGGGGGGCCCACAAAACAAAGGATAGGCCCCTTTAGGTTGCTTTTAAGTTGTCTGACAGCTAAATACTCCAAAACTCGCTTCTTCAACTTCTCCATGGCATAATGGTCATTGTCCAGAAGAATTCTGGCTGCACGAATATCTAGACAATCTGTCAAGTATCAAAATAAAGAGATCAGCATAATTTTTCTTTAAAGATTAAGCAGTTTCTAAAATGTTATTGATAAATTTACTATTGTAAATGGCTACATTTCAGACTGTTTTCTGAGAGCAACAAAATTACAGTTTTTGCCATCTTGAAGAAATAAGATTAACCAAAAAATGTTCAACATCAACATAATCTCCCTTTCCTTTTGTAAAGAAATGTGTTAAAAGGAAGCTAGATAGATCCTGGTACTGAAATATGGACCTTTCAGCTCTTGGTTATGGGTTCGAAATCTGACCCAGCTTAGAAACAACTGTTATATGAAGCCTGTTTGTTGACCTATAAGAAATGAGCTCGTCTCAGGCAAACTAATGAATTGGTTATCACACAACAAAAATCATTACTATGGTCTTGTTGGCAATCTCAGCAGGAAGGTCCTGGGCAATGCCTCCTAAATTATTCTGGAATGGTCTCCAAAGGTTCGAAACCCAGGGACATAATGAAAAATATATAGGAATTCTTTCAGCATACACCAACCATCTAGAATCAGATGTCTGTGCACATCGCTTTTGAATATACCTCCAGCCAAGACTCTGCCAATTAGGGCTTTGTAAAAAAAGCCTTATTTATTTTATCTGAAGTGCCAAATTGTTATTCGGGGGCACAACATGTGCATTGGCAAGTACATCATCATCAATGGTAAGTATGGCTCAAGTAATGGTGAATCTATACTATGCATATATACACCATCTGTCCTCTCCCCTTGAGGCAGGTGCAAATGCTAGTTTATAACTTTACTCAATTCCATCACCATTTGAACGTGCAGTGAAACTCTAAAACTAACAAAGGCATATCCTGATCTTGCTCCAAGCGGAAACAATGACAGAATCCTTCAATGAAAGCAATCAAGAAACAGAGCCAGAGTAATGACTGATCTTTAAATTAAGTATCATTACATAATCTTACATCTACACCCAAGCTGTCTACACCCACTCGGTCACATGAAATTCAGGCAATTTTTCCTCCTGAATAATTTTGAATAAAAGGGATAAAGAAGCACAAGAATCAAAGGGCCTGACTGTGCTTTTACTTATGCTGACATAAACCAAGAATATATTTCAATTAAGATAATGCAGTTTCATTAGGGAAGACTCGGGTGCTAAAAATCTGTGTTTGCAATTTCTTAGTGTGACGGATATTCCATGCAGCTGCAGTATCTTTGGTGGGAATACACTGTATTAAGAGTATGTATCACTGTGGAACAGGAACTGTACATACGATTGTGCTCCACTCCAAGCTGGAGAGTTACCACAGCTCCTTCATGAACTAAAACAGTCGGGAGTGATTAAGGTGAATCACTCATGATGTAAAGACCTCCAGAGAAGTATCACCCTCTGGGGAGGTTTGCATATTCTGGTTCAAACTGGGTTTCCAGAGAGTAAGGAGAAATAGAAAGGACTTTTGGCACAAAGCTTCTGTTTAAACGGACTCCTGGTCTTTTTTCTGCTCTAACAACTGGACAAGGAGGGGCAGCAACTTCAGCAGAAAGACTGGAAAGATGATTAGAATGAAGGGAAACCACCAGAAAGCTTCTAGGGTGCATACAGAAATCTTTAAGTTGATTCTTCTGGTAATGCTGTTAACTTCAGAATAAAGGTGCTTACTTACAAAGAGTTGTGTGATAACTTTTAATTGCTGGCAATGAATGCCCTGTTCATAGCCCTGAGAGAGAAAACAAAGCACAGATGCTTGCCTTCAGACACAATAATGTGCTGGCGATATCACAATGTAAGGCAGGGAGCTGTGCAGCCATACAACCTTCTGGTCAGAGGGAACGGCAGTGGAACGAGTGTCCATACACAGAGACAGGTGATGACAGGAGACCTCAGACCTGACTAGGAAGTATTGCTGTGGACCAAGGATGTGAGACATTGGAGGTGGAAGATGTAAGCACAATTACCTTGAAATCACTACAGTAAAATATAAAGATGGAACAAACCCGGAGGGACCATTCCAGAAGTGACAAGATACATTATAGCAGCCATAGGCCTGATATGTGACACCCCTATTCATATTTAACTTTGCCCATGTGAAGAAATTTGGACCAAATCCAGGATTTTGCTTTGAGCTCATTTCTATTTTCTACCTCCAGTGACCGTATGCTGAATCCTATTAAACTCTCATGAGCAGAGCAGGAATCAGCTAGATGGACAGGATGCCTCCACTTATTACCGACTTATTTTAGAAAGTGTTAGCGATTCAACAATCAATATTCTTCCAAAAGCCAATTCTGAGCAATTGGCCCACACTGTTAAAGGCTGAAATGGTGTGTTACAACTGCCATCTTTTAAGGGAGACAAATTGGAGAGCCTGACCAGTTGTCATCATTAAATTCCACTTTATGTAAGCACTGAGCTTTTACTCCAGTGTCTTGGCCAAATACCAGAGTTCCATTTGAATGGTTATATATTCCATACCTATTTCACAGTAATGTGTTAACATTTATAAAGCACTGAGTTTCTTGGATGAAAGCTTCCATACAAGTAATATTATTGGCATGAAAAGAAGAGAGAGGCAGCAAGACTGGAGAAAAAGCCAGAGAAAATATTTTCTGACAAAGTGCACATTTTTTATCTTGAACAAATAATGCGTCAGTCTGAGATACTATATGCCACACCTATTATCTTACTATGAAAAATATTTTACATTTAAAATGTATACCAATTCTCACTAAAACACATTACATTTTCTTAAAAAGCCACCACAGTACTGAGCAACTAAGGGGGGCAAAAATACAAGAATATTTGTATTTCGCAGGTTTCTAATACATTAATATGAATGTTTTACATTGTGCCTGTATACACCGTATGTGTACATATAGTACACTGAATGCCTGGATCGCAAAGCCAGTATATTTGTTCAAGATGACAAGATTCTAGCCGTTGCCAATACGGTGTCATTTTGGAAGATGGAGATAGCAAAACACTCCATTGGGAGAATGGAGAGACTAGTAGCTAAGACACAGAAAGCATTGAAAACATTTATATTCCTAGGCAGATATTACCTATTATGAAAAATTTAGAGTGCTATATAGGAACATCAACAATGTAGTGAGGTGTCATGCCAAAGCAAATTGATCAAGATGAAAGAATCTTGCTAAGTAGTTTTTTTTCCAGTTTAGTTAAGAACATTTTTATTTAGAACAATTAAAATTCTTTATATTGAAAATGAAATTGTCCTTTTCTAGTTTTCAATTGAGTAACTTTCAGTCACTCTGTATTTAAAAGCTAGATGAAATAACTATAAAAAAGAACTTTAACTTATAAATCACTCAGTCATATTAAAATATCCATTTGGGGCAGTAAACCCAGCAGCAGCAGCAGCCCAACCTGATGACGCATTAGCTCAAAAATGCTGCGGAGTCAGCAAAGGAAGTACAGAACTCTAACCTACTGAAACATTATCAATAAACAAGTTCCAGAGGGGTAGCCGTGTTAGTCTAGTTCAATAAAAACAACGAGTCCTGTGGCACTTTTAAAGACTAACAAATTTATTTATCGCATGAGCTTTCATGGGTAAAATCCCACTTCATCAGATGCATGAAATGGAAACTACAGTATGGAAGGGATAAATAAATGCAGAGGAGGGTAAGTCACAAGGTCAGTTCAGATTTTTTTCAACAAACCAAGCAAGTTGTTTTGATTCAAACAGTGTGGAACAACAGAAAAGGTATGAAGTGACTTCCCCCTCTTCTAACCTTCCCATCTTCTTATCTGTTGTTCCATACTGTTTGACTCAAAACAACTTGCTTGATTTGCTGAAAAAATCTGACCGGCCAACAGTGCGTTGTGTGAACAAGTACTACTTATGTTTGTCAATACAAAAAAAGCTGACAGCGATTTATTGATGTTTTAACTATGAACAGCTGACAATAGTTTCTATCCACACTGTACTCCCATGTATTTTAACACCACATGAATTAACATGTATTCTGACTTGATTCACATAAGCCATGAGTGACTCACATTCTGTAGTTTATATTATACAAACATATAATACATGTCTTGGAGTAGGACTGTAAATTGTTTTCCTAATGGAATCCAGATGAAAACAAATTCTCAATAAGCAAATATTTAAATAAAAATTTAGAAAGGAAACAGATTTCCCTGTGAATCTTCTGTGAGGTTCCTACAAAAAAGTTACTTTGCAAAACAATGAAAACTATATTGTCAGGTTTCCTTTAAATAACAGGCCTGTTTCCTCAGTTGTTCATATATCTTCAGTGATGCTTAAGCAACAAAGAGACACAAGATAAAAACCACGTTGGCTTCAGTGACGTGTTCTCCATAAAGTAGTCACTTGGTATAAAGTGATTTTTTAATAAGAGAAATTAATGATTGCCAAATGTAAACTTGTTAAACAGGCAGAACAGAATATGTTGTCAATTTCTAAGAAGATATTAGCAACGATCATTTAACAAGTATTAACCGAGGTGCATTAATGCCTTTACAATGTGAAAAATCTAGGGAAAAAATCAAAATATATGACATCAATAAAGCAAGAAAAATTAGGCAGTAATCAGATCAAGACTTTTCTGCTCTGTGCTCCTCTAATCACCATTTTTCTGATGAATACATGAGCTATATTTATATTTCATAGGCCACTGGATTAGTTTTACTTGGTTAAGAATAATTTATTTTTAAAACCAAATTAGTACATTAAGGATATTTCTGCCATCAGACCACACAAAAAGAATTTACAATACAGACCCAATTAGGAACAAGAGTATTTAAATGTCAGATACTTTTCCTGGAATTTCTCCAGGACAGACAAGCAGCACCAAAGAAGGTCTAACAGACATTTACCTTTTGTACTTTTGTTCCACGGAAGTTCCACCATTAATTCCAAATAATTTCTGGTCAAGGCATATTCTGGCATTGATTGAGGCATTTTCTTTAATCTGAAAGGACATGTATGTAGTGGATATGCGTATCAAGGAGAAAGAATCTCAGCTCAAACGTGTTTTCTCCTGCCACAAAACCTGTATCTAGTACACAGAAGTGCAAAGCATTCCTATTTACTAAACTGAAAATCTTAATGCTAAGAAATGAAGCAAAATACTGTTGCATGATTTATAAGATTGTGAGCAGAACTGAGGTAACTGGTTTTTTTCCTGATTTGAGTCTGATTTGAAAACCCGGAAGTTCCAGTTTAATTCAAACCAAAAGTGAAATGTTCCAAAGGGTTAGCCGTGTTAGTCTAGGTCAGCAAAACAAACAAGGAGTCCTGTGGCACTTTTAAAAAAGACTAAACACTTTTAGATTTTTTTAAAAAAATCAAGTAAAGTAAAGCTTTTGACCCTTTATTTAAGAGAACCCATTTATTATTTTCAGCAGAATGACTTAATGATAAAGTCCACCCTTCTTATTTTAAAGATTTTAAGACTATTCCACTTCTCTGAATGGCATATAGATTTTTCCAACAGTACCCCACAACAATACCAAAGCATTGACCTATCATAAATATAGATTTAAAGCTTGAGCAGGTTATCTGTTTTCTAAGCAATAAAGGTACATTGTTAGTGTCAAGTTATACTCATTCTTAATCATCTAGGGGCTTTCTTCGTGTTTCCTCTTATTTATAAACACTTAAAAATAATCCCAAAAATGATTACATTAACAATAGGGGAAACAACTCTTCTGCTTGAAATTTTATTTTTTTAAAATTATTTCCCAACATAATCAAAAAACTACAAACATCTCAAGCGGAAGACAGACTGTGGCAAGAATAGCTCATAAGAAACTTCTGAAAACCTCACTGTTTTAGAGGTTTTATCACCTACCTCTTTATTTCTTTTACACAAACTTTAAGAGCTTGCTCTGGCATACTGGATGTCCTAATTTTCTTTTCTAGCATGACAATATCATCATGATCTTCATCCTCCTCTTCATCTTCTACAGTACCTGGAATGTGATTGATCCTCCGAATAGGACGAATAGATACCACCTAAGAAATGGAAAATAGAGGCACAGAATGGTACACAAGTATCTTTTTAGAAGATAAACTGTGACAAACTGAAGTTAAGGGCTTGAAGCAAAGTTTATTGGGCAAATTATTTGGTCTGTGTTATGCAGAAAATCAGATCAGATGGTCACAATAGGTGCATCTACACTTACAAATTAAGTCAACTTAATTTACTCCGCATCTACACTGGACTTTTTTTTAAAAACGATTTTGTAAAAATCTAAATAAATAATCATCTTGTGCAGAATATGAGAATTGGATGTTTTGAACCAGTTATTACTCAGATATGGAAAATTATGGTCAACGAAATGAAGTGTGAATGATTGTGGATTCAATTTTAGATATCTTTTTTGAAAACGTGACTCTGTATTTAATTATATTATTCCTCTCTACCAAACCATGACGTGCATTTGAGAATTTCATGTTTGAAAGACCATACCCTTTTATCATCATCCTGTTTAGGTTTTCTGGTTTTTTGAAGAAGCTTCAGGCCTTCAATCTGTCTAACAAGCAATGGTATAGTCATCTTGAATCGCTCCTGCAGACTAACAGCATCTAAAATCTATCATCAGAAAATAAAAACCAAAACAGTTAATATTTCTCTCTAAGATGAAGTTAGTTCATACGATAAGTAATGATAGCACAGAGATTTTTTTCTGGGTTAAAGATGGATTATTATCAAAGATCTGGAGTAGATAGTTTACAAAAAAAATTTAGGAAAGCAGTTACTAGTAACAGTAGAGTGGAATACAAGGCTCCTATCTCAGATACGTGAAATGACTCCAGGGTTTGGTTTGTGCTTAGTGTTTGTCGTTAAGCTGGCACAAAGGCATCTAGGAGCACACTGTGTAAACAGTGAACAGGGAAAGCAGGTGAAACATAGGATGTATATCTATGCAGCTGGGAAGGTTCTTTTCAGCATAGGCAGACAGATATGCATAAATCTGCTCAAACTTGTGACTGGGGCAGCACAGGTGGCAATTTAAGCTAGCCACACAAAAACAATCCTGCCCAAACCCCTGGGTACATATTCAGCCACCGGGTGGGCTGCTGAGGCCACTCTGCTATTTTTAGCACTCCAACTGGAGCAGAGCTA
The DNA here is from genome assembly GCA_007922175.1 of Pelusios castaneus. Classification (NCBI taxonomy): domain Eukaryota; kingdom Metazoa; phylum Chordata; order Testudines; family Pelomedusidae; genus Pelusios; species Pelusios castaneus. The sequence continues at coordinate 9,790,494 of ML685783.1, forward strand.
GGCATGTCTGGTTACCCAAGCTAGGAAGCATCCTCCCAGCTGCTGTGTAGAAATAAACCACGAGAGCAGGGCAAACCTTCAGAAAGAAAACACAGCACAGTTGCTAGGTCAGACTACTGTGTATTTAATGCTTTATTTTGTTGTGCTGACAGAGAAGTACACTTCCCACAGACACCCGCTTTAAGGAAATTCCCACAGTAAGAGTGGAGAAATTAATGGGACATCATTTTACATTACCAAGTCTCTCAAAACTTGCCTTCTCTCCTCTGATTTCTTTTCCAATTGTACCTATGGCTTTACATTCATTTTGAATTCCAAATCTATTCACACTGATCATGTGACTGTTTAGGAACCCCACCTCAAAGGCAATGAAGGTCTGTTATGACTTGTTGCCATCCCAACATGTTGGCAGGATTAAATATGCAGAGATTTTCTCATCTACACAGACTATTAAACAGCTAGAGGCATGGCAAGGAAGCCAATCATGGGACAATTACAAATTCTATCCTTGGCTACGTCTACACTGGCAAGTTAGTTCGAATTAAGCTTCCTCAATTCGAACTAACTAAAGCCATGGCTACACTAGGCTTTCATTAGTTCGGATTAAGGGCGTCCTTAATTCGAACTAATAACTTTGAATAGGGTACTAGAAGTAAGGTTTAATTCAAATTAACTAGTTCGAATTAACCAATGTGGCCATGTTAGTTCGAACTAACCGGCCCATTGAAATCAATGGAGATCACTAATTCGAACTAAGCAAATGCCATTCATGGCACTTGCTTAGTTCGAACTAATTTTTTCCAGTTCGAATTAAGCTAATTCGAACTAACTAAAATTAATTCGAATTAGTTAGTTCAAACTAACTAATTCGAACTAATTTTAGTAAGTGTAAACATAGCCCTTGTGCTCAACAATGCCCTGAAACACAATTAGCTTTCTCTTCCCCTTCGTGCTGGAGCTGGGTCACTAAGAAGGGTGGAGCAGGGCTCTCACGGCTCCTACAGGCAGACTAAAGCCAGAAGAGTACAAGCTCATGATTGCACCTCCTCTTCAATCTCCTGGGTGCCATCTCCAACTCTGTGCTTCCCACTGCATTTAGAGGCCAGGAAGCAAGTAAAAGACAGCTGTTGGCTATCTCCAGCCACCCTACCTGTAATGAAAAGCTGTAGGGGGCAGGACTAAAGACTCTGCACAAGGACCAGCTGCACTCTATACTTTCACTTCAGATCAGTAACTGGGCTCCTATTTGGCCTGCCAAGGGAGCAAAGAAAGTCCGGCCCTGTTTCAGGTAGAAGGAGGAACAGCACAATCACTGATGCCAGGAGGATACTGGGACTGAGGCCAACATGGTGTTGGTTTATCTCATGACGTCATAGGATATGTACCTACATGCCATTGGCAGGGCCAGCAAAACCTTGACACTCAGGTGAAACACACGTGAAAATCCACTTTCAGTGACTACAGTTCACCAGGGAGATTTTTCTATATGCCACTTTCTTACTCTCTCTATTTTCTACCAATTGCTTTACCGAAAGAAACAAATGTTTATTACTGTTAGCACTGATAAGTCAGCACAGCTATAGAAAAGTGAACTGGGGTCCAGTGCAGCGCGAGGACGCTCAGATTCTGATGGTAGAATATTTACATACAAGAAAGAAGCAGAATCTCCAGATGGGTTATTTCAAATCCCAGGTTTAGTTTGCAGCACTGGCAGTTACAAAACAAAAACTTTTTGCTTAGGACAGAGCAAACTGGAAACAGACATTATTGAGACCAATAAACATGAAACCTTAAATGCCATTCACAATGCAACTGTATTTCAAGGACATGAAAGCGACTAGATTTATACCCATTTTCTAAGAGTCCCTAATGATCCAGCAATCTTACCTTATAAAAATAACTACAAAAGTAATTGGTAATAGACCAAAATGTATTAACACAAACGAAGGTACAACAGAAACGTTTATACCCAGCTTGCCAATTCTAAGGGCAAGTCTATACTGGTGGCGGCAAAATCGTCACCATCAGCACGATCTTCCAGATTTGATTGAGGCGACTGTGCAGACGCGCTCAATCGAACATGGAACTGGGGCTGTAACACCAGCTCCGTAACTGTAGTAACACTACACCGACCAGACGCCATTTCCAGTCAACTTAACGTAATGTCGGTAGGGAGCAGTTAAGAAGTCAGCAGGAGATACGCAAGGTATTTTACATACCCTGCATATCTACCGTCAACCGCCGCCGAAAAGCGCAGCAAGTATAGACTAGGGTTCAAGCTAAGCAAGCAATAAGTGTAAGCAATCTGGGGGGTGGGAGGGGAAGAGTCCCATATGATTCTATAAAACAAATACATTCCAAGATTCAGTCACTCTCTTATGGTAAACCATTAGACAATTTCAGTTATACAATAACACATCCTATGACAGTTCAATATAGTTTTGAATAGTGTGGAAATGTTATTTTAAAATACAGTCATAAAGGTGTAATGTAAACAATTACTTCTTTCAAAGCAGAATATTAGTACTTTGTAATGTCCAGATATGAGTGATTCAGAAGCTATCTAACAACGAACTGAAACATACGTGCTAAATATTGGTTCCCCTGGAAGTTTAAGCCAACAGCATACAGTACCTGAAGCTTTTCTTGGTTGGTTGTGCGGATGACTGAAGTCAGCACATCTGGTAAAGCTTCTCTCGGCAGATTGTCTAAAAGACGTCTCAGCTTAGCAACTGCGGGGACAGACATATCCAACATTTCAACCAGCTGTAAGGAGGAAACAAGGAAGTGAGAACAATTTTCCATATTTCTTGATGTTTATTTTTGATGGGGAAAAAAAGGTTGTCCATGTTTAATTACTGAGCTGAACAACCACAAACTGAGAAATAATTGAGTCTTTTAACAGGAAAATATTTCTATTTGAACACCCAAACAGCAGTTTTTTCAGCCAAGAAAAAGAACTAAAAAGACTTATCCCTATCTACCAGGACTGTAAAAACTTTAGTTTCTTCACTTGTTTGTTTGAGACAGGCCTTAAATATTACTATAGTTTTTAATGCTCTCCTCAACCCCATTTTTCCGTGTTAAAAAAGAAAAATGAACAAAATCTCTCCCAGTCACAGTGTATCAAACCTTTTTGATCCTTTAAAATGCAAGTAGAACAGTTATGATTCTTTCTCTGACATTTCAGGTTTGTGCATCTCTCATATGACAGAAATGTCATAAGGAGGTCATGGTTTTGTTATGTTCTGTTTATTTGGGGTGAGGTAAAGCTAAAGTTACTCAGATTGGAGGCAGGAGAGAAAGTGAAGGATTGAGTTTAAAATATGGCAGGCAAAAAGGAGGCTTAAACAAGTAGCTGCAGTCACAGAAGGGGATGAAGCTGCCCACAGATGTACCTTACAGCTGAAGCAGCAAGAAACAACTGCAGTCATAGAAGCGGAGGAAAGAGCCTACCAGCGAGCATGGAAGAGAAGCAGCAGAAGAGAAAATACAACCTAGAGAAGATGGAAAACGTGGAAGGACTCCAGGTACCCCAACATCTCCCTCCACTCCTAGAACACCCATGCTTTGACAAGTTGTGTCCTGCTTACAAAGAGACAGACTGCACTGAGGAGTACTTTTGGCCACAAAAGAATAGTTTCAACAGGAGAAATTGAGGGACACCTCCTTCAGAATATCCCATCAGAATGTCCAGGCTAAAGCAGGGAGCCACACAGCATAATGGCTCTTTTTTATCCTATTTATTCTGAGTATGCAGTGTTGTTGTTGCTTAGTTGAGGAGCAGCACAGGGAGGGGGCCCTCTAGCCCCAGCCTCCTCCTCCTCCCCTCACCCCCTCCACAGCATTGAGCAGGGTCCCTTCCAGAGCCAGGGCCCACAACCGCCCCACCACTATTCTGGCCTGTGGGGGAGTGTGGGGCCCCCACAGACCAATTGGCCCTGGGCCCCGCACTCCTCTAGGAACGGCCCTGCATAGGTGTTTCTATTTCCTGGCAAATGATTTAGTCCCAAATCTTGCACAGGATGTTCTCACATGCAGCTCAACACCGGATCAAGATCTATGAACTTTGTCAAAGATCATTTCAAACCACTCGTTTTGTAACAAGAGGATTTAAGGACGACGTAAAAAGTTCCCCAAAATAAAATACAACCCTCAGAAATATGAACAAAACCAGTTCTAGAGGATCAAGCAACTAACCTGCACAGCATATTTGTAGAACTGTTCCGACAGCTCTCCCAATTCCTCCTCAGATTTAGTCTGGTTGGTAAATTGTTCAAGTCGGTCCAATTGTTCGACCTCAGCAATGGGATATGGTTTTTCTTTCAAGAGCTGCAAGATTTGGAATCTGCAGAGACCAGTCATCAGCAGGGTATAATGTGGTTTAGGCCAGTTACTACCAACCACCTGAACTGCCAGGGCAGCAGTGCCAATCCTGAAAACATTAAAAAAATTAATGTTATTTGCCAGCATTCAGCTGGGCACTTGACCCCAAGCACCAAGCTGAGCTCCAACATTTAGATCTCATCAAAATTCATACTGCATTAAAAAGAAACCAAATCAAAACCACAAGAAAAAGAAACAAAGCTAAGCACAACAACAATTTAGGCCCTATACCCGCATGCACAGGCACGTAATTTAATGAACATGAATAGTCCCACTGAACTCAAAGGGGAAATTCATGTGCTTCCAAGCAGGAGGTGCAGGGGGAGGAGAGGAAAAACGGGGGGAAGGGGGAGCCAAGCAGGTGATGGGAGAAGACCTAGGAATCGGGCCAGGTCTGGCCAGGTAGGGGTGTGTGGCTGGGAATGATGAGGTGGGGGACTCGGCCTGGCAGGGGGGGTGTGGCGGGCTGGGACAGGGAATGGGGAAGCTGGCCAGATGGAGGGAGGACTGGAAAGGGAGGGACTTGACAGCAGGGGGCAGATGGTGGAAGACAGGGAGACCACCCAGGGACCGGTTGTGGGGCAGGGAGAGGACGGGGAAGGGAGAGACCGGGCCAAGCAGGGCGTGTGTAGCGGGGGAGGACGAGGAAGGGGAAGCCGCCGGCCGGACGGCGGGAGGGGGGGGGAAGAAGGAACCCGGCTAGACAGGAGGACGAGGAAAGGGGAACCGGCTAAGCGGGGTGTGGGGCCGGAGTGCGGCTGCTGCCGTGCCGGGGCCGTCACCTGTGCAGAGCGGGCAGCTCATCGCAGTCGCAGGCCGGGTCGGGGGTGTTGGGGATCACCCCGATGATGGTGCTTTTCAGCGAGGTGCCCTTCAGCAGCCGGCTCCGCACCAGCTGCATGTTCCGCGGCGAGTCCACGCTGCTGCGCATGGTGGAGCCCGGCAGCAGGACCCCCTCGTGGGTGAGCAGCAGCGGCAGGCGGCTGGGGATCTGAATGGCGCTGCCGGAGGCCATGGCCGGGAGCGGGGTCCCGCGGCGCAAGGCAAAGTCCGCACCGCGGCCGTAGCACGGACCCACTCCGCTCCCCAGCTACGGGCCGCCGGTAGGGACAATCCTCCTGGGGGCTCTCTGCTGCCACCTGCTGGGCGCCGCGGCTGCAGCCCGGGCAGGGACTGAGCCAGCCTCCCGCAGCCCGACAGGCAGAGCCGGGAAAGAAGGGACGCGCATCAGACAGACACATCCGGGGAATTAATATTAATACAAGGCACGAAGCGAGTCCCGTGAAAACTAAATGCACGTTGACAAGAAAGGCTCACAGTACCTTAGACCCATCACATAATGTAGACACGAACTAGGGTCCAATAATAGTGATATGTAGGGAGGGGTGCGTGGCAAAAGCAAGTGGGGGAGAGTTCCGTATGAAATGAGCAGAAGTGTCAAAAAAAAAAACAAAAAAACAAACAAAAAAAAACCAACCCACCCCAAATGTTTCTGCAATTTTAACCAAAAATTAAAAACTGCCTCCTAAAAAAAGGTAATTGTGGGTGGCATCACCTAATTCCATAGCTCACACTTGCCAAACTTACAAGTAGCTTCTGCTCTTGAAGCTTTCTGAGTATTATGTCTGCTTCAGCCACCACCAGATGTCAGCTCAGCAGCTACAGTAATTTTATATTGTTTCTGTTAAAGGGAAACAATGTACTATAACTATACAGCCCAACGGGGGTATGGGAGTTTAGTTTATATAAACTCTTTTGACTTGAGGGCCACAAATATCATTTTTACCAGCCTGAAGGGCCACTAATCTGTCAATTCATAAAAAAACATACTGATGTGTACTCCATTAAGGACTGCAAATCACTACCTATTTAGTGAAATATGTTGTTGCTTCTATGCTCAGTTTTTACATTCACTATAAATGACTCATGGTATGTCACACACTCATAGACAAAACACTAGGATAGATGAGTGACTGTTGTGCAAAAAGAGCACCCAGGATCTTTTTAAGGGGAAAAAGGCAATATGCTGCATTTATTATTAGGAAAACACAATTGTGTTAATAACTAATATTTAATACACACACACACACACATTCACACATGCACCCCAGATGTTCTGCTGTTGTTTATGTATGGTTACCAGTCCTGATTGTTGCTTGTGATCGTAGCTTGAGTTCGTGGCTGGTGTTTGTATAACCCATATGCCTGAAAAGGCTATCTCTGAGAGACCTGCTGGGGGTGAGTTGCTGTTGTTGGGCAGATTAGTGACCCACAACTGGAAACTTCCAGAAGCAGGGAGTGGTAGCAATTTGAGGATGCTCCACAGTGTACCCTGCTGGTGTGATGAGATGTTGTCAGTCAGATGACTGGAGAGCAGCATCCTGAGCAGACAGCAGGCAGGAGCTGCCTTGAGGGGAGACCATGTGCTCAGTGTTCTGGAGAGGAGCTGAGCCAGGAGTGAACAAGATGTTTTCTCCATGTAAAGGAGTCATTTGCAACAGACCTTGCAGACATGCATATGGGACTGAGGGCTGGTTGCAGAGGAGAAGAGAGAGCCTGCATGTAATGCTACAGAGGATCCCAGCAAAGAAAGAAGAGGACAGCTATTTCTTGCCACTCAAGCTTCCACACTGGAACAGAGACTGTAGCTGAAAGTTGGGTGAACTCCACACCGACTTTGGGACTCTTGGGTATCTTTCATGCAAGGGATTGTTCTTGGTTAATTGTAGTTTGTTTTCTTAGGATAAGGTTCATTTAGTTAGTAGTTAATAAAGTTCATTGTTACGTTTGTTTTTAGTAGTATTTTAATGTGTGAGTGTAGCTCTGAGCAATCTTCGCTGTGAGTCCTGTACAGACTGGATCCTGGGTCTCCAGCTGCTTTCCCCATAGGGGTTGGGATTGATTTCTGTGGGGCACTGGAGAAGGGCAACTGAATGAATTTTAGCCCACCCGAAGGTTACATTTGCAGCTACCTGGCCAGGGAAGCGGGGCATGAGGAAGAGCGAGGTCTCTGTCGGGCACACAGTTGTGCACCGATGCTCTTGGATGGTGTGCAGAATACTACCCAAAGCTATGCATTCTCACCCATCTTTTTATCCCTGGATTTTGCACTGTCACACTGTCTCAGGCTATGTACACACGAGCATACTTGTCCCGCAATAAGTTATTGCGGGACAAGTAAAGCGCTATAAATATAGCGCTTTCTCGCGTGCACACGTGCACTTCGTTTCGCAAAGGAGCATTCACCCTTGGAATGCTCCTTTACGAAAGAAGAGCAGTGCATGGTGGG
>ML685783.1:9798568-10002681 GCA_007922175.1 Pelusios castaneus
AGCCGAGCCCGGGGGCTGTGCTGGGGGGGCCGGCTGCAATGGGAGCCGGCCCCGCAGCACACTCCGGGGGTTCGGAGGGCGGCACAAGCTCCGCCAGAGCTTGTGCCACCCCCCATCCCCCAGCTGGGGTGGCAATCAGCTGAAGCGGAGCCCATATGTCAATTTCACTGCTCAGCTGGAGCAGTGAAATTGACATAGTTGACAGCTCCCATGTCCCAGAGTGGCCTTGATTGGCACTCTGGGACATTTCCGGAGGCCAATCATTGCGCTGTGAGCATACACACGAGCTCAAACGCGCAACAGATGATCCGCAACAGCTGTTACCACTCTCGTCCGAGTGGTTGTTGGATTGCGCAACAACAAGGCAGTTAACGCGCAACAGCTGTGTTGCACGTGTGTACCCTGTTGTTGCTATCACGCAGTAACGAGCTTTACTGCGAGATAAACTGATCGTGTGTACAAGGCCTCAGAGTACCATCTGAGTGTCATCAGTTAATGGCAGATGTGACTTTGATCTTGTTTTTGATGGGGCTTTTTGTCCCTTTCTTTCTAGAGTGGATTCTTTTTGCTTTTGCAGGGTTTGTCTGCATTGTTTTTCAGCCATCAAGGTGGTGCCGGCAGTTTGTCACCAGGACAGGCTGGAGTTGGAGACAGATCCCATCTCAGACACACCCTTCATTCATGCATCCAAACTAAATTGAAAACACATCTAAACAAAGTTTCCCAGAAAAACTTAGGCAGAGAATTACAAAATAAAGAGAACAATTCAAAATGGAGTTTTGGATACAATATGGAGTTACAAGTGAATGAATGAGCACGGTATTTTTATCAATGAATACTCGATATAAAGATTTCTGTTTGAAGCAATACTTTGATATAAATTTATCTTTAGTGCTACTACAACTGTCACTACACACTGAAGCACATGGCCTGGCAGGTAAGTCACAGTGGATGGCCTGCTAAGTGCAGGTCAAAAATGACAGCACTAATTTTTAGAGTCCTGGACTTCCACCCCTCCTCAAGATCCTGACTGCTCCACCAGCAAAGTTCTTCCTGCCCCCTCCCTTCCCGCCCTCCTCCCCCCCCCCCAGCCAGGTGGAAGGAGTTCAGCAGAGGTGGCTTTTGGGATAGGCAAAGCTGGCACACACCTAGGACCCCAAGCAGCAAGGGGCCCCATCACCTGCTTTGCCTACCCCAAAAGCCACATCTGCCTTGCCTGAAAGCAGGAGGAGAAGCTGGCCCAGGGGTCCGGGCCATGTGGGGGGAGCTGGGGCTGAGGCGATGGGGAGGCAGGTTCACAAGGAGGGCTTCCCACAGGCCTATAGGGGGCCCCACAATGGGTATGTCTACACTTGCACTTAAGTCGACTTAACGATGCTTAAGTAGAGCTACAGAACACTGCATCCACACTGGGCGCTTCCTTAGGTCGACTTAATAACACCACCTCTGAAGGTCGACTTAACACCTAAGACAACCTTATTAAGTCAACTTAAAGCCAGCGTGGACACCCTAAGTTGACCTAATTGGCCTCCAGGCCAGGGGATGGGCTGGGGAGAAGAACTGCGGTCGGGGGATGGGTCAGGGGAAAAGGGATAGCCATGGCTGGGGAGATCGGTCTTCTCCCCTGCCTGATCTCCCCAGCCACGGCTCTCCTCCATTGACCTAGCACCTGCCAGTATGGACACAGGCAGTCGACTTAAGTTTCCAGTGTGGCCGCTCTAAGTCAACTTAACAAGGTCAACTTAAAGTCGACCTTGTTAAGTCGACTCAACAGAGTTGACTTAACTTAACCAGTGTAGACATAGCCAATGGCCTTCACTTAGGGCCCCCAATAGCCAAAGGCCACCTCCGGAGTTCAGCAAAGATCTCCCATCCCTCTGGCTGCAGCAGGGAAACCCCAAGAGTCCTGTAGACCTGTGCTCTCTGCTGGAGCCAGGGGAGGGGAGTGCTGATCTCCTATCCTCTTGGCTGTAGCAAGGAGCTTGCACCAGTCCTGTAGTCCCATGGCAACATATTCCACCAGCGTCCTTAGGCATCAGTTCCCTTCTGCAGCCAGTGGGTGTGGAGCCGCAGGTCACTTTGAAAGATCCCATGGGCCACTTTTGGACCCCAGGCCACAAGCCGGGCACCACTGGTTTATACCATCAATACACTGTTTTCTGTTAAGTGTGATGGTTCATAAGTGACTCCTGGCTATTCTGTTTCACAAATCATGGGCTATGTCTACACTTGTAATTTTAAGTCGACTTTAGTTAAGTCAACTTAGCATGTCCACACTTAAATTTAAAGTTGACTTAGGGGGGAATATACAAAGTCGACCTAGAGCATCCACATTGGACGCCTAGGTCGACTAGGGACTAGGGGGATGTTGGGCAGGTCCATGGTGCCAGGGGGGCACGCCTTGCCCAGTGCCAGGGGGCTCAGCCTTTGTCGCATTGTACCAGGGTACAATGGGGCAAAGGGGGACAGGGACACTGGCAGGGCATAGGGGCAGGGTGGGCATGCCAGGCTCCCCCTGTGCCCCCCCCCCCAGCCGGGAGGGCAGGGAGGGAGTCCTGGAGTAGCCCTAAGTCGACTTAGGGCTACTCCAGGTCTACACTGACTTAAGTCAACTTGAAAAAGTCAACTTAAGCCTTAAGTCAAACTAAAATGAGGTTTAATAAAGTCGACTTAATTTTCATTAAGTCGACTTTATTTTCTTTAAGTCGACTTAAGCAACTTGCTTAAGTCGACTTAAGGAAACTGTAGTGTAGACACAGGGTAAATTAAGTTGACTTAAGCAAGCTTAAGTCAACTTAATTTACAAGTGTAGACACACCCATGGTCTCCTGGTCACTCTTATTGTGAAATAAATCCTTCCCTGTGCTATTCAGGTGTGCAAAGGGCACAAGGAGCCTCTTTCTTAATGCAAGTAGCAAGGCAGGAATTCTCTCAAATGCTCAAGACAACCCTGGAATATACTGATGACCCATGCACCACAGCTCTTGTGCAAACTGGGGGGCCCATTGTTTAAACACAACATATCCGGCTTTCCACCAGGCTAGTCTAGTCTGCCCCCTATACATAAAAAAGTTAAGCACTCTTGATGGATACCTTACAGCTTTTGCTTCAAGCAGAATATTTGGGGTGATGTTTCCTTAGCAGAATGGAGAGAGGAATGTTGGTGCCAGAAGGTTCCCTGCAGGTAGCCAGCGGCAGTTGGACTGGGCAGTTAGAGAGCAAGAGATCAGTGGCAAGATTCCCCTCGGCATAGAGAGAAGCAGGTGATGATAAAAATGAGTTGAAGGAGAAATAGAATAACAGAGAAAATATAAAGAAGAGATTCAAGAGACAACGTTAAAAGGGAAGGAACAAGGAAGAGCCCAAGGAAATAGATAAGTGCCTTGTGTTGCATCCGCTAGGGGTGTTCAATGTGGGTCTAGCTTTCCGAGCGCATTCAGCTCCCACGGTGCTTGGGGTCTCTAGTGGCTAAAGGGACCTAGAACTCCTCAGGTCACTGTAGTGCTAGAAAGGCTAAAGGGAATGGGGAGCCTGTAGCATGGGACACCTATGAGTCTTTTTTCAGTATTACTTTAGAAATTCCCAATTAGCGGCTTGTTTAAAAAGATGTTTTCCCTTAGAGAGGAGGCTTGCGATCTTGCTAGTTTTGATGTGACCTGAGAGCGGGTTAGGGAACGGGAACAAAAGGAAGCCACTAGTGTTCCATCTAGTCTGATTCATAGATTCCAATAGCGAAGAGCCGGAAGAAGGGGATCTTGACCAGGTCTGGGTAGTCTTCACACCAGGTTCCCCCAGGAGTCCTTCTCTGAGCCCCTAGTACCAGGCTCCCTGTAAAAGATATTATGCAAAAGGAGATGGAACAAAGAAGAGCCATCTTGTGTAATAGTAACAATAATAATTAATCACTTGTATTATGCTCCATAAATTATTGTGCTTGCTTATGATCCCAAGGAGCTCTTCCTACATCCAGGGGTTGCTTGGGTATAGCATACTGTGGTCATGCCCCTCCTGATTACACTTCTCTACTGGCCACAGGGAGGTTGGAGTCACTACGATGACTGGGTGACACCCTAAGACACCCCTTGGCTCAGTTAAGTTTAGGGTTGTTTTCACACCAGTGACACAGATGCAATAGCCTCGGTGTAGGAGTGGATGTAGCTTTATATAATCCCATAGCAATTCCTCATTTAACTAATGCTTTTTAACCTTTGCCTTAGTATGCTTTCAAAATCCTTCAGTAATTTTGTTGCTTTTTTTTTTGGTTACTCTCTATTTTATTAATAACTTGGCTATGTCTACACTTGAAAAGTTAAGTCGACTTTATAAAGTCAGCTTAATAAGGTCGACTTTAAGTCGACCTAAAGTGGACCTTATTAAGTCAACTTAACAGAAGTGGACTTAACGTTTCAAGTGTAGGTGTGGCCCCTTTTTGACTTTATAAAGTCGACTTAACGTTTTAAGTCGACTTAAAAAGGTCCACCTTAGTAAAGTCGACTTAAGCACTAGTTCGAATTAAAACTAGGTGTTATTAGTTCGAACTAACTTTTCCTTAATTCAATTTAAGGAGCAGCTTAAGTTGAATTAAGGAGAGCCCAGTGTAGACACGGAGTAAATTAAGTCGACTTAAGCCTCCTTAAATCGACTTAGTTTGTAAGTGTAGATGCACCCCTTGAGGTTATCCAGATGCTGCTATACTAGTACATATCTGTTTTGCCTCCTATGAAATTCTCCCCTCATACAGCCTGTGCTTTCTCTGCAACTGTGTTTCACTGTAGAGTAATGTTCAGTTTATGGGCTATTATGTTGCCCAAAATTTTACCTCTAGTATTGTCATCTAACTCCATTCTTCTGTACTAATTACTGCACAGGCATTTTATTCTTATGTTAAAAAAAAATGTGGCCAGATTCCAAGAGGTGTTGATTCCTTGCTAACCACCTTCAATTTCCGCTGTAGTACACAGTACTTGCAGATATTTAGTACATGCTCAACACGTTTCAAGATTTTTGCTTTAGCATGTCTTTATTAAACCAAATTTCATGAATTTTTGTCCGCTTCTGTAACATTTTTAGCTCAAGTTATATCTTTGCTTTGTCTCACATTGTCTCACATTGTTCACTTCTCCTCCTCCCTTTGTGACAGTTCAATGACATTTCCCTGCATGATCCATGACCATTAATAATTACTCTGCTTCTAGCTATTCAGCCTATTCAGTATCTAATTTTTACAAAACTCATACCCATAATGTGCACTTATTTATTGGAAAAAAGATTAAATAATATAAAATAATCTGAGATGTAAATAGTAATCCTGACCGTTTTGCCTTCGAATTGGCCAAATGAGCCTTTCTACACTGACTCTTTTTTTTTAATTTAATTTTATTCTTTTTGCAATTATTGCCTCAGAACAGCCACTTGTAGGATATATGTTATATCACCATATAATACTTCACTACTATTTTTTGGTCATGTTATAGATGTGATGAAGATATTAGAGAGAGAAAAAAAGAAAAAAACCCCAAAATTGAAATGACAGTTTGGGCTATCAAATACTGCAAATGTTGTTCCAGATCCATTGGCTTTAAGCCATTAAGTAATCATAACTGTGTTCTCTCTGAGATGTTTCTGGAAATGATATCCAAGAATCGATTTCTTTTCTTTAATAGGAATGTCTACATTCAAGTCAGGTAACCACTGACCTCCATGTCTGAAATCTCTGCAGCAGAAACCACCGGCATACATAAATAACAACCAAATTGTTACTAGATGGTGACTTCTTTACAGCACAGGAATGAAGTAAAAGACACTTTATTTTAAGTTATTAAAATTTCATCCCATAGGGCTTCTGTTGGAGTGTTAAAGTATTGAACAGAAAAAACAATGGCAGATATAGAGACACTTAATTTTATTCATTGCATGTCTATTAAAACAACTCTGCAGTTGCTGTCTTTTTATTAACAGATCAAATTGTCTTGTGTAAAGCAGTGTTCTTCAGCATCTTATATTGAAGTTCTTTATGAATGTTTAGTAAAGTTCCTAGCAGTGTTACTTAAAAATTGCAATTAATAAGGCTTACTAAACAACAAAAAGCCCCAAAGCCCCACTTGATATATTAGTTATTAAGTGTTCAGTACATACCTGGGAAAAGTGCAGTAATTTACATATAACTGACTGAATATATGAATTCTCAAACTCAGAATGTGCTGTACAAGTTGAAATTCATTATTTCAATGTCATAGGTTAAGATGAGAAGAGATTGCCAAATAATTGAGGCTAAAGTTCCCATATGTCACAGTGAATGGAAGGGGCACGTTTCACTGAAATTGGGAATCTCATAGACTCACACGTCAGAAGGGGATAGCCAAAGAGCTGCATGTGGCTCTGGAGCCGCAGATTGCAGACCTTTGATCTAGTCTGACCTCCTGCACAATGTAGGCCACAAAACCTCACCCTTGCAATAAGCCACTAACCAATGACTGAGTTATTAAAGTCCTCAAATCATGATTTAAAGACTTTAAGATACAGAGAATGCACCAGCAAGTGAGCCATGCCCCATGCTACAGAGGAAGGCAAAAAAGCCTCTGAGAGAAGGAACTTATATTATACTACTTTCTCCTCAAACATCCAATATAGCAAGTTATTTCACCAACATAATGTAATATAGGCATCATGACCACATATTTCAGCCCTCATGCAGGAAGACAATTAGAGAATATCATGGGCAAGCAGTACCAAAGTGGACTATAAAATAACGAGAGGAAAAGCAGTTTTAACTTGCTGCATACTTTAGCCCAGAGCTGGAAGTTTTAGCCCACCTGTTACCCTGTTCAAGCAACCTTTTAATCCCTACCGCATAGCTATCAGAGTTTGAAGACAGTTTATTTGCATTCTAATTAGAAATGTAAGGCTAACTATAATGTCAATTACACTGGTACAAGCCCATAAATTTCAATGAGATTGCAGTAGTGTAACAGAGCAAAATTTGACCCTTATTCCATTTAATTAAATCTAAGATGCATTAATTTTTTATGCAAATCTTTTGGGATATTTTACATTTCATTCAGTATTACTAATTAAAAGTGATCTGAAAAACAAAACAAAAATTGCTTTTTTTAGGTGTCTTGGGATGCACATCTGTGCACCCCAGCGTATGATCTGTGTAGCTTTTCTGTTCACTTTTGCAAGGTATCTGTGATTTGATACCAAATATGCCTTGCAGGGTTCCTGTATAAAAGCTCATAGCATATTCTATATAATTACCATGGTGCCATGTTTCCTGCAGCATGTGTACCTATATGAAGCAGGTTATATAGCTCAGGAAGGAAAGGGACAAATGGAGTGTTTTCCAGCAGCATATAAACAGCCAAAGGGAGCAAGCACAGAGGCTGGAGAGATGCATAACAAAGACAATGAAACTAGCTAAGTGCCTGGGGCACCTTGGCCAAGAGGGGGAGGGACTGAGAGGAGTTTGAAAAACAGACACACTTGGAAAGAGAGAGAAGCTGCTGGCTTGGGCAAGAAAGAAACACTATCTTAGAAGCAACTGCATGATATTCAGCCTACCCATGTGGTCAGGAGGGGCTAGGCTGGCTGAACTCCACCAAACAGCCTGTCTCATGGGTAAGAACAATGGGAATAAGCTAAAGTGTGATCCTAGATAGTGTCATTAGATTAGTATGAGGTTTATATCCTTTATTTTTGATTGTGGCAACTTCTAACTGCTTTATTAAATGATGGTGCATCAATTTGCTATATACTCACTTAAAATCATATTCTGGTTAATAAACTAGTGTTAGTTTTACCTAAAGAAGTGTGGACTTTAAGGGGCGTGGATCAGAAACATTGAGCCAATCCATTTCAGTGTTAAATGGATGAACATGTATCTCCAGAGATTGGGGGTGGGTTCCAATCTCTGTAGGATGGGGATTCCTGGTGTGGTCTCTGGAGACTGAGTGTGCTCGCTTGGGGACCACCCTATACATGCCTATTGGGTGCACACCTGCTGCCTGGGACCCATTAGATGCAGTAGGGTGGTGTGGACTGACTTAGGAATGATTGGTCACCTGGCAAAGCAGGATAAGTCAGGGTTTGGGAGTGTGAATTGTGGGTCACAGAGGCACACAGGACCAGATCTAGGGTCCATCCCGTCACATTAGGCCCTATTTAGTAAAGTGCTTAACACTCACTTATTCCATCCTATTCAGAACAGCAGTTAAGCTTGTGCTTAAGTCTCGCTGGAGTCAAAGATAAGCTCATATTAAGGGCTGTCCTGATTAAGGATAGCTTCCTGAACTGAAGTTTATATACACAGATGGCCTCTCAAACTTTCAGAAGGTTTTGCTTTGGTTGTACATGAGAAATTTTAATGATAACAAAATAAACTTCTGCTCCTAAAATTCAGTGAAGGGAGAGGAGCAGCTTACCTTACAGCTTTATATAACATCAATTTTTAGGTCTTCCAAGGATTTCAAGATGCTCCAGAAAAGAGAAAGATGGCTGCACCCACTAATTCTAACATAAAAACAAGAATTTCCCACCCAGTCCTGGGATGAATATTTACAGAGTGCATATATGTGTGACTTATACAAATATTCATTGTGTATGTATCTATATAAACACACACATATACATACATTTTTGGACACATGACCTGACTCACATTCCAATGGCTAAGCAGGTTAACATTTATTTTTCAGGAAACCTTGGCTATTCCCACCTCCCCAACTAGTAATCCAGCATTTACTTCAAATGTATTTGAATAGAGATTACTTTTTCTGCTGCTGCAAAAGTACAGCTTCCCTCACAATTTATCACAAAGCATTTTGTTACAAAATTAACATTTTCTAATTTAATGGCAACATGTGTACTCCATTAGTGATAACTCATACAGTACTTTATATAATCAAGTTTAATACAATTGCACTGTCAGACCAAAAGGTTCAACATAAATAAATACTTTGCCTCTGTTTTTTATGAGGATGATGACAAGCTTGCGGATAGAGGTAGGGAAGCTAATGGGAATGAGGATATGGAAGTGGAATTTGCCGTATCTGAGGTAGAAGCCAAACTCGAGTTGCTTGATGGGACTAAACTGGGGAAGGGGCCCTGGATAATCTACAACTGGCACATGAAATTGCCTGCCCATTAGCAAGGCTTTTTAATGAATTTGTAAATTTGGGAGTTGTACCAAATGACTGGAGAATGCTAATGTAGTTCCTGTTTTTCAAGAAAGGAAATAAAAGTGATCCAGGTAACTACAGGCCTATTAGTTTAACCTCAGTAGCATGTAAAGTCTTGGGAAAATTTTTGAAAGAGAAAGTACTTAAGGATATTGGGGTAAACAGTAACTGGGATAAAATACAACATGGCTTTATGAAAGGTACATTGTGCCAGACCAAACTTAAGTCGACTTAATATGAACCGTCGCTTAGGTCCACCTAACCCTTAAGTCGACTCCTTAGGTCGACTTAAGCACAGTGTGGACATGGATTAACCCTTAAATCGACTTTATTAAGTTGACTTAAGGACAATTAGGTTGACTTACTAAGTCCCCGTTCAGGGTAACCACTTTGTTAAGTCGACTTAAAAAGGTCAACTTTAAGTCGACTTAAAGTCAACCTTATTAAGTCAACAAAGTCGACCTAACTTTTTCTAGTATAGACATAGCCTATGGGTCTATAACATGAGCATATTATGATCTATATTTCTGATAGTCCTGTAACAGTCCATTAGTAGTTTATAGAACAACAGTTCTTAAAAAATACATCTTTACGTCTTTTTAGAAGACTCACTGTACATTGTACTTTTTTATATCTACACAAAAGAAAGAAAAACTAGAGAAAATGGTAAACTGAAATCTTTAGAGATTTGGCTAAAGGAAACTGATACGAAACATGGTTTTTGTAGCTGAATTGCAAAGAGCACCATTTTAAAAATTCATGTAACGTAGGGCAATTTGTTTTCTTAGCAGCCTCAATGTTATTGTTAAATCAGTTGAGTGTTTTAAATCAGAACAGTTGTATTGGGCAGATTATTATTATATTCAGCTGACGTGATTGTGGTAAGTTTATTTTTAAAACTGCATGTAATAGGAGTTATTGTGCCCAGTATCCATCTGAGCATTTTTGGGAACAAAAATGTAAGCAGAAATAAAAGGTAATAGGACTTGAATCTCTGAACAGTATCCTACAGGGTAATCAGTCTTTTTCATGTTTCCTAAAGATATGCCTTTTTCAGCATTTTAGAGGAACGGTGCTAGAAAACATCCTATTTGCAAATCTCAGTCCTCATTTACCAAAGAGCTCATTTTTCTTGGCTGTGTATTCAGTGCTCAGCATATTGTATCAAACATTTTGTTCAAATATTCCTACAAGGTCTAATCTGCTTTCTGAGAAATATAAATGTTTAAGAGGTTTCAGCTGCACTTTTTGCCTTGAACTAGAAAGGAAAGGGAGATAGAAAGTGTTTGCAACTGAGATATTGTCTATAATGGCCAGAAAAACTGTGCTAGCACTTTGAACTCTTCTAGTGAACTGTGCTTAAACAGTGTGTAAATACTCTAATCCAGTGTCCATGTTCATTGTATACAGGACCATAGAGACCATACAAACAAATTAAAAAGGCACAAATGTGGGATAAAACAATAAAGAAAGACATGATGAGAATGACCAAGATGCCTGTTCCATCTCCCTGAATTTATATATGTTCTAGAGATGGCTGATGTCAGTTTCACAGGTAGAAATCAAGACTAACTCCAGTGAAGTCAGTGGAGAAAGACTGGAATAAAAATGGAGCGAGGGAAATCAGAATCTGGCTCCTGCTAGTATAAATGTGCATGCCCAGGGTATTTATAGTCTCTACCAATATATTAGAAAGTGGTTTATTTTCATTATATGGAGGCAAAATATCAAATGGGTATCTGGTCCCAATAGCATCAATATTCATTTTATATTTGCTTAATATTTTATAAACAATTTGGAAGAAGTTAATTATAAATTGATCAAATATGCAACAAACACAAAATTTCTATAGAAGGATTTGCAAACATGCCCTGAGATAGAAAGAATTACAGAATGATCCAGAGAGAACTAGAGAACTGAACAGAAATCAGTGGGAATGAGTTTATTTTGAAAAATGCATTATATGAGCATGAGATGGGGAATAGGAAATAATAACAATCAGATATACAAAAGGGAGATTCCTGGTTAAAGACTAAATAAATAAATAAGTTTAAATACAGAAAGGAATATAGGCACAAAAATCCAGCATGAATTTACAGATGCTACAGTGTGTGGGGGAAAAGCAATGCTATTCTTGGATTATGTATGCGCTGCATCTCTTAATATAGCTTTAGAACATCACAATTAACTCTTTACAATTTGAAATGCTTCACTAGAAAGAGAAACTCCACAGAAAGTCTACAAAAATAATAAAAGGATTAGACAATATAATATCCAAAGTCAGACTGAAGCCTCAATCCTAGAGTCATAATATAGAAAAAAAAATATCCTCCTTCTGACTTCCCCTAAATTGCCAAGGTAGGTCACTAAGGAAACAGCACTAGAGATGTTATTCGTAAACTTGATTAAACTCTTAGGGTATGTCTACACTGGCAAGTTAGTTCGAATTAAGGAGGCTTAATTTGAACTAACTAAAGCCATGGCTACACTAGGCTTTAGTTAGTTCGAATTAAGGGCTTCCTTAATTCGAACTAATAAATTCGAATAGGGTATTTGAACTAAGGGGTTAATTTGAACTAACTAGTTTGAATTAACCAATGTGGCCATGTTAATTCGAACTAATTTCTTAGTTCAAATTAGCCGGTCATTGAAATGAATGGGGATCACTAATTCGAACTAAGCAAGTGCTTGCTTAGTTCAAACTAACATTCCAGTGTGGCCATGCTAGTTCGAATTAAGCTAATTCAAACTAACTAAAATTAGTTTGAATTAGTTAGTTCGAACTAACTAATTCAAACTAATTTTAGTAAGTGTAGACATAGCCTTAGGTACCTATACTTGAAAATGTAGGCGTAAAATTAAGCCAATATCCATAGTAGGATGAAAAATAAGCGACATGATTTCTGAGAGATGCTGAGTGTGCAGGTGTTTAATGGGGTTTTTGTGTGCATCAGAAGGCAAAGGCAAAAAGCTTTGACAATCATACATTTTTATAGTTCTGGTTACGGAGTCACCATGGTGATGGGAGAGAGAGTTTGTGTGTGGTCATATATGACTGCAAGGGAATGAAATAGATGACCATGGAAGTCCTTTCCAGTCTTATTGCCAATGATAAGATATTGTTGGGGATTGAAAATGGTTATGAGTTTTACGATATATTTTAAAATGTTACTTAAATAAAAGTAATTAAAGCTAATATGCGTGCACGCTCTCTCACTCTCTCATTTTACTTCAAAGAGAAATCTGACTGAGCACACGGAATTGTGGTACCTGCAAACCAGCACAATGGTTACACCAGCACCTTATCTGTTACCTGATCTAGATGTACAAGATGATGACAGGAGCTTTCATCATAAATATGAACCTAGTTTAAAAACAATGATTCCTGTTCGCCCAAAAGCAAAGTAAGTCACATTTATTTATACTTGAAATATAACATGCTGGAAAAAAAAATCAACAGAGTAGTTGAAATTGCATTAACTATGTTTTCATTAACTACTAACTCTGGCTCACTTATATTTAGTTGGTTAACTAGGTTAATACGTTTTTCAAGACAATTTTTAGGCATAAACTGAGCTGAGCTAACCTGAAAGAATCTGACATTTCAGCATTGTAGAAAGCTAGTGTGAGTGACTACTCTGATACTCTGTATATGCTCTGTAGCATTAGATGAGGAGGATACTGATTAAATGCAACAAATGCCAGTTGACTTCATCTAATGAAGCTGGTTTCTATCTCAGAAGCTGAGCACACAACATACTTTGGAAACTACAGGTTAGATTCTCACCCAATCACTGTGCCTGTACATTATTATTAATTAATATATGTTGTGCTCATGCTATCTATTATTCTGCTATGGGATGCATAATGGTCTCTGCCTGACAGTGTCAGAAGGTCGATATATGGCTCAGACAACATAATTTTCTGTAGATAACATTTGAAAGATCAGTGAAACAACTGTGAAACTAACTTGAATACAGTATTATTAGTTTGTATTTTTTCCCCTAGATCTTCTGTTAACCCAATGGATGATGCAGGGCTGTTATCATTTGCTACATATTCTTGGCTTTCATCTTTAATGATCAAAGGATATAGACACAATATTAATATGGACACCATACCTCCATTATCATACCATGACAGTTCAGAGCCAAATGCAAAAAGGTAGCTCTGTTTCAAGTTCAATATGATTATTGTAAGATTCCTCCACATGTGATGGGGGTTTTTTTTTTGTTTTATTTTGTTTTGAGACTCTTGGACGGCACTATATAAAATACATAATAGTTTTTAGCTGTAAAATGTTTCGCATGTTTTCTGTTGTTTGACTCAGTAGAGGATCCTTAAGAAAGAAATTTTTTTAAAAAAGGAGGAAGAGAAAGGAACAGAAAAACCCCAAGTGGTTGTGATTGTTTTTTGAAAAAAGATACAGGAGAACGGAGAGAGAAAAATTTCTTGAGCGTCTTTTCTTTTTTTGCTTTTTAATTTATTCTTTTCCCCCCTCTATTTGCAGGAAGCTGAGGTAGGGGCTTCTGCATGGCAGACAATGCTCTTCAGCTATGGCGCTACAGGTCTTGATCCAAAAGTCCACTGAAGTCCATGGTAGTCTTTCCATTGACATTAATGGGATTTGAATCGGACCTGAAGGTCTCAATCCTGACAAGAGCTGAACATTCTGGCCGAAATCCAGCAATACATTTAAGTACATTAACTTTAAACATATGTTTAAATGTGTTGTTGGATCAGGAGCAAAATGTCAGCATCATACAAGATTGAGCGTAAATGCATTACAAAGTTCTTTGAAAACACTAGTAAATTCTGTACATAACTAGAATGGCAAAAACCTATTAAGGACCCTATGTAACTTTGATTTAGTTCAGTCCTAGGTACCATCAGTTGCCAATTAATTTCTGATATTCTGAAAATTATTTCAATCCAGTCCATGTTGGTATACATACACTCAGTTGTACATACACTCTGTTCTCATACTGGAAATTTTAATATTTTCAATGTGATAATTTCCTTAGAGGAATCACTCTGAATAATGAATGCCCTTCATGAATTTTTGATCTATAAGCAAGTTATCTACATAATTTTAGATTGACAGGATGAAGAAATGAATTTTAACTTTAGCATATAGTAGCAGCTGAATATATATTTCTTATAAACTGTTGTGATAAGAAGAAATACTGCACCATTCTCTTTAACTTTCACCCTTTTAAAATGTGGGGATATTTTTTTCCTACAGATTTCAACTCCTTTGGAAAGAAGAGATTGCAAGAGTTGGGCCTGAAAAAGCTTCTTTGGGCAGAGTAGTTCTTAAATTTCAAAGAACAAGAATTCTGGTGGATGTGATAGCAAATTTCATCTGTATTATCTTGGCTGCTTTAGGACCAGTAAGTAGTTCCATTCTGAGCAACAATTTCACAGCACTGTCAGTTAAATATTTTTACATTATTCTTTATGGTTATTGTTTTATTCTGTCATCTGCTTTGATGGATGTTAATGAAAAGGTCTAGAAATGACTATTAGGCTGACGCGTGTAGTTAGCCTTCTGCTCCAGATAATGACTTATTTCATATACAGTTACACACTTTGGCTATGTCTACACATGAAAAGTTAGGTCGACTTTATGAAGTCGACTTAATAAGGTTGACTTTAAGTCGACTTAAAGTGGATCGTAACAAGTCGACTTAACAAAACTCGATTTAACTTTTCAAGTGTAGACGTGGCCCCTTTTTGACCTTATTAAGTCGACTTAATGTTTTAAGTTGACTTAATAAGCTCCACCAAGGCACTAATCCCCATCTCCATTGGCTTAAGTCTACTTAGTTGCACCCTTTGGCTATGTCTACACTTGTAACTTTAAGTCGACTTAACTAACTCGACTTAACTAAGTCGACTTTAAGTCAACTTAGTGTGTCTACACTTAAAAATAAAGTCGACTTAAAGGGGAACTTAAAAAGTCAACCTAGAGCATCCACACTGGACACCTAGATCGACTTCTAGGGGCTTAGGGGGACCTAGGGGAGGTCCACAGGGGCAGGAGGGGCACCCCTTGCCCAATGCCAGGGGGCTCAGCCTTTGTCCCATTGTACCTAGGTACAATGGGGCAAAGGGGGACAGGGACCCTGGCAGGGCATAGGGGCAGGGAGGGCAGGGATCTGCCCTGCCAGGCGGGGGGGCATGCCAGGCTCCCCCTGTGCCCCCCCTGGCAGGGAGGGCATTGGTGTAGCCCTGGGGTGGCCCTAAGTCGACTTAGGGCTACCCCACGTATACACTGGCTTAAGTCGACTCTAGGGACTCGACTTAAGGCTTAGGTCTAGTGGAAAGGTGGTGTTATAAAGTCGACTTAATTTTCATTAAGTCGACTTTATTTTCCTTAAGTCGACTTAAGCAAGCTGCTTAAGTCGACTTAAGGAAACTGTAGTGTAGACGCAGGGTAAATTAAGTCGACTTAAGCAAGCTTAAGTCAACTTAATTTACCAGTGTAGACGCAGCCTTTGAGCTGTAGAGTCCCCTGAAGTGCACAGAGATCTGGCATTGGTGAGGCAGCATTACATTACAGTGCTAAAAATAGCAGCATAGATGGAGAAACACTGCAGGGTCATATAGGGAACATTCCCACAGAGTTTAGCCATGTTTTTACCCTTCTTATCTAAGCAGCACCCCACCATCTATTTACGCTACTAAGTATACCACTGCTGATAAAGGCATGCAGTGACTATGCTCTCCGGGGAACTGAAAGGCAAGTGCACTGTAGAAGTATCTGCTGAAGCAGCACAGTTCCTGACTTTGCCATACTGAACTGTCCAAAGATTAACTGTTGTGAAATTCTTCATCATGATGCAATATTTAAAAATAATTTTGAAATTTTTTTGCAGACTGTGATCATTCATAAAATTCTACAACACAGTGAAAGTGCCTCCAAAGACATCATTCAGGGAATTGGACTCTGCATAGCACTTTTTCTTGCTGAATTTTCCAAAATAGTATTTTGGGCATTAACTTGGGCCATCAACTACCGTACAGCCATACGATTAAAAGTTGCTGTCTCAACAGTAGCTTTTGAATATCTATTATCATTTAAGTCCTTGACACATATCTCTGTTGGTGAGGTACGTTTTCATAATTATATTCCACTACTTAATCACCAAGGGCCTTTAATGTCTGAGCTTTTTTTTTTAAAATCATACTAAAGTAAGCAAATTTAAATGGCACATCCACTTAAATCTTGAGGCACTAATAAATAGTATGTGAATAATGGCTACTGTAAGTCTTATTCCTGAGGTTATAAAAACATTATTGATTTAAATTATTCATCTCTTTATATTTTTGCAGATCATTAATGTATTATCTAATGATGGCTATCGAATATTTGAAGCTGCCTTATTTTGTCCTCTGCCAATTACACTTCCTGCACTAATGATTGTTTGTGCCATATACTCTTGTCTTATTCTTGGTCCCACTGCACTCACAGGAGCATGTGTCTATGTTATATTTATACCTCTACAGGTAAAGTGATTAATTTTCCTAATCATTTTATATGTACATTTATCAATATTAAATGTAAGGCTGGGATTTTCATAGGACCCTGAGGATATAAGGCACCAAAATGTAATGTGGAGTTGGGTGCTTAACTCCTTAGGATCTCTTGAAATTTCTTACCTTAAATCATGTTTTATTAAAGAACTTAAAGGATCAAGTTCATCTCTCAGTAAAACCAATGTAACTCCATTCTTACAGTTACTAAAAGCAGAATTAGACCCAATATCTAAATTTACCATTACAAAGGCCTCTTATCTTCATTCTGATATATAGCCCTGCAATACATACTTGCAAACATCTTTTCCCTTTAGTGTTGTCACATGAGCAATTTTAAAGAAACTAAAATGAATGTGATTTAAAGACAACACAAAAGCCAAATTTTCCAAACAAACAATCAGGTACACTAGGGTTACAAATTCTAACATATATAACTGCAGTTTTATAATACTGTACAATTAGTAACCTGTGCAAGTGTAGAAATCATTATGAAAATATGGCTGTAAGATACATAGAATGTGTTAATTAATCTTTTAATTGAGTATCCACTCGTGCTTACATTTTTCATATAAAGAATAAACAACCTTCAAAATACCTGAAGGGGCTTCTCTTTCCAGCAGTAATTGGGATAACCCTTTGCTAGTTTTAAATTAAGCTATATGTATTTCATTTCTGTTTTTAAACAGAATGCAAAGATCTGTTTAGTTAATCAAATGTGTTTGGGATTGATTAAAATTTACAGGCACCTATTCATTGTTCCTAAAGTACATTTAATAATCTCCTACAATGCTGTCATGCACCATGATAAAAGCTGAACACAGAGCCACAAGTCATTACCTCAAAGTATTTTCAATATGGTGGCTGTAGATTTTTTTGTTTGTTTGTTTGTTTGTTTGTTTTTTGAGCCCGTGTTTGAAGGTGTGGTAAATTTCTACAACTGGCTATATTGCAGGGGCCAGTTGCTACATGCTTTAAAGTGACATTTACCATCCACACAAAAACATGCTCAACCATGTTTACTTAAATTCACATTTTTGTTAGAAGCTTTAAGGTATGTTTTAATTGCATTTTTACATCTTGATTGCAGATGCTTATGGCTAAGCTCACTTCTGTATTCCGACGAGCTGCTATTTCAGTTACCGA
Organism: Pelusios castaneus; assembly: GCA_007922175.1. Classification (NCBI taxonomy): domain Eukaryota; kingdom Metazoa; phylum Chordata; order Testudines; family Pelomedusidae; genus Pelusios; species Pelusios castaneus. The sequence continues at coordinate 9,816,430 of ML685783.1, forward strand.
TAAGCGTGTGCGGACAATGAATGAAATTTTAACATGTATTAAATTGATTAAAATGTATGCTTGGGAAAAATCTTTTGCAAAGACAATACAAGGTATATACAGAAGTATATAAAACGGTAACTGTCTTTCTATACTGTATCTGTGACTTATAGAAACTTAACATGCTCTCAGTTTTTGAAACCATTTATCTCACAGAAGGATATTCATAAACCTCTGTTCCATTTTCTCTACTGAATGGAGTCCAAAAGAGCAAACTGTGGAAAAAATCTTGGTGGAACAGCATTAAGGGAGGAAAGCATCTCTGAGATGTTTCCTGTTTCTAGAAGGTCCCCTTTCCCTCCTTCACTAAAATTCCATGGATCCTACTATCTGCAAGGAAGGGGGAGACAGTGACCAGTGCAGAGAAAGTAGTTGTGTTAAACAACATAGTATGTTCCCTCAATGACCAGGAACCATCCACAGTAAAAACTGTGGAAGGTTAATCCAACTCGAAGCATCATGTAACTCCTTCTGAATGTTCTGTGTTCCATCTCAGAGATGCAGTAGCCCATGGCTGGTGAATGGTGAGACAAAAGGTATCTATTAGTATATGGAAGGCCAGGAAGCACAAGACTGGAACACAGATACTACAGATACCTCCCTCCCCTGCACTTCTACTTTGTTTTTTGTCTTGACTCCTAGTCCATCTACACTTTGAAGTTCTGCAAATGATAGGCCAGATTTTTTGCTACATCTTTTAGAATGCAGCACAGAAGGTACAGAATATGGACAGGTACCAACATGACTTTAAGCCATCTTTTATGCATCCCACATTCTTAGCTTCCCTGGAAACCAAAGAAGCCCACTGCAAAAGTTAGATCAATGGGTGCTCTTACACTTAGTGGCTTCCATATGCCTGCCAGTGGGATGATCTCTAGCCCAAAATAGTTTGCTCCACTGAGTATTTCTACCCTGCTATCAGAGGTATGACTTACCGACATAGCCAAGCTAGTTTGAATAACAAGCTAGTTTGATCTAGCTAGTTTGAATAACAATTGCAATGAAGCTGCAATACAGCAGTTGTGGTCACAGCTCTGACTGCAATGGAGACATACCCTGAGCTGCTCCCTTGGCAATCCCCATCACTGAGGTATGACGTAAAGCTGCCTACACTGGCCTTCTGCCCTATGCTTAGGGTATTTTCTGGAGCTATTTCCTCTATCTCCCAAAAGCCCTTTTTCACCTTCAAAGTGAAACACAGAACCTGCTGCAATGGGAGGAGAATAAACAGTCTCTACGATTTATAGATTTGCAGTATTTTAAAAGTAATCTGTTCCCTTCTGCATGGGTTTGCACAACAAGAGAATATATGGGTTACAAATAACTAAATATAGAGAAGACTTCAGGTTAAATTTTCCAGAGCACCCAAATGATTTAAGAGCATAAGTCCAGCTGACTTTCAATGGGACCTAGGGCTCCAAGTGCCAGATTTTTAAAATAAATGTTTAGATATCTAAAGATGCAGGTAGGGGCCTACTGGTATTTTCAAAAAACACCTAACTCTCAGTGATTTCAGTGGGAGTTAGGCATCCTGGTACTTTTGAAAATTCCACTAGATCCCCTCTGCATCTTTAGGCATCTAAATGCCTTTAAAAATCTGCCCCAGGAGCCTTAGGTCTCATTGGAAACCTGCAGAACTCAGGCTTCTAAATCACTTAGAGTGCATCTACACTTAGAAATTAAGTCAATTTAAGGAGGCTTAAATCGACTTAATTTACTCTGCTTCTACACTGGGCTTTCCTTAATTTGACTTAAGCTGCTTCTTAAGTTGAATTAAGGAAAAGTTAGTTCGAATTAATAACACCTCGTTTTAATTCGAACTAGCTCTTAAGTCGACTTTATTAAGTCAACTTAAGCCAGTGGAGATGTGGAGTAGTGCCTAGTTGGACCTTTTTAGTTGACTTAATAAGGCCAAAAAGGGGCCATGTCTACACATGAAAAGTTAAGTCGACTTTTGTTAAGTCGACTTAATAAGGTCCACTTTAAGTCAACTTAAAGTTGACCTTATTAAGTCGACTTCATAAAGTTGACCTAACTTTTCAAGTGTAGACATAGCTTTAGACACTTCTGAAAAGGTTATCCCTAAAGCATCATGCCATTTGCTCCATGCCCATCCCCTACTGTATTTCTTACCATATATTATCTCGGCTACTTCTTGATCCAGTCTAACTTCAACTGTTCCAAAGAATTGGGCTCACAATATTCCCAGCCCTGATCTTGAGCTACATTTTATTTTTTTCCCCCATTATTCATAGTTATTCATCCCCACTATATCATCCTCCATAACTCTGCTCGTTCCCAGCTTGGTGCTCTTCAAATATTTCTAGAATCTTGTATCCCCTTTACTGCTTAGCATATTTAGCTCTCTTTTCTCATATATTATTCCCCCTAGCCTAATAATAATTTCTGTTGATTTTCTCTGATCTTACTCCAATCTATCTACAAATAAGCAGCAAATCTTTCACCACAAATTGGATTACTGTTTTTGACTGTTAGAGGATAAGGGTTCAACTCCAAAAGGCTGCTGCATGTGCTTAATTCCCATCATAAAAAGGAATTGAAGAGCAGTTAGTACCTCTCAGGATTGGGGCCTAATAAAGGAAGGTAGCAAATGATATACAGAATTTAATAGAGTGGCTCATGAAATGTTGATCACACATTAATTTTTACTGGCATGAATATGAACACTTATCTAGATTGGAAACTGAAGTGCCATGAATAAAGTGGAATGATAAAAGAGAAATATATTAAATTGTGGAAGAATTAATAGAGAGGGCAGAGTTAAAATTTGTCTTATTTAATATCTTTATTCATAATATGGAAGAGGAGGTAAATAATGCATAGATCAAGTTAGCTGATACTAAACCAGGAGGTGGTCAGAACACAGTAATATACAGAGGTAATCTAGAGAAGTTAGCAATATGGCAGAAAATAGCAAGAAGAAATTCAGTTAATACATTTGAGTAAGTATGACCCAAAACTCATCCACTCAACGGGAGACCAAAAGTGGTAATGTTGGGAGATGTAGAGGGATAAAGAACAGCAAATAAGAAACATTGTGATTTGGGAACAAAAAGGGTAACACCATTCAAGAGTGCACATGGGGTAGCATCTCTTCACAGGAGATGGTTCCTCTTTGCTTGCTCTGGTGAGAATGCTCCTGGAATGCTACATCCTGTATTGCAATATTCCCCTTTCTCCAGGCAGCCTTACCTCATAAATCCCTTACTATAGAGGGTAACCCTGAAATTGCCATGATACTGGCCAAAGAATTAGAAAGGCAAATCAAGCTCCAGAAGCCAGAGGAGCTGTGCATATGGTCAGAGGAGGATGAGGGAAAAATAAGTGATGAGTCTCCCTAAAAGGGTGAGACCAAATGGAAATGTATGAGGGGAAATGGTCAGAAGTAGCCAGGTTAGACCAATCAAGGAGAAATGCTAGACCAAGAAGGACAGCTGCAGAATATATCAGCAAGGTGTGGGTAGAGGTGGCCAAAAGAGGACCTTTAAGTGAGAAGGAGACAAAGAAAACAAGCTTCTCACTGCCTCTGAAGATCCTTACTTTAGATGGGAGAGAAACAGTTCCCTAAACTTAAGGCTTTACATAAGAGAGGTTAGATGAATTGGATTCTCCCTAAAGACTCCAAAAGGTAAGTAATAGGGTACCTTGGGTAGGAAGTAGACAGATTCCAGGCCAGTGATGAGAGGGTCAGGCTTATTAGGGTGAAAGCATCACTGAAGTGAAGGCACTTTGGTCAATCTCAGTGCAACTCACTGAGAGACATTTTTTGTTGTTTGTTTTTCTCCTCCCTTCCATTTTCACAGAAAACCAAAACTCAAAGCAAAAATGAGGTTCTGAACCTGTATAAATCAAACCCATCCTCCTGTTCACCACAACTCAAGCTATCTAAAGTATAGCCCTCAAAGACTTCCTTCAGAATTTAAGAGTAAATATGGAAATAAAATATTTATACAAAAATACAGGCTGAGTAAGATAAACATGGTAATGAAAAGGGAGCTGTCTAAAATCAGTATGTTTAACTGAACCTAAGCGCAAACATATGAGTCTATTCATTGATTATCTATCATATAATTCATTTAAAGGTCAAAAATATACAGTCTTGGAAAGATCAGGTTTTTATTGGGAAATGTTAGGTTCATCATACACCCACAAACCAACAAAAAATATTTCCATCAATAGTAACTGAAATGTATAGATCAGCAAAGTATCCCTTCATTTAGGAATATTTAGTTTTGATATTCTGATGTGTGATGTTGACAGTTTGTGTTTTAATGGTTATAGAGCTTTAATTTTTTGAATCTCAACTTCTGTCATTAATTATTTGACACCCCCTGATTTTCTGCAACAATGAAAATTTAAAAATAGATGAAAAATAAAAATATACTTAAATCCATAATTTTATCACAGTTGTAAAATTGATTTATTTAAATCAATAAAAATAGAAAAAATAAACTGAAAACTATTAAAGCTATAAAACAAGCAAAATCAATTTCTGCCAAGCCTAAAAATATATATTTAAGGAAATCGTTTAGGCCTTCATATAATCACAAAGATTGTTCATTTTTGTTTGTTTGTTTAAAGGGAAAAATAGATGGTAACACAAAAGCTATCAAATTTATGGCAGTACACTGCCCGTGGTCGATGCAATTCAATTGACATCAATGTCTCCCAAATACAGGCTCAGGACAAGAAAAGCCTTTGCTGTTTGGAATTATCTTCTCTTGCAAATGTTAGTTCTGTTTTCTCATATTTTTTTGTTACCCTATTTTAAAATCTCTTCTATTTCACAGGTATACGAAATATGGAAAGGAGAATTTTGGAAAAAGCAGGATATGTACAAAGTGTAAACTCTGTTCTGACACCAACTGTATCAACACTGGCTACTGTCATGACATTTATTTTACACACCCTTTTAAAGCAAGAACTAACTGCATCTGTTGTACGACTTTTTTTTAAAATATATGTTTTCCCCAAAGTCCCTGTTCTCTTATGGTATTGTATGTCTTTGGAAATTAGAGGGCTCCTCTTAAATTTACTTAATTTTCCCTAAGATTTTTAATGAATGGCAGCTCCAAAATTAACATGGCTTTCCTGTACAGATTGTATATGGGTAATAAACAAGGTTAGCTTCTATGAAAAACTGCATTGTAAAGTTGCAGTTAATAAATTAAAGTGGGTACTAGGTAGGGAAGCTTCTAAAAGAAGGTGTATGGTCATTTAAATGCTTAATTTAAAGTATATTTCTAGACAGAAACCAACTAGATATTTAGGATCATCCATCACCCATCTTTCCACACAGGATTCAATGCAGATTAATGCAAAATTCTGTCTGGTGCACAGCATGATGCATTCCACTCTAAAAAGCTATAGCCAGAGAAAAGACAGAGCCCAAGAAGAATGAACATACAAGCGTAGGAGGAACTTTTGTTAGAAAAAACTGACACATAGGGGGTTTTATTGGCAAAAAACACAACTACAAAATGAGTGATGTACAATTATCAGAGTTTTGCCATTGACTTAAATGGATGCAGGATTTCGTCCAATGTATCTAAATACTACTTAAAGAAATTGGATATGCACAAGTCCCCTGGCGCCGGATGAACTGCATCCAAGGGAGTTGGCTGAAGCGATTGCAGAGCTGCTGGCCATTATCTTTGAGAACTCGTGGTGAACGGGGGAGATCCCGGAGGATTGGAAAAAGGCAAATATAGTATCTATCTTCAAGAAAGGGAAAAAGGAGGACCCGGGGAACTACAGACCAGTCAGCCTCACCTCCATCCCTGGGAAAATCATGGAGCAGGTCCTCAAAGAATCCATCCTGAAACACTTGGAGGAAAATAGAGTGATCAGGAACAGTCAACATGGATTCACCAAGGGCAAATCGTGCCTGACCAACCTGATTTCCTTCTATGATGAGATGACTGGATTTGTGGATGTGGGAAGAGCCGTTGCCGTGGTATACCTCGACTTTAGCAAGGCTTTTGATATGGTTTCCCACAGCATTCTCGTCAGCAAGTTAAGGAAGTATGGGTTGGACGAGTGGACCGTAAAGTGGATAGAAAACTGGCTAGATCAACAGGCTCAATGGGTAGGAATCAATGGCTCGATGTCAAGTTGGCAACCGGTAACGAGTGGAGTGCCCCAGGGGTCGGTCGTGGGGCCGGTTCTGTTCAACATCTTCATTACTGATCTTGATGATGGGATAGACTGTGTGCTTAGTAAGTTCGCGGATGACACTAAGCTGGGGGAATGGTAGATACTCTGGAGGGCAGGGACAGGATCCAGGGAGACTTGAACAAATTGGAACACTGGGCCGAAAGAAACCTCATGAGGTTCAACAAAGACAAGTGCAAAGTCCTACACTTAGGATGGAAAAATCCCATGCACTGCTACAGGCTGGGGACCAATTGGCTAAGTAGCAGTGCTGTAGAAAAGATCCTGGAGGTTATGGTGGACGGGAAGATGAATATGCGCCAACAGTGTGCCCTTGTTGCCAAAAAGGCCAATGGCCTTTTGCATCAGTAGGAGTATTGCCAGCAGATCGAGGGATGTGATAATTTCCCTCTATTTGACACTGGTCAGGCCGCATCTGGAATACTGTGTCCAGTTTTGGGCTCCCCATTACAGAAAGGATGTGGACAAATTAGAAAGAGTCCAGTGGAGGGCAACAAAAATGATTAGGGGGCTGGGGCATATGACTTATGAGGAGAGACTGAAGGAACTAGGCTTATTTAGTCTACAGAAGAGAAGACTGAGGGGAGATTTGATAGCAACCTTCAACTACTTGAAGGGATGCTCCAAAGAGGAGGGAGTTAGGCTGTTCTTGATGGTAACAGAGGACAGAACAAGGAGCAATGGTTTCAAATTACAGCTGGGGTGGTCGAGGTTGGATATTAGGAAAAACTTTCTCACTAGGACGGTGGTGAAGCACTGGAATGGGTTACCTAGGGAGGTGGTAGAATCTCCATCTTTGGAGATTTTTAAGGCCCGGTTAGACAAAACCCTGGCTGGGGTGATTTAGTGGGAGTGGTCCTGCTTTTTAGCAGGGGGTTGGACTAGATGACCTCATGAGGTCCCTTCCATCCCTATTATTCTATGATTCTATGATAAATACTTATATGGCATACTAATAGCTGAACACCTCCCAAATATACAAAAATAGAAACAATAGAGTGGTCTCTCTCTTCTTCCCCAGCATGTAGGAGATACAACTAGAACAGTTGATAAGGTTTGTATATGTACTGAGCAAACTGCGGTAGAGATAAATACTGGGGGACGAAGGTTGGCTTTCATTCTAAACATAGTGAGATTAGCTGTTATTCTGACTTCTGGTAGTGAGTTCCATTGGCTTGGTCTAGCAACACCTGTGAAAGGCACCCACAACTGCACACAATACTCCAGTTGAGGCCTCATCAGCGAGGAGAAGAGCGGAAGAATTACTTCTCGTGTCTTACTTACAATACTCCTGTTAGTATATTCCAGAATGGTGTTTGCCTTTTTTTGCAACAGCATTTCACTGTTGACTCATATTTAGCTTCTGGTTCACTATGGCACCCAGATCCCTTTCCACAGTACTCCTTCCTAGGCAGTCATTGCCCATTTTATGTGTGTGTCTTTATTTGCCATTTCACCACTTTGTCCAAATAATTTTGAATTGTGATCCTATTCTATCCTCCAAAGAGAATTTGGTTAGGAGGTTTTGTGCCATTATGTTACAGTCCTTACCCTTGTGGATGTTAAAACCTCCTGAGATGAAACTTGTGAGTCTTATCATCATGTAAGAGAGCATATGTATCAGTTTCTCTGGAAAGCCTTGGGTGTCTGGAAGTGTGTGTAGGGGCTGCAGTGCTGCCTGGTTCCTTGTACTCTCCACTAGAGCTGGTGGAAAATTTCCCAACAGAACACTATTCAACTGGAAAATGATAATGCAACAGAATTGAAACATTATATAAAAACATATTGATTTTGTCAAAGTCCACCTGCCTGGTTTCCTAGCAGTACAAATTCTCCCAATTCCTTGAATTCCCATGCAGTATTTTCCTGGGGCTGCCCATCTCTCAGAATTTTATTAGTATCTTTCCATTTTGCATGTAACTACATACACGGAAAATGCACAGACTGAAAGAAAGTGGATGTGCTACCAATTTTTAAAAGGAATAGTAGGCTACAGGCCATGAATTACAAATCTGTAGACTCATATCTTATGAAAATACTGGGATTGTTTATTAGGCATTAAATTATATGCTTTACTTATGTGTAAACAGGTGGTAGGCATTTGCAAACATGTGTTGACTAAGAATAAGCCGACTGTTTACTTAAAGTAGTGACAAAGGATACTGAGGAAGACAGGGCAATGTATGCGAGTTACTTGTATCTCAGTTAATCTGATAGACAAGAGGAAAAAAATTAAGCTTCATTGCTAAGACAGCATGATAGATTGAAAGTTGGTTGGCAGGATGAGTTCCGAGACTTTTGTAGTTAATAGGCCAAATTCTTCTGTCACCTACCTTTACTGAAACCAGTGGCATGAGACCAAGGAAGATTTTGCCCCTGTAGCTGCAAATCTTCATCAACTGATGTTCCAGAAAGCTCAGTAACAGGACATGTGCCATTTTACTTATTCATGAGGACTTGAAAAATTGAATGTGTTGTATTGACTTTTACCCACTCATATTGCAAATATGAAAATAAAAAACCACACAAATTAAAGGTATATAGATATCTTTTTTCCTACCCTTTAAAATATAATACAAAAATACACTTAGAATTTTTATGCAAAACAACGGTTGGCACTAAAAGAGTCTAAAAAAGCCTTTTCCCTTTTTCTTTTGCAGGCATTTAGTGTGATTGCCATGTTTCATGTAATGGGGTTTTCAATTGCTATCTTGCCTTTCTCAGTAAAAGCAGCAGCAGAAGCTAAAGTTTCCCTAACAAGACTGAAGGTAAAACATGGTCTTAAAATATTTGGGGAATTTTCTGAATAAGTGTAACAAGAGCCTGTCTACATAGGGAATTATTCTGGAATCATTGTTCCTAATTAACTATTCCTGATTAACTCCTTGGATTAACAGTTTTAGTCCAAATTTGTTTAATCCACTACCACAGTGTTTAAAACTGAATTGGAGTAAGAATCTTCTTAAATACGAGCATCCACACAAGAAGTTAATCAGAAATAGCCCTTCAGCTTTGAATGCACAGGCTACCTTAATTAAGGTAAATTAATTTCTCAGTGTAGACAGCCTCCTAATGTAGATTATAGTTTGTTTGTACAGCACCTGGCACAACGTGGCCCATCCCTGCCATAACAGCAATATTTAACTACTGCCTTAGCAGGCCAATAGCTGTCCCCTCATTCACCTCCCCCACCAGCCCCAGACAACTAGAGGTAAGAAAGAAAGAGCCCATTTTTCAGAACAATGGAAAGACTCCCATTGACTTCAACGGTCGGGTATTGTAATAGACTTCAGCAAATAATTAGAAGAAAACTACACTTACCTGAATACGTAATTCTAAAGAGAAAACTACTAAAAATGTAGTCAAGTTCCAGAGGGGTAGCCATATTAATCTATTGCAGAAAAACAGAGTCCTGTGGCACTTTTAAAGACTAACAGATTTATTTATCGCATGAGATAAAGTGGGAGAAAATCCCACTTCATCAGACGCTTTGAAGATGGGAAATTTACAGAATGGGAGGAAATTAAATGCAGGATGATATAGGATCAGGTCAGGCTGTAACAGCAAATCAAAATAGATGTTAGGATTCAAACACTGGGAAACAGCATATAGAGGAAGGTGAGGTCAAATCACCTGTTGTAATGAGAGAAAAATCCGTAGTCCCTGTTTAACCACAAGGCAACTGAGTCAAATTTGCATATAAATTCGAGTTCTGCAGTTTCTCTTTGAAGCTGTGATTTGTTATTCATCTGTTTCAGCACAGATATTAGCAAGTCGTCAATGGAGTGGGAGAGAGATTGAAGTGTTCCCATTGGTTTTGTAGTGTTGCAATTTCTGATGTCAGAGTTGTGTTCATTTATTCTTTTGTGCAGAGACAGTACTGTTTCTCCAATATATAAGGCAGAGGGGCATTTCCGGAACATGATGGCATAAATAACATTGATGGATGAGCAGGTGAATGAGCCCTTGATGGAGTAGGTGGCTTGATTTGGTCCTGTGATGGTGTCTTTAGTGTAGATATGAGGGCAAAGTTGGCAGCGTGGTCTGTTGCAGGGATATGTTCCTGCTTTAATGTTTCTGTTGTTTGATCTGTAGCTGCCGGTGAGTATCTGTTTAAGGTTGAGGGGCTGTCTGTAAGCAAGGAGAGGTCTGTCTCCCAAGGCTTGAGAGAGTGAGGGATCACCTTGAAGAATAGCCTGTAGATCTTTGATGATGTGGTGAAGAGGTCTGACTTGGGGGTTGTAGGTGTGACCAATGGCGTTCTGTTGTTTTTTTTCCTTGGGTTTCTCCTGTAGTAGTTGACTTCTGGGTATCCGTCTGGCTCTGTCAATCTGTTTCTTCACTTCTGCGGGTGGGTACTGTAGTTTTAAGAATGCTTGATAGAGATCCTGAAGGTGTCTATCTCTGTCCGAAAGATGAGAGCAAATGCAGTTATATCTTAGGGCTTGACTGTAGACAATGGATCGTGTAAAAAAGAATAATTACCTATCAAAAGCAAGTCACCACCGCCCTTCTCCTCAATTATTATTTTTTTGTATTTTGGCTTTGGCTAAAAACCGGAACCAAGACTGGGGAACTATTTTGCTTGGTGATTAACAAACAAAAATTTAATGAAGCAAGAGAACAGACGAAAGATGAAAAGAATCAGTTTCCTGTTAGAATACACTGGAAATAGTGAGTTTTAAAAAAATAGGAGTTAACCTAAAAGCAATTGTTAACCCAACTGTTAAGGGAAGCAATATATGTGATTATTTCTACCTTCTTTTCCCTAATGTGGCTATCATAAAAACGTCTAGCCTGACTGAGAGAACAATCAGTTCCAGAGGGGTAGCTGTGTTAGTCTGAGTACAGCAAAAACAACGAGAGTTCTGTGGCACCTTAAAGACTAACCAATTTCTTTGGAAATAAGTTTTTGTGCATCAGCTGATGAAGTGGGTTGGTGCCCATGAAAGCTTATGCCCGAAGAAATTTGTTAGCCTTTAAGGTGCCACAGGACTCCCATAGTTTTAACAAGCAGGGCCATTCACTGACTGGAGATACTGAAACAGCATATTTGTCTAAAAAATTTTATTTTTCATATATACCAAATATCAAATAGTTTTGTGTAGCAAATAGCTCTCTAAAGCCCTCACCTTGGAAACATCCGGGCCATCTCACATGTCTAAGGGTGTTCATTATGGCTCTCTTCATATTCAAACTAGTCACTGGACTTTTACTGTAATTAAACAAATTATTTGTTTAAGGTGAACCACAAATGATTCAGAGGATCAGTGCACAAAAGCTCAAATGTTTACCAGAATTCCTGAATCCATAAAAGTGAAAATCTCTTGAAAACATTTTTTGCAGTATTTCTAAAGCAGGGGGGATCAAACATGTAGCCTGCAAACCTCTTCTATCCAGCCTGTAACTGCACTCGAAGGAACCACACTCTCTCCCTAACAGAGAGAGAGAGAGAGGTCTTGCATACCCAGCGCTTTGCAATGCTGCGAGAATGTCAGGTCTCACGACTTCATGTAGTTCTGGGTACATGAGACTGGTCTGTGAGACCACAATCTCTCCCTAACAGAGAGAGAGAGAGAGAGAGAGAGAGAGAGGTCTTGCATACACAGCACTCCGCAATGCCACGAGAGTGCCTTAGTATTTTGATTAATGGTACGTATGGCTCATTTGAAGTACATTTAAGTCAAATCTGGCCGCCATAGCAAATGAGTTTGACATCCCTGTTCTAAAGCAGTATCTGCACTGATTCTGCTTCTATGTTAAATAGTTTGCCCTGAATCTCATTGCATTTCACCAGCTTGTTAAACTCAGCTCTATGCTATTAATCGAAAGAATATTTTTTTCACTTTTCATACATTAATAAATAAATAGCCGTCAACTTTCTCTCTTTTATTTTAGAAAATTCTCATAACTGAAATTCCTCCTATTTATGTAAAGCAAATGAAAGATTCAGAAAATGCTGTGGTAATGGAAAATGCTACACTCTCTTGGGAATCTCTGAATGAACACAGCAGAAAGAATAATGAAAGCATTCTGAATGGGAAGAATGCTCGTAAATACCAACCAAAACTAGAGCCTGTACTCTCTCACATTCAGACATCAATCAGAGAAGCCGGAAAAGAGGATAGCGAGGCCATTGTTTTATACAATATAAGTTTTACTGTGAAGAAGGTAAGTGCGTCTTAAATATTTTTTTTTAAAAAAAGAGTATTTAATCTTCTGCATACAAGGATTTGGGTGCCCTGGGTCCCTTGCTATCTCTGCCTCGCACTGCCCTACCAAGTTAAGGAATAAAGGTTTCAGTTCTCCTCCTTCCCCCAGATGTACACTTCTCCTTGCCCAGCATAAGCTTTCTAAAGCACCTGTTAGACCATGGATAAGTTATAATTATTTGTACGGAAGTAATGCCTTGGAGCCACAGTCATGGATCATGAGACTTTTATGCTAGGCATGAACACAGAACATGGTTTATAAAATGCATATCTTTCAATACCAAAAATGACTGATTTTTACAAATAAATTGCATATCCAAACTATTGTTTATCCACCAGTCACCAGAATAGAGTAGTTTTTTGTAAATTCCTAAGGCTACAGCATTCTACATAGTAAAAACAGATTTTTAAAATGACATCACTGTATTATTTAAAATACCACTAGCTTGATCTATCTTATATAGGTTTCTATCAAATCAAATACAACATCTTTAACTTTGTCTTCTTGGGAACAAAATATGCATTATGGCCCCGATGCAGGAAAGCACTTATCTACTAGCTAAGTGCTTAGGAGAGCTTTCTGAATAAGGATGCTTTCCTGAACTGGTAGGTGTGGCAGGACATGAAATATTTGTTGCATAATTTCAGAACAATAGGCAATGTGACCGAAGATGTTTCTTACTTTAGAAATATAGATCAACTATCTTCAAAATATGTCTCTTTGCAGGGAACGGTTTTAGGAATTTGTGGAAATGTTGGAAGTGGAAAGAGCTCAGTTATATCAGCTATTCTAGGACAGGTATGCTAATCATTATAGAATAACTTGAATAATTATTTTTTATTTTTCTCTTGCATGAGAATTACATATCTTATTGAATGTTTTGGTATTGTTTGTTCTGGTACAATTGATTTTTGTTAGCCATTTTCAAATAAGCTGGCACTGACTCTTAGGTTCTGAAACCACATTGTTTCCGTTAAGCTTCTTTTGGATGAAATGTTCAGTTATGCATATGAGTCTAACTACTGCCTATCCTTTAGGCATGTGACATTAAGGAATGTGGCCTGGGATCATCATTTTCTTTTGACTTTTAAGGCCAACTTAAGAGGAACTAAGAAAATTACTAATCACCCCCAAAAATGAAAGACTGATGTGTGTGGTCCTCAAAATGAGTGTAAGAAGTGAATGTTGTGGCTAAGATTTGCAAATATAAGATGCCAAGCTTAGGTACCCAAATGAATGGCCTGGGTTTTAAAGGTGATGAGCACCTTTAGCTTTCACTGATACAACTGGCCAGAAAACCGATTTTCAGTTCCACAAAGAATTTCAAGAGTTGGGAAAAAATTTTCATCCCAGGTTCGGATGAAAATCCAAAACTGTAGATTTCCAGATCTATGAAAAATATCAAGATTTAATTTCAGCTGCACCAAAACATTTCTGAAACCGTAAGATCCCTTGGCTTCCAGGCTCCACCACTGCTCACCTGGCAGTCTGCCATGGAGCTGGGATCCCTGGCAGGCTGCTGAAAAATCTGGGTTACACAGAAGAGGAATTCCTCAAATTTCAGTTCCAGGGGGGTAGCCATGTTAGTCTATTGCAGAAAAACAGAGTCCTGTGGCACTTTTAAAGACTAAGATTTATCTATCACATGAGCTTTCGTGGGAGAAAATCCCACTTCGTCAGACGCTTTGAAAGTGACATCTATTTTGATTTGTTGTTACACCCTGACCTGATCCTATGTCATACACTTCCCTGCATTTAATTTCCTCCCATTCTGTAAATTTCCCAACTTCAAAGCGTCTGACGAAGTGGGATTTTCTCCCACGAAAGCTCATGTGATAAATAAATCTGTTAGTCTTTAAGGGTGCGTCTACACTTGTAAATTAAGTCGACTTCAGGAAAGTTAAGTCGACTTTGTTAAACCTAGTTTAAAATCGACTTTAGGCTTAAGTCGACTTTCTAAAGTTGACTTAAGCCAGTGTGGACGCAGAGTAGCCCTAAGTCGACTCTAAGTCAATTTAGGGCTTTCCAGGGCTCCCCCACTGCCCTCCCTGCCGGGAGGGGTGGCACAGGGGGAGCCTGGCATGCCTCCCCCCATACACACACCCTGCCCCTATGCCCTGCCAGGGTCCCTGTCCCTCTTTGCCCCATTGTAGCCAGGTACAATTGCCCTGAGCCCTGTGCCCATGCTGCGCCCCCCCCCCCCCCCACACACACACAGCCGCACTTCGCCTTGCCCCGGCTGCCTTTGGCTAAAAGCAGTAGGGTGGGAGGCTTTGCCCGGCCTCTGGCCAGGGCCAGCCCTCCCTGCCCCCGGGGTGAAGCAGGCAGGCCCTGGTGCAGGGCAGTTCGCGGGGCCAGGCCTCTCTGAGCTGAGCCGGCTTGGCCTGCCCCACATGGTCGGCCCCGGCCAGCGGCGGCACCTCAGGACCCATTTCCCGGCTGAGGCGCCACTGGTGGCAGGCTGGGGTCCCGGCCGGGGCCGGCTCGTGGCTGCAGCTTCAGCTGGGGCCTGCTCCTGCTGGCCCCGGGTGGGGACCCGAGGGCGCGCCGCCGTTGGGAGCCGAGGCTTGCCGGGCTCCCGGACGGGGCAGCAGGTCGACCTGGGCCTCCCTTCCCCCCTCCAGCGTGGGGTGGGGTTCGGGTTCGGGTGGGGGTGGTGGGGCCACCCCAGACCTGTTGGCCTCAGGCCCCGCTCCCCCCTAGGGATGACCCTGCTACTTCTGAGCTATTTCTGAAATGGACTAGAGAGGTAAAAAGGACACCGAGAGGAATAGTTACAAATACTTTTGGTTGAATGGCCAAAAGAACTACAGATCCTTCTTAAATCATATTCTAGATACCTGTTATTTGTACTGAAGAATTACACTTGTAACACATTAGCAAAATGAGCATCCTTGCTGATTGTCCAGTATTTTGAGTCAGGTTATCATTAGACGACCTTGATAAAACATTTTTTAACATTGTGCAATTTACTTGTTTCAGATGTACTTGTATGATGGAACAGTAGGTGTTGATGGAACATTAGCTTATGTGTCACAACAAGCATGGATATTTCATGGAAATGTAAGGCAGAATATATTATTTGGAGAAGAATACAATGCAGAAAGGTAATTATTGGAATATTGAAATCTTACCAATACTTTTTTACTCTAATGATAAGCTTCCATATTTGACAGCTGAGCTTACACACACACACACACACACACACACCTCTACCTTTATTATATGTTCCCTTTTGTGGCTAGGGCCCCAAACCTCTGAACATGTGGTTTCCCTCACTCTACCTGATCCCATCAATCATGGAAAGAAAAGAATATTATTTGACTTCTGTCATTCCCTTTATTTGGTTCTTCTGTTCCCAGAACATGTTTATGTCCATCAGAACCCTTTACATTAATCACATATATTGTGACAAAGTCAGGCCAAAGGGTTTTAAGAGTGTGCTTGAGGACCAATATGTGAGCCTCAGAATGATAAAGGCCCTTTTCCCTGCAGGCAGGGAGAGGGAATTACAGCATAATTAATCACCCTGAGGCACCGCTAGGCAAAGGCTGCTCCAGCTCTGTTAAAAGCCCCATCTGTGCCAGAAGAAGGGTGGTGGAACAGAGGGAGGTAAGCTGACAAAGGCTTGTAGGAGAGTCCCCCCCTGCCCCCCACAAACCAGGAGTATAGTGCCCCTTCCCAGGGGAAGAGGAGAAGAAGGGATTCAGGCACCAGTCTGCAAAGAGAGACTGAGGTTGTCCAGCACCAGAAGAGCATCTCCAGAGCAACAACTTGGCTGAAAAAGCCAGGAACAGGTACTCTGGGGACTGGGCCTCACAGACTGACAGACTTATCCACTCTGTGGAGTGGGGGGGCTTGATCCCCCCAGAACCCAGGGGAGTAAAAGGCCTTGCACCAACCAGGGCAGATTTGCAGAAGGCCTACTTCACCGGGAGACAGCCACCACCTGACAGAGCCAAAGGGCCACTTTGTCACAATATATGTATGTCTTGGGGGAATCACACCTAGTGTTTCAATGGTCCTATTCACACCCAATGAAATTCTGTACTACTGATGCAACCGTCCATGCCAAATATTATCTTCTAAAACATTAACTATACAACCAATGATCTGTGACTGTGAAGACAAGATGTATGCAACATTCTCAGTTACAGATAGTTAGTGGCACTTTTAAAGACTAACAAATTTATTTATCACATGATAAATCACATGATTTGTCAGTCTTTAAAAGTGCCACAAGACTCCTTGTTTGTTTCCCAGACCTAGACTAACACGGCTCCCCCTTTGGAACTTGTCAAGATAATAGTTAATATCACCTCTTTGATGCTCCCAGTCGCAATTAGTTTTAGAACTAAAACCTCCAGGTCTCTCTCAAACATGGGGACTACAGATATTGCCAATTGAAAGATCAGACTGGTCAGTTATTTACATTAATTTTATATCTCAAAAACAAACGTACTATTTAAAAAGTTATGTTAAATTAATGTTGGGCTATAAATCAATGGTTCCCAACCTTTATAGCTTGAGGGCCATAGATATCATTTTTACAACTCTGAAGGGCCACTATCTCTGCCAGCAGCTCCCTTCACCCCATTACAGCCAGATGGAAGGAGTTCAGTGTGGAGGCTGGCTCCCTCCTCACTGATCTCCCATCACACTGGCTGCAGCAGGGAAACCATGTGCTCCTGTGTATCCCTGTGCGCTTCACCTGGGTCCCTAGGCAGTTGCTCCCTTCTGCAGCCAATGGGACAGGAGATCAGTGCTCCTCTCCCACTGGCTCCAGCAGGGACCCAGCACCTAGGGGCCCAGGCAGAACATGGTGAGAAGAGCCCCACAGCAATGCCCTCCGCCTGGGTCCTTAGGCAATGGCTCCCTTCTTCAGCTAGCAGGAGGGGAGTGGCAGGCCACTTTAAAAGCCCCAGAGGGCCACTTTTGGCCTGGAAGCCACAGGTTGAGAACCACTGCTATAAACAATCATTACGTTCTTTTTGACTGACAGACTGCTGGATATTATCACCTTATTCCAGTTATGTACCATGTATTCAAATTTCAGCAGCAGTAGCATGGGTCTAAAAATAAGAAGAAATAAATGTTAAATTTGCCATGAGCTAAATAAGAAAAATATCTGCAGAAATCAAAAGCAGCAGTTAATGAGTTCTTCTATTACTATCTGATGCAAAGCAGCCAAGGTATATTGCATTCAGTTTTGTAAGAATATTTAAAAGCTTTTTTTAAAAAATAGCTATCAACAATTAGATGCATGGAATTCACTTCCTCCATTGGTGGTGTGTCTTTACTCCACCCAACATTAGGACTAAGAGGAAAACACAGAGCGAGGTTCCAAATAACCATATTTACTAACTATAAGCAAACATACAAGGCTTAGTACAGATATCTGGTGCTGAGTGAGGTGTTTCCTGGTACAAAAGGCAGACAGGCCCATTAGTGGTCCCCTCCAACTATTTAAGGGGATACCAACCAATTTTTATTTTCTACAATTGGTCTGTCAACATCATTCTGTTTATATGACTGTATTGTAAATATTATAAGGCATTGGAATTGGGGTTGCACCTAAAGGTTCAACCTAATTACACTCGGCTATGTACAAACATAATAGACATGATCCCTGCCCTAAAGAGTTCACAATTTAAAAGGGCATAAATTTGCTTTGATGCCTGCCCACTTTAAGGTATCTTTACACTGACAGAGCAGTGTAAAGGGCCCTTAGTGTAAATTGATGTCAGGTTCTATATGTTTAAAACTGTGCACTGAAAAATAAGAAGGATAAAGTGCAATCTTATATACAACAAATAAAGAGTTTAATGTAAATGAGAATCAGATTCTATATCTGGTTGGTCAAAAGGCTCAATGTATGGCAAGCACACTGTGATTCAGGGCCAAGAAATCTAAATTAAAGTCTGATCTCAAGTTCCTACATTTTTGCATTTGTAAGTGAGACTGGAATTGCAGATTTGATGCTCTTTGTCTCAATGAGATGTTATAGAGTGCAACACTGTATATCTGTTCATATGATCACATTGTATAACAGTTTCAAAGCCAAATCTGTCACAATATAACTGCAACTTTTACACACAGAAAACTTGAAGGGAACAGGGATGGATCTGAAGGAATGAATAATAGCCAGGGTCACTGAATTCATACGGTTCAAAGCAGAGTATTTGAACCAAAGATGTTAAGGCAATTTAAAATGCATGAGATTTTTGGGCTGAAGAAAATGTATTTTGAGGATTTAAACAATTATTTGACCATTATTTCTTTAGGTACAATTATGCAATCAATGTGTGCAGTCTGAGGTCAGATATGGAATCTCTTCCTTATGGAGATTTGACTGAAGTAAGTCTGATTATCCAATCTAGTAATATATGCTGCTAAATTCTCTACAGAAAAAAGTTGACAACAGCTTCCCATTATGTCCACTTTTCAACCCACTTTCGCTTCAACTTTCCCCTCCCTCCAAATTTCACATTCCACAGCAAATCCAAAGCTAGATATTTTCCTGGATATTTAAATTAAAGCTTTATATAAAGATTTCAAAATCTTTTAAAAACCACATTTCTTGTTCTAGGGTTACACAAAAGAAATTCTACAAATATGAACTGAGTGTAAACCATGCAGTGTTGTCTCTCTAAGATTGCAGACATCCTGATAGTGTGGGTTACTTCACAATCCAAAGCTTACTGCCTCATTTTCCTATCAGTAAAAAAAAGAATTCTGAGCCCTATCGAATAGCCAAGCCCTAACAGCTTCCCCTGACAGCTTTTACAAAGCAGTTCTGTGTTGTCACTTCAAAAATTTGCCATGTACTGAAAATATGGGAGTAGCATATAATTTATTTATTATTTATTAAATGTTTTCCTCATAACAAACCAAACAGATTCTAGGAGCCAACATATAAAACCAAGTACTATACATCACAAAAAAGAAAATACCATGATATTTATGAAGTACTCACATTCCAACATATTAACTGTGCTAATCCTGGCACACAAATTTTATGGCACATATGAAAGCAGAAAAGTGGCAAAGCAACAGAGACAGGGAAAGAGATTTATCTCCTTCCTCCTTTCATCTATGCCAGCACAAAATAAATGAATTTAATATGAAAATAAATACAGAGGCTACTGTATTCTTTGTATTATTCACATCCATATTTGCTTAAATAAGACCCTTTCTTTTAAATGTTTAAATGAAGCTGCCTTAGAATTTCTACTCTGTGATACCGAAATGCTCCAGCATAATCTAGGGATCCAGTTTGCCACAGAGTGTAGAGGTGATGGGCAAGAGTAGTAATCTAGTTCAGTGGTTCTCAGTTTTTCCAGGCTACTGTATTCCTTTCAGGCAACTGATTTGTCTTGAGTGCTCCACTTTTACCTTACTTAAAAATTACTTGTTTACAAAATCAGACACAAAAATACAAAAGTATCACAGTATACTATTATGGAAAAATTGCTTACTTTCTCATTTTGTCTGTATGAAATTTTAGTTTGCACTGACTTTGCTACAGCTGTTTATGTAGCCTTTTGTAAAACTAAGCAAATATCTAGAGTTGATGTACCTGCGGAAGAGCTCTGCGTAGCTCTAGGGATATGCACATCTCTGGTTGACAACTACTGATCTAGCCTATCTTCTACTAGTATGTGCAGACATATTCCTAGCACCTAGGTGAGGAGTGCTCTCATCTGTCAACCATGCTATCTAGATATTGCCCTTGGGACCTAAGTTTAAGTCTACCAAAGTCACTTGAAAAACCTCACATCACATCACCAGGATTTGAATTAGGGCCTAATCCTCAAGAAAGCCTTAATGGACATAAAAGTCAGCTGCTACTCTTACTTGTCATCTGCATACAGAACTACTGTAGAGGTCTATAGAATTTCTGTATGCAAAGGCCTTAGAAAACCAGGTGTCAACTGATTTTGGGTTCCCACAATCTGAAAAGTGATTTTTCAGAATGCTTAGCATTTTATGGTACTTTAGAGCTACAACTGACTTTAGTTGTAATGATGAGCACTCAGCACACCTGCAAAATAGATTACAGAACTCTCACATTAGGTACTGAGAGTATGAGGAACACCTGTTAAAATGTTGGTTTACATAATTTGCCTTTCCATCACATAGGAACTCTGTGGCAAAGACAGGGAAAGAATCCAGTTCTCCAGGGTGGTGGTTGGTGCTTTAACCAGAAGACCATCCAGCAATCCTGCCTCATTCATTGCACATTTTTTCCACTTCTGCAACAAACGAAGCAGGAATCCTACAGACAACTGTGGCAAGAGGAATTAAAAAGTTAGGCAGTGGTCCTGTGGAAAAAACAGCATGTGATCACATAGGTAAAGACTATCAAGAAGCATGTGCACAAGAAGGGTGAATGAAGGTTGCACAAGCAACCTGAATTCTAGCACTCCCTAACTTTTGAGTGCTTAAAATTTGCAAACTTAACATTCTTTTAAATAAATTTAGTTTTATGTACCCATAGTGAGCCCGTCCACACCCCTATGGTTCATCAGTATTGTTGGGGTCTTTAGATCCACAGTACAGTCGTCTATGACTTGTGTTAATGAAGTAACTGATAGAAGCAGAAGGCTTATCTTCTATGGCCCAGTCTACAGTGCCAGGAAAATTCTGCTGCAGTCAACCAGAGTTACAGAAGTGTTGCAGATTAGCTTGTCACTAGAAGGGATAGAAAGACACACTTCACTAGTAGATTTCACAACTATTTACTAGAAAACAAAATGATTTTAAGACTCAAGAATAGTGGGTTCAATTCCAGTTTCTGCTGGAAAATGATCTCTAATAGTTATAGATCCTTTGACTTTGCCACTACTAACCTTTCCCTGTTGCCTACGGATCCTATAGCCCCTCCTCTCCAGATCCTGCCTTCTCTCCTGCTCTTAGATTGCCTGCCTCAGCAAAGTTATAAGCAACTGAAAACAGGATGTTATAATGCAAAGTTTTGTGCAATTTTAATTATACGCAGAGCACCTTCTATTATATGTATATATAAAAATCAAACGAATGATTACCAGTTAACTCATGCAGTGATCTTTTCCCATTTAAAGATAGGTGAAAGAGGTCTCAACCTCTCTGGAGGCCAGAAGCAAAGAATCAGTTTAGCTCGTGCTGTTTATTCCAACAGAGATATTTACCTGTTGGACGACCCCTTCTCAGCAGTTGATGCCCATGTTGGAAAAAGCATTTTTGAGGAATGCATAAAAGAAGCCCTTAAAGAAAAAACAGTAGTTCTTATAACTCATCAACTACAGGTAATTAAAACAATCAATTGATTACTTCAATAATTATGAATGTGAAATATATTTGAAGCATATATATATATAGTACAATGTGAAATAACTAATTCTACAAACAAAACTATGTACAGAACACTTAATAGAGTAGACTTTTTCTTTTCAGTATGTTGGAGATTGTTGGGTAAGTGTTGTATTGGAGGAACAGAACATGAAAGAAGAAGGTGGAACAGCCTAATAATGAATGTTTAAACTTGGGTCCTAAGTTCAGGCTCTGATACAGATTCCTTGAACAACCTTAGGCAGATCAACTATAATGATCATCAGTGAAATAGTTCATTCAAATTGTCATCTTTATGTTTCACAATTAATCTCTCACTGAGAGTACAGCTTAGTTACGTGCACTCATACAGACAGCACTACATTGGTTTACATGTTTCATAATGCCAAGGCTTTCTTTATCCAGAGGGGTTGCCGTGTTAGTCTGTGTACAGCAAAAATAGCAAGAGTCCTGTGGCACCTTAAAGACTAACAAATTTCTTCAGGCATAAGCTTTCATGGGCTACCATCCACCGGTGATCTCCCAGAAAACACCATCCTACACTATGGATGTAGAAGCCCTCTACACCAATGTTCCACACAAAGATGGACAACAAGCCATCAGGAACGGTTTCCCTGATGATGATACGGCATAACTGGTAGCTGAACTTTGACTTTGTCCTGACCCACAATTACTTCAGATTTGGAGATGATCTATACCGTCAAGTCAGCGGCACAGCTATGGGTACCTGCATGCCCCCACAGTATGCCAACATTTTTATGGCTGACCTAGAACATCGCTTCCTCAAATCTCATCCCCAGGTGCCTCTCCTTTACCCACGTTACACTGATGACATTTTCATCATCTGGACCCACAGGAAAGAGTCCCTTGAACAATTCCATCAGGATATCAACAATTTCCACTCCACTATCAACCTCAGCCTGGACCAGTCCACACAAGAAATCCACTTCTTGGACACGACAGTACAAATAAGGGATGGGCACATTAACACCAGCCTATACTGAAAACCAACTGACTGCAATACATACCTACATTCCTCCAGCTTCCATGCTGGACACATTACATAATCCATCATCTACAGCCAAGCCTTAAGATACAACTAGATCTACTCTAATCCCTCTGACAGATACAAACACATACAAGATCTTTACCACACATTCCTAAAACTTCAGTACCCACCTGGGGAAGTGAAAAAACAGATCAACAGAACCAGACAGGTACCCAGGAGTCACCTACTACAGACAGACTTGACAAAGAAAACAACAGAACACCACTGGCTGGTAGCGTCGCTGGCGCTGGCCATGTGGGGCACGTGCCCCGAGTCCCAGTGCGAGTGCCCTAGGTCTGGCGGGGACCCGCCCAGCCACCACTGGTAGCCCAGCTCTCTCCGGGGCCATGGATTCTGCCATGCTGCTGCCAGGCAAATCCGGCTCCCCTGCACAGCTGGGGATCTGGGGTCTGACGCAGAGTCACCCGCAAGATTCAGCCCCCCAACGGAGCTGGAGAGCTGGGGCACGCCATGCCACTGACAGCCCAATCCGCCCCATGCCCCCAGGATCTGGGGCCTGCCGCCAGCAGGGCCAGGGATCCGGGGCACGCCGCAGAGCCACCGGCCCGATCTGGTCCCCCAAAGGGGCTGGGAAGCCATGCTGCCATCGGCCCGATCCACCCCTCTGGCAGGGCTGAGGATCCAGAGCTCAGAGGCCCCCGCTGGCAGCCCCCACCAGGGCTGGCACCGGGAATCTGGGGCCCGGCGGCCCTCTATGACCCCCGCTGGCGATCCGGGGCCCTGCCATCTAGGGCGTGAACAGTGGCAGCAGCTCGCTGCGGCCCCCGCCGGGCCCGGGCTGCAGGCCGGCAGTGGTAAGGGCCTGGGTCCTGAGTTTATTTTTGGGGCAGCAACAACTTTACCACTGGCCATCTCCTTCAGCCCCCAGCTAAAATCCCTCCAGCACATCATCAAAGATCTATAACCTATCCTAGAAGATGATCCCACACTCTCTCAAGCCTTGGGAGGCAACCCTATCCTTGCTTACAGACAGCCCCCCAACCTGAAGCAAATACTCACCAGTAACCAATCACCATGATACTAACCTAGGAACCTATCCCTGCAACAAACCCCATTGCCAACTCTGCCTGCACATCGACTCCAGATGG
Source organism: Pelusios castaneus (assembly GCA_007922175.1). Classification (NCBI taxonomy): domain Eukaryota; kingdom Metazoa; phylum Chordata; order Testudines; family Pelomedusidae; genus Pelusios; species Pelusios castaneus. The sequence continues at coordinate 9,840,364 of ML685783.1, forward strand.
TCCCAACCACATCTGCCACATCATCAGGAGTTCATTCACCTGCACATCCACAAATGTGATATATGCTATCATGTGCCAGCAATGCCCCTCTGCCATGTACATTGGCCGAGAATAAAATGGACACAGATCGGATATCAGAAATGGCAACATCCATAAATCAGTAGGAGAACACGTCAATCTCCTTGGACGCTCAGTAGCAGACTTGAAAGTTGCCATACTCCAACAGAAAAACTTCAAAAGCAGACTTTAGCATGAAACTGCAGAGCTGAAACTGATTTGCAAACTTGACACAATCAGATTGGGTCTGAATAGGGACTTGGAATGGTTATCTCATTACAAAAAATAATTATCTTTGTTCACACTTTCTTATCTTCTAATTAACTGATGTGAATTGGCCTCATCTATCCTAACTGAACTGACTTTGCGAACACTTGCCTTCCTTCACCTTGGCATGGGTATATATATCCCTCAACTGTAGTTACCACTTCATGCATCTGACAAAGTGGGTTGGAACCCACGAAAGCTTATGCCCGCAGAAATTTGTTAGTCTTTCAGGTGCCACAGGACTCTCAAGGTTTTCTTTGCAATCACAAAGATTGGGAATGCTTTTTTTTTTTTTAATTGAAGCTTAGCTGCTGAAGCAGAGAGTGCATTCCATGCAAAATCTGCAGCCCTGGAATACACAGGACACTGACTGTAGGAACTAATTAGCTAGTATTTAAATGTCTCTAAAATCTGGGGATACAGAGATACATTAAGTATTCTCTCACAGTTAGTTTCTCTGAAGGTTAAATGAATCAACTATTGCCATCTATAAGACAAAAGTGCTCTTTGTTCATCGTTTTGGCCTTTCCTCTTTAGATTAAAATTATTTTAATTTTTAAATATTTGCAAGGCACTCGAATACTAGGATGATGGGAGTATACAGATGGATAGAGAAAGGTTTCTTCATCAGATGTCTTCTCAGTTTTCAGTTTTGAAGGACATTCTAGGACTGAAGACAACTTAATCAACTGCTTCCAGTTCTTCATTTCACACCTGTTAGCATTGGACACTGGCAGCCCTCTTTATCACTTTACACTACTTGAGCTATCTTATGGGGGGAAAATAAAGATAACAGTGAAATACAGAACATTGGTAGTTAGTTTATTAGGAGCTGTAGTTTCCCATTGGAGATTAATATGAGTAACTTAAAAACAACAGTTGAAAAAATAGTCAAATGAAATTTAGAGAATATATTTGTTCCATTAAGTTAATACAGCCCTTGAAAACTACCTTCACTGGATTATATTTGAAACTTACTTTTTGGTGGTATATATAATGATCATATACAAGAACTTCAGAGGAAAGTTACATTGTTAGTCACCGTGAGTGAACCAAAAACTATAAAACTTAATGTTGAAATAACGGAGCAACAGTCTCCATAGACCTGATCTAAAGTGAATGGAAGCCAGTGGGAGTCTTCCCATTGACTTTTGATCAGGTCCTGTGTTTCTGACCTTGATTTCTTTCCCCCTAGTATCAGAATACCAATCCAACTGCATACATCAGTAGGTCCTAGACACTAACCTATTGATTTTTCAAATGTAATGTAGGTACAGGTGCCACTAACTTCAAATGGATCACTGGGTACTCAGAAAAACCAGGTCCTAAAAGCACAAAGAGTGCTTACTAGTTACCTTCCTTCCATTGCTCAGACTAAAATAGATTTATTTGGTGATAACTCTATTCCTTTTAGCATTTAAACTACTTCAGCCAACTCAAGCTGGCTATTTCCTTTGTTCTGTAATTTAATTTCAGCCTCAAATTACAGCTGTTCAGGAATTTGACTAATTTTTTGACAGGACATGCTGACTCTTCAAAACCAATACTTTCAGTGAGAAGGTTTCTCAAGTCCAGGATTGAATTTCTAGTCAAAACAATACAGACACACTGTAATAGGATGTGCCCACCCAGTGCTTTTTTGCTGGCCCTGCTGCTTAGCTGGGGAGGTGGGGTCAGCAGAGAAAAGAAGCACACCACTGGGAGAAGAGGGGTGGATCAGGAAGAAGAGGAGTGGGGGGGGCATTTTTCAAATTTACTCTCAAGATATGAGTACTGGCGCTTATTTATTTATTTATTTACTTATTTAGTTTTTAAAAAGCATTGTGGCCACCATAGAGCACCCACTGGTGGCCAAGTATGGTGCTGCTGTACACACCCTACCTCAGTTTCCTTCACCAAGATAAAATCCTCTGTCTTCCACACAGTAGTCAATGAAGGAGATGTAGCTTAGGCCTACAAACAAGTCAGAAATCAGCTTAACTTCTGGGATAATTCAAAAAGTCAACTACAAACAAAGTGTTCTTTTCCCTCCTACTCAGGCTCCTCCTCCTCTTGTCTTCACTTCAAGGCTCCCTTTAAGAGTATGTCTATACAACTTATGACACAAACCTCCTCTCCCAACTTGACAGATTTGATATTGAAGAGCTTAGGTTAGCACTCTAAAAATAGTTATGTAGACAGCATTTTAAAATTGCAGATCAGGCTCTGGGGCTTACTCCCCATCTCTGGTCTTCAGAGCCCAAACTGCAAGAATCTACAGTTATTTTTAGCACAGCAGCATGAGCCCAAATCTGCCAAGGCATGCTGGGCGGCTAGCTTCTGCAGCCTGCATAGACATAGCCAAAGTCTCTGCACCCTGGGGAAGAGTGCTGACTGGAAAGCTAATTGCCTTCAGGCTCTCTCTGGCTCTGAGACAGAACTCTGACACCCAGACTACTTACTTGGAGTCCTTCCAGACTCTGCTTCAAGGCCCTCCACAATCCAACTTGCTCTGTGTGATTCTGCTCCCAAAAGGAACTTTCTTAGCCCTTCTGAGAGGCTCGGCTGTTTCACACTATCACTTGACCCCAATAAGCTCTCTCAGGTTCGGACATCTCTCAGGTGGGGCTGATTGAACAGAGCTGACTACCCACCAGCCTTTTGGGCAGACCACCCTACTAGAAGTATGTATGCCAGCATACCCAATGACTTGCTGTCTAGGATGTTCATCTAGCTGTGGGAGACACAGGTTCAAGTCCTTGATTTCCCTGATGCAGGCCAGAGCCAAGAATCTGGATCTCCTACATCCACACTGAGTGCCTTTGTTATAGGTGCTCCCTGAACAGACATAAAACTTCAAAAATAATCAGATTTGTCCCAATGCAGAAAAGGACAAGCATTTGAAATCTCAATTTTTTTTTTTTTACAGGGCTTGAAAGTTTTTGCTCTCCCAGCTCTAATTCCAGACTTACAAGACTTATAGTACAAAGGCTAGTATTTGAGCAGATAGCTTTCTACAGTCTAAAATACAGTGCTTCAAGCCCCTCCTATGTGCACTAACAAAGTAGGAAAATGTCTCCCTTTGAAGTCATAATTTTCTATAAATCTTAATTAAAGCACAGATGTCTTTGTTCAGCATTAGAACCTTTATACTGAAATGCATTTCTCATAGCTTCCTCACGGCAGATACATCCCTGCAGTTGTTTTTTGTTTTATTTTGTTTTGTTTGATCTAGTATATCCATTTAACTTCTTTCACCTTTTTTACTTATTAATAATATAAAAGAAATCCGCCAGCAGGTGGCACAGAAGCAACATTTTACACTGTCTCAAAGTACATGCTAGAAGAAAATGTCCAACACTCGTGGAAGACATTAGCCTGGCATGTAGTAAATGTCAAAATCTAAATTAATATAACATTAAGGTTGCTCAGATAAAAGAAAAAGTCAGGAAGTGCAAAATGTAAGATTCCTCTAGTAAGGTTAAGTTGGCCACTCTTCCCATGCTGTATATTTGTGGTTTACATTTAACAACGTAACTGGAAAAGTAGAAAAACTAGAAGAGAAATATCAATGTTATATATCCTTAGCTGATTTAACACTGCTGGAGGAGCCTTTTCGCTGTTCGTGGGTGGGGTTTTTTTGTTTTTTGGTTTTTTTTAAGTTTTAGCAGGGAACCTCAATAATACATTAATGTACCTGGCTGCATTTAACTTCCTAAACTATTTCCTAAAGAAAAAAAATCTTTGTGGCGCTGGCGAAAATGCACCAGTACATACTTTCAGGAGACACTGGTAGGAGTGCACTTCAAGAACTGTACTCCTAAGAGACTCTTGTTTGGAACTGAGAAAAACTGTACTTTTTGCCTCCTTGCAATCAATAGCGGGTGGCTGGACTGAGGGCTTGCTGCTACAATCTGGAATGCCCTGCGGAGTCCATCCCCAATGAAGGAAGGACTCCATAGCTATGTACTTCAAATTTCTGAGGTTCTGTAGGGCCCAGTACATTTTGCAGCACAATATCTAAGAGCCAAATCTGAGTTGAATGTGTAATGTAATCGTCACATATTGACATGTATTTTGGGAGAAAAACAATATAAAAACCAAGGTTTTTTAGAACAGATGACCTTTTGCAAACAAATGCATTCACAATGCTTAAAATGCCTCGTATAAGGAGTCTGATCAATGTGAATTACTTTTCTAATGGACTCATGGGGGCAAAACCAATCCCCAACACACAAGTCAGGTATCTTGATTGGTCTACAGGGTGATCCAGGAGGGAAAGAAGAATGCTCCCATCAAGGCAATAAAATTACCATGGAGCCATAGCCATTTCATGAAGGCATTAGGGTCAAGAGAACTTGCAGAGGTGTGAAACATTCTTATGCAGTTGGAATATCCCTCTTATACTTGTGAAGCCGCCATACAAGTTTTGCCACCAAGAAATCCCTCTGTACCTATATCACTCAGAGCAGGTTTGCCCTTTTTCTGTGGAACTGAAGAACTAATAACATGGGAATTTTGTTTCAGATCTGACAAAGACAGAATAAATAGAAATCCAATTAGTGAATGAAGAGCATTAGACTTGCTTTGGCCCCTCGGTGCCATTCAGCTGGTGTAAAGGGGCTGGGAAAAAAAAGCATAAGCAGCCAGCTTGGCAATCTTCTGCCAATGAAAAGTTCCTGGGTGGCGTAGTCTCACCATAGCCAGCTGTTATGCTACCCCTCTATAGGGACTGGCAGAGGGGACATGCTGAAGTCGTGCTCAGAAGGGTGTGTGACCACTGCTCTGACAATATCCAATTGATACATCAGATCCTTGAAATCATAGCCATCTAGGTAGCCCCTAGGCTCCATTAAGCTCTGCACAAAATCAGTCCCAGGACCATAGAGCTACAGCTAGTTTTTTCACAGTTCTTCCCCTCACTGGGCCTCACCATTTATCAGCACAGCTAACGAGTGAATCCATTATGTTGACTAAATTAAAGGGAAGAGCATCTATTTTAGGGGAACCCAAACAAGCTATTTTGGTGATTTAAGCTCTATCTTTGCAACAAGATTGATTGTATTGGAAAACCATTTAAAAATAATTCCTTTATGCATTTAATTGTGAAGAATAGACAGAGGCATAGACACCTGCATGAATGTAGTAAATGAACACGGAATTGCTGAAGTTTTCCCAACTGTGAAATGAAACCTGTTAATTACCATCATTCAGTTCGAAAACACTAGGCACAGGCATTTATTTCCAATGCAGTTACAATATTTATGGAATTAATGGTCCATTCTTAAAAATCTGTAGTATCTAGAATTCTGTGATGAAGTCATTTTGTTAGAAGATGGAGAAACATATGAAAGGGGAACTCACAAAGATTTAATGAAAGAAAAAGGACGCTATGCTCAGCTAATTCAAAATCTCCATATGGAACAAGCAAAGGTAACATTTAGCTCTTAGTATTAAAAATATTCTGTTTTTACATATCTTAGAATATTGAAAATAGGGTGTCAGATTTCACAAGTAAGATTTCAGATTTCTTATTTTACAGGACCCAGAAAATATTTTGATTGGATCAATGACAGAAACAAGGGAAATGCAGGATAAGAATGATTCCTCAGGAAGCTCTTACGAAGGAGTTGAAAATCCTGGTAATATAAGTTATGATAATCAGAATTGCCTACACTGTGTTCTTTAAACAAGGCTAACTGTTCTTTCATATGCCTAGCTTTCATTATGTCTGATGAGGAGCACATCATCAAGGAACCTGAGAGAGACACGCAAAGGGGAAATAAAGGTATGTTACAAAGACTCATTTGTACTTCTTTTCCCATTGTTGCTTTTTAGAAATACATTTGAATTCTCATCATGATTTTTCTAATAATTCAAAAACGATTACAAAACTGAAGAACATTTACGATACGGCAACACCCAGAGGATATGGGAATTCTTTAACTGAGTTTCTTATTAAGCAACAAATATGTATTTTACTTTACAGAGTCTTCTGAGTTGCTATTTTGGTTTAATATGCCCAAGATTCCTTGATATTGGGTGAAAATTTTGTTATACGAATGTACGTTTTTTGTTTGTATGGTAGCTCCTGTAAACCAACTTGTCCAAAAAGAGGAAAAACAAGAAGGTTCAGTGACATGGAAAACCTATCACACTTACATTAAGGCATCTGGAGGTACATTCTGTAAAAAATGTCTTTATTCTGAATTTTTTCTTTGATATTTCTATTTTTAAAAGCTTTCCAGTGTATTTTACTAAATCTAAATCCTGATATGACAGTTTCAGATTGACTCACTCTCTATCTCTGTTGAATTTTCCTGCTTTAAACTTATCGAAATTAGGCAAGCATAGACAACAAATGGTTGTATTTCTCAAGAAATAAAGCATTGTAATATCCTGATATATCTAGAATTGCAGATCACTGGGTTTCACAGAGAAATATTTTAGTAACTGAATAACAATTTAAATTCTGACATTTATTGAAGAGAAAATGTGAAAAATTCTAGTCAGAGAGTGGCCTAAGCAGCAAAATTTGGATCTAGATTGGGATTTCAAGATCAAGTTTGGAATAGTTCACTTCTGAAGTTATGGTCCAGCCTACAAGACAGAGAGGTCAGCAGTGAAAAACAGGTCTGGAGCAGGTTCAGATTTACACACCTACAGATTTCCAGGGTGCTTGTAAACTGTGCTTCAAGACAATCTCTAATCCTATAATTACATAGGAAAACTGTGTTTATTGCAAATACATATGTATATTTTTACCCTTAAGATTTCTCCGTGCTGATATAAAATGTACTGTTTGGAGCTATGGTTAGCCTTGGGAACAATTACTGTGCCTGTAAAGTACACACAGAAGTGTTTGACCACAAATCCCATATATGCACATACAAATAAGCATTTATGTTTACAGATCACACAGGAACATACAGGAATGAGAATGAGACCCATTTAACAGATTTTAAGTTTTTTAAATAATTACTCCTAACAGCCCCTTTTGGGTTTGTGGCCAGGGAGATTTGTCCACTATTTCAGTGCTGGTTTACTCGGTAAGAATCATGCGATGTGTATCTGTGAGTGCAGTGAGCATGCATGCATTTTAATAGGTACATCAAGTATGTTCTCCCAAGCATTAATTTACTAACAGATTCTGAAACCCTCACAATCATTAACATTTTGTAGAGTGGGATATGAGCCACCATTTTGGTAAATACCAAAAGTAGTTAATATCAGTTCTACTTCTGTGGGCTAAATTCTGAATCCCTTACTCAGTTTTTCCATAGATAAAACTCACCTTGACTGCTGTGAGCAAAACCTGACTTAATCCTTGTAAACAGGAGTTCTGCACCTATAGGAAGAGAAGAATAAATATGGGTTAAACAATAAAAGTCTTTGCAGAAAAGTTATAAAGCAGCATATACAAGTATAATATGTTTAATCATTCTCACACCATCAGCTACTAGTCTGGTCTTTTGTTCCATCTGCAGGTTTCATACTGTCTTTCTTTGTTGTACTTCTCTTTATTTTGATGATTGGAAGCTCAACCTTCAGCAATTGGTGGTTAAGTTTTTGGCTAGAACAGGGGTCAGGGGTAAGTGTAAAAACTTAATTGTAAATTTCTGCTTCTTAAAAACAGAGTTACACATGTATTTAAAGTTCTTATGAGTAATAAAGCTCAACTCCAGCATCTTCATAGCAAATTATTATTAACGGTCTATAGCACTAAAGCAGTTGAAGTACAGCTTCCTTCAAACCCTCCTTCAGATGAAATAGTTATTTGTCTTAATTTTTTCTCATCTCTACTGCAGTTCCTTTTTATATGGCTTTCATATATCCTCTCTCTCTAAACTGCAGAAGGCCACTCTCTCTTCCTCAGGACTTTAACTTGCTTTTAAAAGTGTTCAGGGTGTCATCATTAACACAGCGCTTATTCAGATTCCTCTTTCTGAGACTCTCTCTCTCTCTCTCTCTTTCTCTCAGCAAATAAAGATATGATTGCAGCTTTAGATAACATGGGTAACAACAGTAGTGAAGATGTGAAAGCACAGCTTAAGCATGGGGTAGAAACAAGTGTGTATCCAAGGTTCCTGATGGCCTTCTACTGGGGTGACTGGCCTGCAGAGAAGCCTCTGCCACCACATCTTTGCTATTGTTTGTTCCCCTGCTGGTTAGATTAAAGCTCGCACTGGTAAACCTACTGGTGCTACAATCACCCCTTCATTTGATGTGTTCTTGTTCTCTAAATGGGCCATAACAACCCTGTCACTTTCAGCTGCCTAATGCCCATTCCAATGCAACACTCTCCCTCCACTCAATCCACACTGTCTCTTTAGTCTCACATTTGTCTAATCCCTTCCTCTCCCACTCATTCCACCTCTACAATTTTGGCCTCTGCCCAAAGTTGATCTTTCACTTATGCTGATGTATGCCTCTGTATCTAGGGCTATGTCTACCCTAGGAAAAGTAAGGTTGACTTTTTAAAGTTGACTTAATAAGGTCGACTTTAAGTTGACTTAAAGTTGACCTTATCAAGTCGACTTAAAGTGGTGTCCATGGACATGGACCAAGTCCACTTTGTTAAGTCGACCTAACTGCCCTTAGGTCAACTTAACAAAATGGACTTAAGCATCCACACTGGCTTAGGTCAACCTAAAGAAGGGTTAGGTCAACCTAAAAAAGGGTTAGGTTGACCTACCCGGCAGTTCTTAGTAAGTCGACTTAAACTTTCATTAAGTCGACTTAAGGAATTTCTTAAGTAGACCTAATGAAAGTCTGGTGTAGATGCGGCTTTGTTTAAGTCTACTTAAGCCTCCTTAAGTCGACTTAATTTGCCACTGTAGACATAGCTGAGGATTCTCTGCCATTTCTCTCCAACCCACTCACTTATATACTTATCTTTAATTTCACTTCAAAAACCTTTCCTTCCTCTTTGGCATAGAAAGAACTCTTCACAAAGGACTCTGAGATAATGCATATTAGGGATGCCATATAAAAATCAAATTGATTGCACTTATTATAAATGCATTGAGGACATAGTAATTGGGAATTCAAAGCTGTGTATACGACTGACTTATGATTTCACATTTCTTAATAGAGTATATAAATAAGTGGACAGGACTCGTATACTGATTTGTATTAATTTAGGTGCTCTATTGTTGTACATGTTTTTACTGAAACAAAAATAAGACCTACATTTCCCGTTGTCATTAGATAAAAACAATTTAGAGCTAAACTGTGCCTTCTCATCGACCGAGGGGCACCAGAGGCCCTATGTCTGAGCCCTAGTCTATACTTGCTGCGCTTTTTGGTGGCAGTCAATGGGAGATATGCAAGGTATGTAAAATACCTTGTGTATCTCCCTCCAACTTCCTAACTACCCCTTACACATTGCACTAAGTTGACCAGAAATGATGCCCGGTTGGCGTAGTGCTACTCCATTTATGGAGCTGGAATTACAGCTCCAGTTCTGTGTTTGATTGACCGTGTCTTAACAGACCATTCAATCGAACATGGAAGAGTGCACTGATGGTGGCGAATCTGCTGCTGTCAGTATAGACATAGTCTCAGAAGTACAATGGCTCTCTGGCAAATCAGTTGCCTAGGATAAGGAAGATATAATTTGCAATATCTTGCAACATCCCTTTCTGGGATCCAGCATTTTGCCTCCTTTCTCAAGCAGCTGACTAGCAGAGCTGGCCAATTCATGGACTCTCCTCTTTATAAGCTCAGTTGCAAAAGATTGTTGGAGGGAAAGATTTCTTCCTTCTACTTGTCTCTGAAGCTATGTAAGGCTTGGAAAGTGTAAAAACTTGCCCCAGTGTAGCACTGCAAAAGTGTTTCACAGGTAAATATGTTCCATATCACTAAATAAAAGGTGATTAAACTAGCTGACTGTGACAGTCTTGAAGTGTTTGATTTTTTTTAATGATACAAAACCTAATATTAATGTAAATGAAAATAGCTTTTGCATAAGGTTTCAATATGCAGTGTTTATAACCACAAAACAGCAATAAAATAAAATAAAATAAAATACCTGTCTCTTATATAGCACATTTCAGCATTAGATCTCAAAATACTCTACAAAGGAAGTAATCATTATTAGTAATTTTGTGTGAGTGCATCAGAACCATGAAGCATAATTTCCAGCAAAGAAGGATCAAATTGTTTTCATTCTTCAAGCTAAAGAAAATGCAACATATAAGCAAATATCATTGATGGAGAAAAGTAAAATTGGTTCTTAATTAAGGTGTTATCATTAATACAGGTTAAAAATTTGTGCTTTTTTTTAAGAGGAATGCCTCTAACAGTATCTTTGGCTATGTCTACACTAGAAAAGTTAAGTCAACTTTAAAAAGGTCGACTTTAAGTCAACTTAAAATCAACCTTATTAAAGTCGATTTAACAAGTGGCAACACTTTAAGCTGACTTAGTCCACTTTGTTAAGTCAACCTAACTGCCCTTATGTCGACTTAACAAAGTGGACTTATGCATCCACACTGGGCTTAGGTTGACCTAAGGAAGGCTTAGGTCAACTTAAAGAGGCTTAAGTTGACCTAATGAGTGGTAGTTATTAAGTCGCCTTAAGCTTTCATTAAGTCAACTTAAAGAATTTCTTAAGTCGACTTAATGAAAGACTAGTGTGGACGTGGCTTAATTTAAGTCGACTTAAATTGCCAATGTAGACATAGCCTTTGAAAATATAAATAGATATTAACTTTTCCCCTCCTAAATTGACACTATAAAGATGCTTAAAAGACAAAGAACTAAAAGACTTCTGATATGTGCAGTTTTTTAAAATAGAGATTAGGCTAACAAAATAAGGAAAGGTAATTTCTTAAAACTACAGGAATATTTCAAAATCTTGACTTTCCTTTTCCTTTTCTGTTATATATTTCTATGGAAAAGGAAGAATCTTTGTCTTTCTGCTAACTGCTTTGTCACTACAACTTGTATTTTCAGAGATGTACACATTGGTTTGGCAAAAATAAAGTCAGGGTTATGAACGACTGGTACTTGAAAACATGCCATTACCTTTTTTTGAAGAATGAGGGTAAGAACTCTGACTTCTAGATTGCAGTGATTGGGTGCCTGTTGAAATATACAAATACAGGTTTTAAAACCCAACTACAGATTTCAGGCGGCAAAATTATTGCATGTTATATAGCACCATAGATACACAATGGTACTTAACAATGCTGTGGGATGTAGGAACATCACAGATGAAGCGCTACACCATAATAATTTAAAGCTTCATGATAACAGCATAGATGCACATACTTCTACAAAAGCACAGGTCTTCATCACATGCACAAATTCCTTTAATAGTTAGCTTTACAGGTTTTATGAAATACAGCAGAGCAGTTCTGATTCCATTTACTGGCAGGAAAGTGACAAACACATACAGGCGAACTAGAAAATTCCTAAAGAATTTAATGGTGATGAAAATAAGTTGCTATTCAAATTAGAATGGAGGATAAGATGCTAAAAGAAATGAAAGCTGAGATGTAGTCAAAACTGGAGCTGTCCAATAAAAACAAATGTTTATAAAACTTAAAAAAAGAGGTAGCTAGTGAAAGGATGTATGTAATTTGGCCAGAGAACTGTTATAAAAATTTTTAGTTTTTCAAATGGGAAAATACTTTCCTTTGTAAAAAGCAGTAATATTCGGTGAAATTCAGAATCATTATGGATGCATGAAATCAGTGGAGACAGATTTCCCTGTGTAAAGAGGCAGGAAAAATTCCAGTGTGGTGTGGAGTTGACCTAACAGCTCTGTGCCACCCCACCTCTGACTCAGATATAGGGAAAATGCTATAGTTGGGGTATCCCCCACACTTCCTTTATCCCTATTCTTTTATCATATTATCAGTAAAAGCTGTCAAATTTAAATGACTGTGCTTTACATGTTTGCTTTAAAGACAAACTGCAGTGTCTTGAATAATGAAACAGAATATCTCCTTTGTGACACTGGAAACATCTCAGATAACCCCAGACTACACTTTTACCAGTTAGTCTATGGAATGAGCATGGTGACCATGGTTGTCCTAAGTATCATCAAAGGGTTTATTTTCACAAAGACGACGTTAAAGGCTTCTTCAGTATTGCACGATAACGTATTTTATAAGGTATGGAAAATACATTGCTATTTATCATTATTTGGAGATATTTACTATAATAAATTTATAAAGGGATTTAGGCACCTCTTTAAGGCCTTTAAGGGAGTAAATACTACTGGGAACTGTGTGATCTAATGGGAGATTTTAACTTCCCAGATACAGACTGGAGGACATGTGCTAGTAGTAATAAGAGGGCCCAGATTTTCCTGGATGTGATAGCTGATGAATTCATCAGGGAATGCCATCTTAGAATTGGTTTTAGTGAGTAGTGAGGACCTCATAGAGGAACTGTTTGTAGGGGACAAACTAGGTTTGAGTGACCATGAGCTAATTCAGTTCAAACTAAATGAAAGGATAAACAAAAATAAATCTGTTACTAGGGTCTTTGACTTTAAAAGGGCTAACTTTAGAAAATTAAGGAATTAGTTCGGGAAGTGAACTGGACTGAGAAACTCATGAATGCAAAGGTAGAAGAGGCTTGGAATTCCTTCAAGTCAAAGTTGCAGGAACTATCTGAAGCCTGCATTCTGAGGAAGGGGAAAAAATTCACAGGCAAGAGTTGTAAACCAAGTTGGATGAGTAAGCATCTTGGACAGATGATTAGGAGGAAGACAAAGCCTACAAAGAGTAGAAAATGGGAGGGATCAGCAAGGAAAGCTGCCTCTTGGAGGGCAGAATGTATAGAGATAAAGTGAGAGAGGCAAAAAGTCAAGCACAGAAAATCTTACGAAGGGAATTAAAAGCAACAATATTGGGAATAGGATTAAATTCAATAATGGGAAGTACAAGGTCATGCATTTAGGGACAAATAAGAATTTTTCCTATAAGTTGGGAACACATCAGTTGGAAAAGACAGAAGAGTAGCAGAACCTGGGAGTACTGGTTGATCACAGGATGACTATGAGCCACCAATGTGATGTGGCTGTGAAAAAAGCTAATGTGGTTCTGGGATGCATCAAAAGAGATATTTCAAGTAGAGATAGGGAGGTGTTAGTGCCATTATATAAGGCGCTGATGAGACCTCATCTGGAATACTGACTGCAGTTCTGGTCCCCCATGTTTAAAAAAGATCAGTTCAAACTGGAACAGGTGCAGGGAAGGGTTACAAGAATGATCCATGGAATGGAAAACATGCCTTATGAGAGGAGACTTAAGGGGTGCAGCTACACTTACAAATTAAGTCAACATAAGGAGGCTTAAGTTGACTGAAACTACTCCGCGTCCACACTGGGTTTTCTTTAAGTCCACTTAAGGAAAAGTTAAGTCGTCTTAATAACACCTCGATTTAGGTTGACTTAATGCTTAAATTGACCTTTTTAGGTTGACTTAAGCCAGTATGGACAGGGATTAGCACCTAAATTGACCTTATTGAGTCAACTTAAAGTGTTAAGTCGATTTAATAAGGTCGAAAAGGGGCTATGTCTACACTTGAAAAGTTACGTTGACTTTTGTTAAGTTGACTTAACTTTTGCAGTGTAGACATAGCCAAGAAGCTTGGCTTGTTTAGCCTAACCAAAAGAAGGTTATGGGGAGATATGATTGCTCTCTATGAGTACATCAGAGAGAGGAATTATTTTAGTACAGCACCAATATGGACACAAGAACAAATGGTTACAAACTGTCCATCAGGAAATTTAGGCTTGAAATTATATGCAGGTTTCTAACCATCAGAGGAGTAAAGTTCTGGAATACCCTTCCAAGGAAAGCTGTGGGGGCAAAAAACATAACTGCCTTCAAAACTGAGCTTAATAAATTTATGGAAGGGATGGTCTGATGGGATGGCCTCATTTGGTAATTGACTGATCTTTGACTACTGGTAGTGGATATGCCAGTGGCCTAAGAAGGAAGGGTAGAGGGGTAGGTTCTGAGTTATTACAGAGAATTCTTTTTTGGGTGACTGGGTGGTGAGACTTGCCCACATGCTCAGGTTTTAACTGATTGCTATATTTGGTGTTGGGAAGGAATTTTCCCCTGGGGCAGATTGGCTAGGCCTCTGAGGTTTTTTTCGCCCTCCTCTGTAGCATGGGGAATGGCTCACTTGCTGGTGAATTCTCTGTATCTTAAAGTCTTTAAGTCATGATTTGAGGACTTTAATAACTCAGTCATTGGTTAGAAGCTTATTGCAGGAGTGGATGGGTGAGGTTTTGTGACCTGCATTGTGCAAGAGATCAGACTAGATGATCATACTGGTCCCTTCTGACCTTAGAGTAAAGGTCTCAAACATGCGGCCTGCAACAAAACCCAGAGTTCAGGGGTTCCCAACCCCAGCTGGCTTTTCTAGTGGCCGCACCCCACAGGGCTAGAAGCCAGCAGCCAGGCTGCGACTGCCTGCCTCCCACTTGGGATCCTGCTGACAGCATGTCAGCAGTGCTTCCTTCCAGGCCATGCTCCCTCGACTTTTACTAAAAATACTTGTGGCAGAATCTGAACCTTAATCATGACAACTTGAGATATGATCTTAAGAAATATTTATTCTGCTTTCAAAGGCTGCTTCTCAAACCCTATCTGGTATAAAAGCTATACATGATTTGGTGGCTGATCCTGTTGTTTAAATTTTAGCCACAATTATACCTGTATCTACTTTACTACACAAACTCTGAAAACTGTCATCTGATTCTGCTGTTTCCCTTTATCCACAGATCTTACTGAGTCCAATGAGTTTCTTTGATACAACTCCCACTGGCAGGCTAATGAACCGGTTTTCTAAGGATATGGATGAATTGGATGTGAGACTTCCATTTCATGCAGAGAATTTTCTGAAGCAGTTTTTTATGGTGTTCTTTATTCTAGTCATAATAGCCATTGTTTTTCCTTTCCTCCTAATTGCAGTTGCTCTCATAGCTACAATTTTTGTTATTCTCTTTCAGTAAGTTGATGTGTTAGTTCTTTAAGAAATATTTTAATTTTTATTACCTCTATGATCTAGCGAGTAGAAATTTTAGTTCTTATGTGCAGCTCCTGCTGTTGAACTTCAGTTGCAAAATATTATAAATTCTTTTGTAAAAGTTTGCTGGATGGTGAGATCTACTAGACCAGTGCCTCATAGCATAGGTACAAACAGTGGAAACTGGGAAGCTGTGAAATATTTACTGCATTCCAAATGAAGGGCTAAATTCAGTCTTTGTTTACAATGTTTTTCTGGCAATATAATCGAGTGCCCTTGGTCTATCCAAAATGATGGTACAAGTCATTCATAACCTTGCCTCCACCTACAGGTCTACAAGTCAAGACCAAAGCCACAGAAATAGATCAGGCTGGCAGAGGAGTATACAGGCAAGGTGTCCCAGAATGCATTGATTAATCCATGCTAGGCAGCCTCCAGCAGTTGGGAAACTATGGAGCTCTAATTGCAGCCATAGCCTCTCAGTGGAAGCACCAAGCCACTGCTGGTCATATGGAGGATGAGTGTTCAGTGCGATGATGCTGCCAAGGCTTCTCTCTGCATACATGCTTTCATAAATCACTGACCTTCCACTCCCTTTAAAGTATCTCAAACTGGGCACCCAAAAATGGAGGCAGAAGGCACCATAATTTATACTCTCTTTAGAAAATTTAGGTAAAGGAACCTTCTTCCCTTTGCACTTTTGTGCAAGGGCCAGATCAGCTACTGTTCCTGGGTTTGGGGAATGCACCCCCTTAACCTCAGGGAACACAAGCTACTTCAAAGGAACCAAGAAGAAGGAAGTAAGGTCATGGTTTTGACTTTCTCTGCCCTGCCCAGCTAAGCAAAGCTGAGCTGACACAAAGTGGAGCATAGAAAGTATATGAACTTCTTTTGCATATTTAGAAGTTCCAGGTAAAGCTGTGATGTGCAATTCCTCCTTGCAGGGTGGTGCTACTCCCAATTTCCCCAGTGCAAGCCATTTGACATTCCAGTTCAGACTGCTGGCTATAGCTTCAAGACTGTAATGTATACCATTGGCATACTAACAGATAAAACATGTACAATATCATTTTGCTTTCATTTTCTTGCAGAATTTTTCAGAGAGCCATCAGAGAACTAAAAAGAATGGAAAACATCAGCAGATCTCCATGGCTCTCACATATTACTTCTTCTGTGCAAGGCCTCAGTGTAATTAATGCCTATGATAAAAAAACCGACTATATCAACCAGTAAGCTGGATACATTTCATCTTCCTTGTTTTGGTCATCATTCATATGGACAGATAATCCTGCTTTGTTATTCTTTAGTTATTCTTCATCATATACAAGGACTTCTGTGTTTAATTAACATCATGTGGTCTTTGAGGTTAATTAAGACAGTTCTAGTCTGTATCAAAGTTCTGATCCTTATTTATACTGATGTCTCTTTACACTGCATAAATTACTGTTACACATATTTTAAGGCCCCTTTATTTTATACTTACAGAGCTACTACATCTGTGCATGGTCTGGCAGTAAGCGTATGCCCTGGTCTACAGTGACAGAGAAGTTCAACATAATGCTGCTTACCTTGACTTTCTGCAGCCTGTTTCTCCATTGTGAAGCAGTAAATTTTTAAAAATGGAGCTTTAATTCAACTTGCTAACATCATCCCTTTAATGTCAAAATCTATAATTCGAATTTAGGTCCATGTAGCCAGAGAGCATCTTTTCTGTTTTTTCCTGCTACTACACCATAGCAACATAGGTCCTCTCCTGCCCTGAAAAGTTTTCAATCAATTCCTCTTTCTGCATACAGTACTGGCTGCGTCTACACTGGTAAATTAAGTCAACTTAAGCTTGCTTAAGTCGACTTAATTTACCCTGCATCTACACTACACTTTCCTTAAGTCGACTTAAGCAGCTTGCTTAAGTTGACTTAAGGAAAAATAAAGTCGACTTCTTTATTAAACCTGCTTTTTACTCAACCTAAGGCTTAATTCGACTTTTTAAAGTAGAATTAAGCCAGTGTAGACGTGGGGTAGCCCTAAGTCGACTTAGGGGTACCCCAGGACTACACCAATGCCCTTCCTGCTGGGGGGGTACAGGGGGGAGCCTGGCATGTCTCCCAAAGGGCAGGGCAGAGCCTGTGTGATGCTGTCTGGATTTAGGGAACATTTATGATATTATTTTCTATTCATATATCCTAAATACTCTATAATCCATAGGAGCTATGTCATGTTTGGTATCAATAGAAAGGTAGTAATTTGCTGGGAATGATTATATAGTTTATGTCTAGGAATTCTATTTGGATTAGAAGTTAGTTTAGATAGGAATTTGGTGTTCTACCTGTACTTTAACTTGTGTGATTTTATGGAAATGTCTGAGAGGGGCGGGTGTGTCAAACCATTGTCCCCTTAATGTTAAGGAATGTGCCAGGTGATATAGGCCCATTGTGTCCTTAATGGCTCATCAGTTTACTCCCTGGGCCCATTGTAGCTGGAAAATTCCTAGACATTAAGGACACAATGGTTTGACACACCAGCCCCTCTCAGACATTTCCATAAAATCACACAAGTTAAAGTACAGCTAGAACACCAAATTCCTATCTAAACTAACTTCTAATCCAAATAGAATTCCTAGACATAAACTATATAATCATTCCCAGCAAATTACCACCTTTCTATTGATACCAAACATGACATAGCTCCTATGGATTATAGAGCATTTAGGATATATGAATAGAAAATAATATCATAAATGCTTCCCTAAATCCAGACAGCATCACACCCTGCTCACATGCCCTGCCAGGGTCCTTGTCCCCCTTTGCTCCATTGCACACAAGGGGTGCCCCCCCTGCCACCGTGGACCTGCCCAAGGTCCCCCTAGCCCCACAAAGTCGACCTAGAGCATCCAGTGCGGACGCTCAAGGTTGACTTTGTAAGTTCCCCTTTAAGTCGACTTTAATTTTAAGAGAAGACACACTAAGTCGACTTAAAAGTGCAAGTGTAGACATAGCCACTGTGTCTGTCTGTTGTGTCTGTGGCAGAGAAACAGCAAGGAAAGCTTTTCCTACCTTGTTCCCCCCCTTTAGAGAAGAGAGGAGGAGGAATGAGCAGAGGACGAGTGCCTCCATACAAGCTCCTGTGTCTATTACCCACAGTGCAACGCATTTCAGGAAATAATGTGAGCAATGGGGACATGAGACCCTGGAGCAAGTAATTTGCTGTGATCACTTGCCTTCACTTTCTGTAATTCAATAGGATAAAATCAAATTACAATCCCACCCCCAGGGTAGACAAGCCCTATTTGTGGGTGTTGTCCAGATACAGTAGAGATATCATGATTATTTCTGTTCCTGAGGGTGGGATTTATGGAAACCTCTCTTTAGAAAAATTCCAAAGGGGGAGCCGTGTTAGTCTAGATCAGCCAAACAAACAAGGAGTCTGGTGGCACTTTCAAAGACTAAGAAATGTATTAATCGCATGAGCTTTCGTGGGAGAAAATCCTGCTTCATCAGATGCTTTGAAGCGTCAAAGCGTCTGACAAAGTGGGATTTTCTCCCATGAAAGATCATGCGATAAATAAATTTGTTAGTCTTTAAAAGTGCCACAGGACTCCTTTAGAAAAATGTTCAATCTATATCAATTCCTGAAAAAATTCATTTTAAGCTCTGGTACTAAAACATGCTTCAAGGCTATAATAAAAATACCTACATCGCAATTCATTACAAGGAACGGAACTTTTATTCACATATTAAAATGTCTTTTAGATTATCAACAATGTTAATCTGTATTTTCATTTCAGGTTTAAAATGCTAAATGATGAAAACTGCAGCCATTTTCTGTTGTTTAATTGTGCACTACGCTGGTTTGCAGTTAGAACAGATATCCTCATGAGTTTGGTAACCTTCATAGTGGCATTATTTGTTGCTTTAAGCCCTTCTTTTATCAGCACTGCAGCAAAAGGCTTGGTTTTGTCCTACATCATCCAGGTAAAAATAAATGTTTGATATTTTGAGTTAATTTTCATTATGTTAGTGCATATATATTTCCTAATCTAGCCATGGTTTATCCTAAAATACAGTTTAACTTCTATATTTACATACAGCTAGATTCTACTACCTTTATTCAGGTTGGGCAGTACTTTATTCAGCAAGCAGCTGCACAGGATTTTGAAATCAACAGATTAAGGTACTACCCAATATGAAAAAAGTGGCAGACTTGAGAACACAGGGCGACAAAAGATAGCCCACATTTTTAAAAGGACTAAGACTCAAGTTGTACGCATAGCTAACATGAGGTCATTTTGTTACCTCATCCTCATTTCACCGCAGCTTAACCACTATTGTTTAATCACTCATTTGCAATATCTTAAATCGGATTGCTAACATTTCAAGGCAGGGACTGTCTGCCTATGTCTTTGTACAATATCTAACACAGCGTGCACCTGATCCTTCGTGCCCTCTTGCAACATATATAAAAAATTGTTCCAAAGTATTGTGTTTAGTAAATGAATGTTATATATCCATTGGTTTTATACAGAATTTACAACACACAGTGATAGCTAGCTTATTGCAAAGCACAAAAAGGAATGGGAGTTGTTTATTTTTTAATGGTAAATGAAAATAAATGCTATTTTCTTCTTTTAGGAAAAAAATCACAATAAACTATCCCAGTTCATATATGGTCAGCATAGTGTCGTTCTTCTTTAATATCCTTTCTACTTTCAATAAAGTAATAGATATATTTCCAGCCACAATGAACCTCTTAGAAGTAACTAGTAGTTTTTGCACTTTTATCTTAAGCTTTTGACCCCCCCACCCCACTTTTCTTGTTCATGACATTTAAAACTCACATATCTATTTAAAGTTAATGTGTGATGAATATACATGCCCAATGGCATTTACTGCTGGATTAATGATGTGTGCTAGAATACATTTTAAATGTTTAAAATAAATATGAAAAATGTAGATTAAAAAAAATATATTGTTTATTCCTAAATGTGAGGTAGTTAAGATGTCATGGACAATATATTTATAATACATTTCATTGACTATGGAATATCTCCTAACAGAAAGCAGAAAGGCCAGAAAAACACAGGATCCTCATGTCAAATGTGAAAGATATTCTTCCAGTTGCTGTAGCAAGGCAGTCTCCACAGGCAGTTGTAATAATTTTGAAATCATGGTGGTGTCTATCATTGAGATGTGCTGGTGATTAGCTTGTGTGCTGTTTCATTCTCCAAAGCATTCTTTTATATTAATTACAGACTTTGCTTTCCTCACTAGAACTACTGTAGATACATGTAAATAGAAGGTTATTTCCCATAATACACTGGACTAAATTCGAAAGCTGTATCCTGTCACGTTTGGCACTTTTTCAAACTCCCAAACAACAAGGACTTATGCATACAAAGGCTATTTGAGAGGGAGAAACTCCTAGCATGCAGCTTTGTGTGAAGATTATACACTTCTCAAAAGAAATGGAGACTTGACAGCTGTAGTCTATATTGTACCGAAGAGCCTTCTTTTGGAGCAGGGATGGAAGGACTACACTTCAACAAGACCCCCACACAGAATATTGGCTGAATAAACAAACAAACATATTAGATACGTGTTTGCACTGCTATCTTTTGAAGGTCAGACTATAAGGAATTGATTTTCAAAGCCACAAAAAGCAATTAGGCACTCAAATCAAACTGAAAATCAGTGGGAGTTGGATGGCTAACTCTCCTTTGTGCCCTTGAAAGTCACACCCTAAATGACTACTGTTATATTCATCACTTAATAGACAGAAAGATTTCCTATGAAGCTCTGGGAAATGTTGAGAAGAGTTCAGTAAGGTGATATAAATATTAATGAATCTGCTATTATTTTGGGGACCTTTTCTTGCAAAGACTTATGACAAATGTTCAACTTTAGACATTATTAATTATTATTGTTATTTTATTTTTAATAGCTGAGTGGACTTCTCCAAGTATGTGTAAGAACAGGGACTGAGACAGAAGCAAAATTTACTTCTGTTGAACAGATACAAGAGTATATCTTGGTAAGAAATGCATTGAAATGGGGCATTAAGAACCTTATTTGGGTAAATATTGCTGAAATCTTCAACTGTCACTTAATGACTTTGGAGATCAATTAATGCTTTTCTTTTTCTCCCTCTTTCTCTGAGACATGTGTTCCTGAATCCTCTCAGCATGCAGATAAAATGAACTCTCCCAAAGGTTGGCCAGATCGAGGGGATATCACATTTAAAGATTACCAGATGAAATACAGAGAAAACAGTCCTGTGGTTCTCGATGGCTTAAATCTGAGCATTCATGGTGGAGAAACTATTGGTATTGTTGGAAGAACAGGCTCTGGTGAGATGTACTGTTTTGGTTTTTCCCCCCCGATTACTCTTTCTCATCCTTAACCCATGATAATTAATGACGTATTTCTGATAGTTCACTGATTATTCTAAAGTCAGTTTATTTGGAAATTGTGACCTTCATTAAAAGGACTCTGTTCTACCATTAAGAAATGTCTCTGCATTAAGGGCAGTGCAGTTATACTGGTCTAGAATGAACTTGGAGAGAGAGTGTACAAAAGCTCAAGGAAGCACAGAAGGACCATATTTACCCTATTTATGAGTAGGAGCTTGTCAGGAACTTTTACTTAAAAATTTGTGTGGAGGGGGGTTGTATTTTTTTTTAAAATAAAAACACTTTTTTGTAAAAAAATTAATATGTTTAGAAAAACATATTGATTTTGATTAAAATTCCCACAGAAACCTTTTCTGAAAAAAATGAAAAAAATATTTCATTTTAGAAACCTTTGAAATGTCATGTCAGAACTTCACCTTTTCATGTCCAACTTCATTATAGGTTATCATTTGTATATTTATTATTTTTAAAGTATTTCATGATGTCAGTAGCAATGCATAATATAACTACAGCAATAGTCGTCATAATATGATATAACAGCTGAACTAGTCTATTTTACTTCATTTTTTAAATCATTAAAACAGTTTTTGTTGTATCAGTGTCAAAGTCAAATAGCTTCATTACAACACAAACAGGAGACATTCTGCTCTAGAAGAGATAAGCTTTCTATCAGTACAAAGTAGCAGCTGCTCTTTAAAAAATAAAATGAAATATTTCAACTATTATTTCATGCCATTTCATGAACTAATTAATATAAAAGTAATACATACATATATACATAGAAACATACAGGAAGAACTCATAAAATTCCAAACAAAAATCTGAAATTTCAAAACAAATTTCTAACACCATGTTTTTTCAGAAATTCCATTTCACAAGACATTTTGAAAGTATTTGTTTAGATTCTGATGTGGAAAGCAAACAAAATTATGAAATGTTTAAATTTCCCACAAAATGAGAATTCTGATTTTCAACCAGCTCTATTACATACACAAGAACTTCCATATCACACCAGACCAGAAGTCTGCATAGTCCGGTATTCTGTCCATGAGAGGTCAGTCCTAGAGAGTTCCTCAATAATGGGACAGAGACTGGGGAAGACACTGTCAATTCAGCCACTGTCCTAACCTGTTTAATCTTTTAGGCTATGTCTACACTAGAAAAAGTTAGGTCACCTTTGTTAAGTTGACTTAATAAGGTCGACTTTAAGTCGACCTTATTAAATCTACTTAACAAAGTCGTTACCCTGAACGGGGACTTAGTAAGTCGACCTAACTGCCCTTAAGTCGACTTAATAAAGTCGATTTAAGGGTTAATCCATGTCCACACTGTGGTTAAATCAATCTAAGGAGTCGACTTAAGGGTTAGGTTGACCTAACTGGTGGTTCTTACTAAGTCGACCTAAGCTTTCATTAAGTTGACTTAAGGAATTTCTCAAGTCGACTTAACGAAAGTCCAGTGTAGACAGGGAGTAATTTAGGTCAACTTAAGTCGACCTAACTTGCCAGTGTAGACATACCCTTAATGCACAACCACTCTACATAGCCTAGCATTAGAACACGTGAGGATGCTGAAACAGCAGCACACACAGTCTATCCAACACTCCTTGGAGAAGGTTCTAATGGTACCTATATGAGAGAATATACAGAGTTCTCTCAAAGAATTCTGGTTACAAGTAAGTGACCTTAATTTACAATTAACATTACTAACAAACTTGTTAATACATTCAGCAGTGAACCCAAAAATGAATGAGCATGGTCTAATTTCTCACCCTTAATGTGATCGCTTAAAATAAGTGTTGAGACACATTGAGGGGTTACCAAGACAACTGAATTTTAGCAACTATCACTCCTGCAAACTGCTATAACTGATCTATTTTATTCATAAATTTCAGATGATGCATATCAAATCTGGAACTTTCCAGCTAGACTAAAATGCACTTTACATCATTTACAAAAGTTAAAATTTATCTGAATTATTTATTTTTATTACCTACAGGAAAATCATCATTAGGAGTTGCATTGTTTCGACTAGTAGAACCAACTGCTGGTACTATTCTAATCGATCATGTTGATATCTGTACTATTAATTTGGAAGATTTAAGAACAAAGCTTTCTGTTATTCCTCAAGATCCTGTTCTGTTTGTAGGTACAGTAAGGTAGTTGCTCTTAAAACTGCAAATTAACATTTATTGCAAAGGAAATCTCATTAAAGTATAATCAAGGGGGTTTGGTTTATGTTACAAATGATTATTTATAATTATATTAATTTGCACTACAGTAGCACTGAGAAGACCTGAGAAATGAACCCCATTATGCTATATATACACAAAGTAAGAAACCTTACAGTATAAACAGGCAAAACACAGACAGAGGTGGGATAAATGAAGTATTATTGTTCCCATTTTACTGACGGGAAACTGGGACGCAAATTGGTTAAGGGTGTGTACATAGCAATTGAGAGGTGCAATTCCCTGGACAAGTAGTTATGCAAGCTGTAACTTTGCTCTAGTTAGCACCTAAAAATAGCAGTTTTGCTGACTCAGCCTAGCCAAGCAAGTCCTTACACAGGAAGTTGTGGGGAGAGAAACCGTAATCTGGCAAGCTACTGCGGCCACACTTATGTGCCAGTTGAAGCAGAAGTAATGCATGCATGTCTATCTATGTAGAAAACCGCTACTCTCAGCCACTAGGACATATCGTAAGTGACTTTCCCAAGGTTACGCAGGAAGTCTGTGACAGACCTGGAAACTGAACCCAAATCACCTGTGTTCAAATCCAGAAATCCTTTCTGAATCAAATCTTTGAAAATATAGAGTTTAATAAAATATAAACAGACCACCTGAAATTTACCAGTTTGCCAATATTGAAAATAATTTGTGAATGGGAGGGCACTAACCTCTAAAAATCAAACATCTTCATGGGAGCAGAATTCACTATATCTCAAATATGGCAGCTTGAACAACCATGATCCCAGGCTTAATGTGGCCAAAACTGAACTCATTCTCCTGCTGAGACCATCTCCATTCCTTCCATTCCTCATTAAACTTGATGCTACCACTCACTTTCCCTTGCCCCTCTCCTATTTTTCCAAAATGTTGCTGCCAAAAGTCATCTCTCTTGGCCGTCACTTCAACCACATCCTCCTCCTCTTTGAATTAATTTTCCTGCTTTCCTTTGTGCTGTGCTCCATGCTCACCTTCCTGTACTTGCCTTTATAGCCCTGCGTACATAATGCTTGCCTACATCTCCAACCAGGTCTCTATTTACACTACTCTTACGCAAACATTTTCACTCCGCCTTCATAATACCTTCATCTCCTTTCATAGACTGTCTGTTCAATCTTTCATGCTTTTCTTTAATGTTGGAATGTGCTGCTCAAACTTCTTCACCAATCTACCTAAAATACCTTCATAAAATCCTCACTTGTGAGAGAAGAGTATCACTGAAAGACTGAATATAGCTGCTATATTTTTATAATAAAGTAGAATAATCATGAAGCCAGAAGTATCAATATCCAGAAATGGAACAGACCCATTTTCCCCTGAACTAGCTCAGTATACAGGAAAATAATATGAGTAAAACTATTGAAAACATTAATTATAAAAATTGAAGTATGGAGATAAGTTCTTTGGCCACTCAGCCAGAATATTTTATGTTTAAAATAACTTGTGATAGTAATTTACAAAATGTTGTACTATACTGTGTTTTATTTTTTTAAAAAATATTTTAATTTTTGTCTGTCAGATACAACCTAGATCCTTTTGATAACTACGCAGATGATCAGATCTGGCAAGCTCTGGAAAGAACATTTATGAAAGAAACTGTATGGTTTTTGGGTTTTGTTTCAATTAATTTTCTAATAAAGACAATAAATAGAAAGTCATTAATTACTGTTTGTTACTGCATATCATTTATCATGATACATTGTTATGGCACTAATATTAGTGAGGCATTAATATATAATCTTGTTAGTTGTGAATAATCAATGTCTTCTTACTGTACTGCTTCTCTTTTGATTTTATAATGGCAGAATGTTTGCTATGTGAAATATACAACACTCCTTAAAGGTCATTAAAATATAACATCCTGATACATGTATAACTGTACACAATCACTATATATCATTGCATAATATGTATCATCATTGTGGCTTTTTCTTTGTGTTCTAGATACTGAAACTCCCAGGAAAATTACAGGCTGAAGTTGCTGAAAATGGAGAAAACTTCTCAGTAGGGGAACGACAGCTGCTTTGTATGGCAAGAGCACTCCTTCGAAATTCAAAAGTAAGTAATGGGAAAGATTCTGGTACTTCCAGAAGTGGTCTTTAATACCTGAGAGTTGCTATACTGTATTTATTATATTTAAATCCAAGTCTCTTCCACCGTTAGAATCCTCAGAAATGACATATCTTGTCATATTAAACACTAAACATATATTGTAGGTAATGGTTGACCACACATATTCTTTCCTTTTACATTAATGTATCTCACATGACCAACATCTCCTGCTTGCTTTAATTACTGCTTTTGGCAATTTGAAGTCACAAAATCCAGTTGTCCCCACTAGTTAACAGCACTATGAGAACTGGAAGTCTGTGGAAGTCTTTGAATCATAAAATCACGAGGCCTGATCATCAGCAGATATAAAGCCACTGATCTCAGTGAAGCTATGCTAATTTACACCAGCTTTTGTCTCTTGCTTGAGAAAGCATATTTGAGCTTTGCCTATTACTGAGCTATGCCTTTTCAAGTGAAAATGAAATTTATAAATGTCAGAGAGAGCTTTGTCTACATTGATTCTCATTCCTCAGAGGATCACATCCCTACAAATATTTTTATGCTCAAATATGCATTTCCAGACTTATTTGAAATGAAGGTTTAAAACCTTTAACGGAGACCATGAACACTGGTCTCCTCAGAGGAACTAATCCATAAGGGGAGTTCGGATTTCCCAGTGACGTCAGGAAACTAAATAACTTTGTAGTCTGCTCCATAAGACTACCCTTCAAGTACTGACACTATATAATCTAAAAACAATAAAACAGTAACAAACAACTGCCTTCTCCAGTCTGTAATAGCATAAAAGCTTTGGTTTGGCTTTAACTTGCATATTTGAACATAACATGCCAGTGGGACTTGCTTCCTGCCAACTTTTTAAGCAAGGACACAATCCAGTTTTTATTCAGTGGAAAAACTCCCATGCATGAGGTTTCGGTCAGAAAATCCTTATTAATGTATAAGTCTCAAGATCTTGCGTATCTTTCGCTTTAATAACGCTATACACATATTGTCATTGGGCATCACCCTATACAAATATCTGGATCCATTTTAATGCTGCAAGACCTGTGGTGTAAGTTTATAATAGAACAAATGAAGGGTCCTGTGGCACTTTTAAAGACTAACAAATTTATTCATTGCATGAGCTTTCCTGGGCATAATCCCACTTCATTAGATACATGAAATGGAAACTGTAGTCTTTAAAAGTGCCACAAGACTCTTTATTCATTTTGCTGAACTGGACTAACCCCTCTAGAGTTTATAAAGTTCTCATTCCTTCACAAATCACACTAAACTGCTAGAAAAAAGTTCTAAGGATCCACTGTCTTTCTCACACTGCCCACCATAAAGCTTTTAAAATTGTAAGTTTCCAATAATGGCAAACCCTCTCAATGCTGCAGCTGAATCCGCATAGCATCATATGTGGCTTCTGTGTTTTAATGTAGTGGGCTCTATTTCTGAAAGGACTTCACCGTACTCTTTAAACCCACATGTGCAGTCTGGAAGGCACACATTGTGCAATTCACTGGCAAGGAGCTAAATTCTATCTTAATCTACAAGTAGCTCCTCTGAAATAAAATGGGACTATTCAGGGAGTAAGGTACTACTCAAGTGAGTAAGGGTCATAGGCTATGTCTACACTGGCAAGTTAGTTCGAATTAAGGAAGCTTAATTCAAACTAACTTAAGTCTCGGCTACACTAGGTTTTCATTAGTTCGAATTAAGGGCTTCCTTAATTTGAACTAATACATTCGCTTATATTTTTCGAAGTAAGGGTTAATTCGAACTAGTTAGTTCGAATTAACCCAATGTGGCCATGTTAGTTCGAACTAAGCGCTTAGTTCGAACTAACTGGCACATTGAGCTCAATGCAATTGAGTAATTCGAACTAAGCAAGAGCCATGCATGGCACTTGCTTAGTTCGAACTAAAATTTGCTAGTTCGAATTAAGTTAATTCAAACTAACTAAAATTAGTTCTAATTAGTTAGTTAACTAATTCGAACTAACTTTGGTAAGTGTAGACATAGCCATAGATAGTAAGGATGATAGCCTATGTCGTTTGTGGATGCAATGATGCAAAGTAGATGCAATTAAATGCAGATAAAAAAATCTGAAGTCTTAGAATTAGTCTGGTTTGAAAATGTGGTATAGAATGTCACAGGACCCACACAGGCCATGATCATATTGTTTGCACACACAGCCATTTAAGAAATTATACCCATATACATTTGCTCTTAATGTTGAGTCAGAAACCCCTTAAAAGATATGTACATACTAGATGATATCTATAAAACTGCTGTTGTGTTCCACTTATTAAACTGCCCACTTTCTGCCTCCTAGAGTCCTCTTTGTGTCCTATCTTTTTTCTTCCGTAACTCAAGTTATTATTATAATAATGTGTAGGGTGTAAATGTGGGGTCTATTTTGTCACAGCCACATGCTTATTTTTGTTCTTGGGTACAGTCTTACTAGTGTTACAGGATGAGCTATCCAAATAACAGTGAAGTACAAGAATAAGGTCACTCATTTTTGGTGTTCTTCATTTTCAATTGACTAGATATCCACTCAGTTATTGTCATACGCAGAGAAGGAAGGTGCTGTTGTTTAGATGACAAATATGCTTAATATTTTCCCACCTTATGGAAGTTTCAATTTGTAACTGCAATACCCAATGATTAAAATGAATATATATTCTTTTACAATTAAAAAGACATAAAAGAATGCCCAGACCAAGCTCTAATTGGCCTTGTCATTAATTAAAAATAACTCCTAAGTCTTTAGAAAATCCAAAAAAATCAGAACACTCCTCCTTCAACCTTCCTGCATACACTATCACCAAGTAACGGAAACATATTACAAATCAAAGGCCCTAATCCTACAAACTCTT
This sequence comes from Pelusios castaneus, assembly GCA_007922175.1. Classification (NCBI taxonomy): domain Eukaryota; kingdom Metazoa; phylum Chordata; order Testudines; family Pelomedusidae; genus Pelusios; species Pelusios castaneus. The sequence continues at coordinate 9,869,240 of ML685783.1, forward strand.
ACATATGGTTAACTTTATGTACACAAGTAGTCTCACTAAAGTCAACATGGGAGAAATCTTTAAAATGATCATTTTTAACTATACAAATAAAACAGAAAAAAATGAGAATCAAATTCACATCACTGGGATTTGTTCTGAGGATCTGAAACATAAGGATTTGATTTGTACCTCAATCCTACCAAAACACGTGCTTAACTTTCCTCATGTGAGTAGCTGATGGTTTGAATAATCCCACACATTAAGCATATTTATAAGTATTAATAGGATCAGATCCCAAACCAAAATGTCCCCACCTCACAAATTCTCCAACCCGTGATATGAGATTAATAATTTGATCTTCATTTTTTAGTCTGATTGTCAAAATGAGAATTATAAAATAAATATCTAAATTGATAAACTCCATCTTTAATACATGTTCTTGTTTATTCATGTCTAAAAGTATTATAAGGCTTTAAGATTTTTTAAAAAAATACATATTGTATGTTTAAAAGCTTCTTTTTTCCTCAACAGATCATACTTCTTGATGAAGCCACAGCCTCAATTGATTCTGAAACTGATGCACTAATTCAGTGCACAATCAGAGAAGCATTCAAGGACTGCACATTGTTAACCATTGCGCATCGCATAAACACTGTTCTGGAGTGTGACCGTATTTTGGTTATGGACAATGGAAAGGTACAGTCCCTCCAGCCTCCTAAACATTTTTATTGTTCTCTGAATTACCTATTTGTTGATAGTATTTTGGCAATTAGGTGCCTAGAACTGAATGTAATATCCTGGGTATAGTCATAGCAGAGTTATACAGACTTTTACTAACTGTTCTATAAAGTGATGTCTTTGGATCTGAACCTTGTGTTTGGCCAAGCTGAGTTTGGCACAGACCTTGACGGGGAAGGAAAGCTAGAATTTGTGACACTGGACTTTCTTGATCAGGGAACTGGTGCCCCTTAGAGAAACCTCAGGGTCATGATAGCAGATCCTGGTCTCTAAAAAGCCATTACATCAGCCAACAATCAACAGGAGTCTAGCAGACATGCCATCTCCCTCATCAGCAAATAAGTTGTCTTTTAAGTAGTATAGAAATGTCTCTGCTGATGCATTTTTGGCTCCATTTATTATACCATAGAATTCTGGATAGTCATAATCTACCGTGAGTAAGAGGCAGAAAGGGACCATTATTATAATCTAGTCTAACCTCTGCACACAACAACCCACTAAATCTCCCCTGCCCACTCTTGTAATAGGACAATAACCTATGGTTTTATTCTCACACAAAGAAGTTTTATATAGTGTGAAACTCAAAAATATTTGTGTTTTTGCTTCCTATTTGACATGTGCTTACCTATTTCCTGCTGACTTTCAGGTAATTGAGTTTGGCAAGCCCGAAGATCTTGTACAAAAGCCAGATTCTGCATTTGCATCACTCTTGGCTGCAGCAAACAAAGTGGTACCATAGAAGATGTATTTTGTTTTGGCCATGTGATCACTGGAGATGAATATGTGATGAAGACACATTACAAGACTGCCTTGTTAACGTCGAGCAACAAAATCCTGTTAGAAACGAGTATTGTGAGCTTTAGCTGAAAGTCATATCACTACCAAACATGACATTACTTAAAAAGACTAAGGAGTAAGCTAGTATAAATACCCAATGAATCAATTGCTTTCTTACCATCAGGTTTGAAGACTGGAAAGGTACAGAAGCATGTGCATCATAAAGTGCATCTACCTAGTGGAACCTACAGAAATGTACCATTTTTACACCACTACATTCTATTGTTCAAAAACACAAATATTATATCTGCCTATAAAAACATAGATAAACGATGAAACCTGGAAAATGCAGGATAATATTTTTAAAAGCTTTATTATAAAATTAGAAGTGAAAATATTGGAAATTTGTGAGGGAAGCACTGATTATTATTTTACACCTTCATATGCAACAGGTGTATTGATCCAAAGCATGAAATACAGTTTGTTTCTGTGTTTTGTGTAAAGATGATTATTTTGTATACTCCTTGTGATCTATTAATCATTACAAACTGGAAAAATGGTTTATCCATTGAAGCTTATAAGTTTCAATACTTTTATCTCTTGCTCATTGGCAGTCAGGTTTTGAAGCCAAAGGTGGTGACAGATATTTAGTAGAACCACCTTCAATTATACCTGTTGGGTTGTTAATTTCACATATATCATGCCTGTGTATTTCACATATGACCATGCTGTCTGTGCCCTCCACCCTGGCACCATGACCTTAATTCTGACCTGATGCAGAAGGCCGCAGGGAGCATGGGTTTTGGATACAGAGTCCATTCTGCATTCACCCAGCAGCAACAGTTCCTGTCCTGTAGAGAGGGCTCACCTCCCTGTTCCAAGCATTATGACCTACTGCTAGGAGCCACAGACTCATTTGGGTTTGACCCATCTCCCCCTCCTTACGTCATTCAAGTGAATGGTATTATAACATAGTGCATAGGATCACAGTGCCCCTTTTCACCGTTAGCTCTGCCACTGATCTTGCTATTCATCACTGAAATATGCCACTAAACACACCTTCCCATGCTGCTTCACAGAACTTGTCTTTCTGCAATGTTTTATGTTTCTGTAATAGTTCCTGGTAAGGCCCTAATTTTCAGCAGATCTTGTCATGTGAGGGAAATTCCATTTTTTAAATGCAAAAATCAGGATTTGCCTGGGCATAACAGATAACTGTGCATGCAGCTGCACTGTTACGTGGACGTATGTGTTTATGTCTGTGTTCTTTTCTCTAAAAAAAATTAAAATATCTTGCAAATCTGCTTCCATATACATTTTTGTTCTCTTACATAATTAGCACTTTCTCATAGCTAAAGTAGTTTAGTGTTTCCTTTGTACATTTTCTTAAGGATCTAGACAATGGCCAGTGATGATAAGCTGTGTTCTTTTGAAATGGTTCTGCTGAAACATTGGCCTTTGGTTAACCTTTAGAACAAGAACTGAATTTTTATATTAATTGTGGCTGCAAAGTGTTATAAAGTATGTTTAGTTGACATGGTTAAAAAAAATCTTAATTTCTATGTTTGTAAGATAGTTTTAAAGAAGGTATTGTTGACATGCTAGTATTGTTGTGTCATCTGGGAGTGGCTTCTCTTCTTCCTGCTACTTAAGCAGCACCTTAAAAAGACTGACATTTCACAGTAGGCAGTATGAACCAAACAAAACAGAAGCCCATGCCATAAGGCCACTAACAGGTTAAGGGTATGTCTAGACGGGGTATAAAACCCTACAGCTGGCCGAGGTCACCTGTTTCAGGTTCATGGACTCAAAAATCGTTGTGTAGACATTTGCACTTGGCTACAGCCCAAGAACTGGGATACTGCAAGAGTGAAAGGTCCCAGAGTCAGTTCAAGGGTTACATAGCAAATTTTAGCCCCATGAGAACAAGTCATCTGAGCTGTGCTGCTAGTGTTTTATCCCCATGTAGATGTACCCGTTGGCTCTTTCAGGTAACATACACCAAAAAATAATATGGAAAACTATGGGGTTAGATTGTGGGCAGGGTAGCTGCATTATTGGCTAGCACTGAAATATAGGAATATGATGATTTCAAGGGTGTAGGGAGACAAGCAAAAATGCGGACAATAGAAGAAAAATATTAAAATGAAAGAACTACTGAATACAAACATGGTGTGTATACTGCTTTTTAAACGGTGTGGGCACTAACTAGTGATGGTCCCTGCAGCAGATGCTTAATAGTCTCACCTCCAAATCCTTGATCAGAATGAAAAATAGGACAATCTACACACGAGAACATATTAAGCATTTAGTATGGAAGGGGAAAAATAGAGCTATCTGTTAGAAACAATAATTGCAGTATAGATGGAGAGCTAATTTACAGCAAGTCCTGCTAAGGGCGTACCATTTTCAGGAACAATGAATTTAGTGTTCATACATATGGAGATACAGATGCACCATCTCATCATGGTACAGTATATAAATGAAAGAGTTCTGTGCTATGGCTTAAAAGGACTTGATCCTACAAGATATTAAGTAACCTTCATTTTCATTGACAAGGCTAGGAAATAAGACTATGGGAAGTTATTCCATAATTTTCCATGATAAGATTTCTTATATCTTTCTCTGAAGCATCTGCTTTTGGCCACTGTAAAAGGAAGAATCCAAGATTAGATGGACCACTGATCTGATCTGGTACAAATTTGAATCTGAATATTCAGAAATGAAACAGTGAATTAATCTAGTGCACTAATCTAGATCCCTAAAGCAAAGGATATCTGGCTTTATTGTATTTTTTTGTCTTACAGTAAAGCAAAATGTTTCCACATGCTACAGGACATCCCAAGAGTCTGTATTAGTCACCTTTCACCCAGGCACATGCAGATCTGAAAGCTATATTTTAGGTTGTGTCTCTGAATTTCACAAAGACCTCAAACTTGGCCTCAACTTTGCACCTGCATTTGAATGCCTTCAGATAATTGCAATTGTACTTTACAGCACCTACTACTTGATTTGCAGATGCTGTAAACTAGATAGACATCACTGTTATAAAATAACCCCAGAATTACATAGTCTTCAAAACTGTGTCTGCAATTATGTGCAGCGATGACAGCCAACACCCAAATATCAGAGATATTTCCTGAAAGAAAAGAGGTTTAAATGTGCACATGCTCATCTTAAAAGAAAAATAAACTACATAAAATGGAAACAATTTTATATGAGCTTTGTGTTAATCATACAGTGGCATGTCGGACACAAAAAATAATCTTGCATTTGTAATGATAAAGAAGCACCAAGGACTGCACTGGTCGCTGACACTCTACATCCTATCACCTAGAGGCAGTACATTTGCACATCTTAATTACTCAGCAAAAAAGAAAGCAATACTTTTCAGTGATTGGAAAGAGTGTTTGCCTTTTGTATGGAAAAAAGAAAAATGGATTCGCTGTTCTGGTATGGATACATTTAGCCCATATAAATCTTGCAAGGGTATATGGGGTTATTAAAGGTAGTAGGCATTTTAAAAAAAAAAAAAAGATAAATCAAGGAAACTTAGTCACTAATAACTTTTACTGACAAGTCACAGACAAAGTTCTTAAAGTCTGTTTGTTCTGTACTTCAAATTCTTTACATCTTGTCAAACCAGCCTTCTTCACAGCTTCATATTATCTGTTGTCATCTCTAAGGCTATGTCTACACTTGTAAATTTAGGTCGACTTTAGCTAAGTCGACTTAGCATGTCTACACCTAAATTTTAAGTCGACTTAGGGGGGACCTTACAAAGTCGACCTAGAGCATCCACACTGGATGCCTAGGTCGACTTCTAGGCACTAGGGGGACCTTGGGCAGGTCCACGGTGGCAGGGGGCACCCCTTGCCCAGTGCCAGGGGGCTCAGCCTTTGCCCCATTGTACTTGCGTACAATGGGGCAAAGGGGGCCAGGACCCTGGCAGGGCATAGGGGCAGGGTGAGCAGGGCTCTGCCCTGCCCTTTGGGGGGGCATGCCAGGCTCTCCCTGTGCCACCCCCCCAGAAGGGAGGGCAGTGGGGGAGTCCTGGAGAGCCCTAAGTCAACTTGAAGTCAACTTAGGACTACTCCAGGTCTACATTGGCTTAAGTCAACTTAAGGAAAGTCGAGTGTAGCTGCAGCGAAGCTTAAGTCGACTTAATTTACAAGTGTAGACGCACCCTAAGACATCATATTTTTTTAAAATTGCCTCAGATTCTAGATAAAAAAATATAAGTAGCAGTGTAAATGAAATGGCAGGCTCTAAATAAAAACCAGATGGGTATTTTTACAAATTTGCTGTGTTCATGTTTCAACAAGAAACACTTGTTACTGTTTATGTGCTGATTAATAGAAGTAGTTTATAAAATTTCCCATAAAGCTAAATGATTATGCTGGATTTATTCTATTCTATCTAGGTATTTTGAAGCTGCCCTTCACTATGGTAGGTGGGCTTTTTATCTAAGAAAATGGGTAAGACCCATGTTAAATGTGATTCAGTAGTTTTACTAATGCTAAGTCAAGCAGTAATAGAAACGTGGAATGGGAAACATGGTCTGGCAGCTAAAGTGCAAGATCTTCTGGGCTCTCAGCTCTGCTCTTTATTCTGATCTTTGGCGAGACATTTGTTCTTCCCCCATTTAAGTATGTTAAAGTCAAAATGATATTGTTCATAGTATTTTAATACAATCTAAATAGGAACTGGCTTCTCCATTCTAAACAGTAATCAGTTCAGGGTAGTGCCCTATTTAAACAGCAGCCAGAAATAATACACATATTTATCTAAATAGATATAATTTGTAGTTCTTGTGAGCACTAAATTCTTCCCAGACTCCAATGTAAGAGCTAGAGAGGTTTTAATTAATAGTGCTCTATCCAAAGCAGAAACACTTGATTCCTGCAAAAGATCTTAAAAGGTAGGGAAAGTAGCAGAATGTTTGGGGACTGACTGAATAAAGGAAAGAGCATATTGTAAGATTTCAGGGTCAAAGGGAGCCAGGAGTTATTATGGAGAGATTTTTTCCTGGACTGAAATTTTCACTAATATTAAAAATATCTGAAGTCCTGTTGCATTTATCAGTGATAGAAGGTTATTAGCCATACAGATACAGAAATGAGAGAGACTATTCCACAAGAGGCTACATCAAGGAAAATATTTCCTTCCAAAAGTCATACCACAACAACATCAGATGTCACTTTTCCACCCATTGCAGTAGTACCCAGGTACCAACAAGACTTGTGTTCCTTTGCTCCAGATCCTCCATCTATTTCATTTTTAGGTTCCAAAAGAATTTTAGGGTTGCGCTCTCAATGGCAAGACACAGCTTAGTACGTGAGCCATGTATTTTGCTACATTGACATCATTTGTGAAATTCTTCTGGAACTTATTGGCCTCAGAAACAAGATCTGGGTCCAAATAGCAAAGGGTTGCTCTTAGAACTAACACACCAGCAGTTCAAGTCCCATATCCCTAAATTTCTGGTCCCACTAAAATATTTTTCCTGGGTGCCCTTAGCAGATAATACTTCCCCATTCACAAGCACAGAGCGTGTAAATGAAACAATTAAACACTATTGGAGGAGAGGAATAGGGTGACCAGGTGTCCCAATTTTTTAGGGATAGCCCCAATATTCAGGGGTTTATCATATGTAGGCATCTATTACCACCCAATCCATCCCGCTTTTTCACAAGTGCTACCTGGTCACTGTAGAAAGGGAATCTAACATCAGCTCCAGAAACAAAGCAACATCATGTCAATTTGAATAAATAAAAGATTCCCCCCAATAATGTTGATGGTAGTCAGCTAACTCAGTTCCTCGCTGGTGTGCAAAAGGCTCCTTTTCCAAGTCACTACTCTCCCACTCTCATAGCTGCAAAAGGCCACTCACTAGCTGGTCAGTGGGGAGCGCAGATCCAGGATCTCGTGGGGCACTTAGGCAGGGCATAGCTCCAATTCCTCATGACGTTCTCTCTGGTTCTGTCTTGAGGCACCATCATTTAACTCATGCAAAATAATTTCAGCTTCATTTAGTTGCTGTGAGCAGGGCCTCACTGGAATTCACTCTGCTCTATGCCTTTGTATTTTCTCTCGTTGAAATGTCCTCCCAGTGGCAGAGATCTTCAGTGGATTGGAACTAGTAATATACAGGACCTTCAGGAGAGTCCTTATCACAGAGGATGCACTTCTTGCTGGCAGGTAAAAGCTGTTTACTCATCTTAGTTCAGTTCAGTTCTGAGGAATATTGGGTAGAAAGCTTTATGTATCGCTGTAACCAACTTCCACCTGTTCACCAACAGATTGGAGAAGAAATTACATCTAAAGTTTGTATATATAGTGCCTACTGGCATTTACCAGGAGGGACCCTACTGAACCAGGCACTGGACACGTACACCAAAACCAAAAATGGTAACAAATGCCCCAAAGAGTGATATGCATGCCACCTGCCACAAAAATCTGCCAACCCCTGCACACTATATGTAAATCCTTTTGATTGTCTTATAGCTCATTATCCATTTTGTTGTAAAAAAGTTACAAAAACTGTTTCCATTTGGTCATCCCATATGTCTGAAGCTTCATAGATGCTAAAGGAATGTATTTCTCAGTTAATTTATCCTGATATCTATTGCTGAACTTTTGATGTTTCCTAGTGCTAATCAAACATATGCATCATGTTTCCCTTTAAATAGCATGAATCCTACAGGATCAGAATGATATGTAAGAAGCTGTCTAAATACAACACTTGTTTCTCATTGAATCATAATCACACTGATTTTTTCCAATCCACTTCATACTTTTTAATGGTAACATTTGTATTGTTTCATTTACAACAGCAGATGCATACAGAAACATACAATGCCAGCTAGTTCCATATCAGACAATAACAAGCAGAGAGCAAGAAAGATCACACGAAATCCAGGTTTAACTAAAACTGTCTCTGGGGTTGCTGATTTATTTACCAGAGTTTTCTTCACTCAAATTTACATAAACCAAAAAAGCCTGGATGCAGTTTAATAATCTGTAATCTCCACATAAACAGACCAATTATTTTGTCTCTTGTTCCGACTACTTTTCACCCTTGTTTCATCCTCTCAAATTAGCCCAGCCCCATTTTACCCCCCTTAGGTATCCAAAGGGGTGGTCGGTGCCTAAGTCCAACATACAGATATCACTGGCATCCACAAAACCCCTGTTCAACTGCTGCCTAAATTTTCACCATTAAAGCTGCCAAAGTGTCTACATTTTGCTGTCAGGACATGCACACAGCCACCTCATTTCTGACACCCAGCAACTGAGCAACAAATTCATCCCTAAAATGTGGATAGATTCTTGAAACAGGCATTTCACTTCCTATCTTTCCTTCGGGGCATGTTGAGAACACACCTAAAACCACACAAGAGATGCCCGAGAAGATAACGCTGCCTCACTTACACCTTTTATCCGAGTGGTTGGAGCACTTACCTCAGATATTGGACACCCCCTATCATTGGCTCCTCCCAATGGCTATCTCCGACACCTGCCCACTCAGCTTGCTGGCTTTTGTTAAACCCATCCTTAGACTTTTAACTCTCCGCAGCCATGAATTATTTTGTGTTGTGAATTCCACTAAGGATCAAGGAATCGGCAGCTGCTTAGTACAGCTCAGAGAATTTAAAAGCCCCTGCTGACATTTAATACTGCAGCTCCCCTGTGCTACCCCTGTGCTGCCTGACTTGACATGGCTTCCTCCTCTGGGTCTGACTGGGGCAGGAGACAATATGCTACTGCATATAGCTGCAAGTAACCTATACATTCTTTTATACTGCCCCATTTAAGATCTGATATAATTGGGGTTGTGAATTCTCAGATATTAGAAGCTGAATGTAGGGGATATTTTGCAAAGCATCCCTTTCTGGTTCGCTACCAGAATGCTGGGAGGATGAGGCCAGTGCAAAGGAACACATCTCAAGGTCTGAAAAATCCAAAAGGTTCACCTTTTATAACCTCTTTACTTTGGCAATTTGCCTTTCCATTTGACTGCCAATCATTTTTATAAAATGCATTATCCACTTGTAGTAATTAAAAAAATATCTCTTTGGAGCCAGAAATAATTCACTTTGCTGACTCATTAATAGCAATGGGTTCTGGGCTGGGAAACTCCAACTTCCTGCAAAAAAGAAAAAATAAAGTTCTTAGTAGATACATTTTAGGGCCAAGTTCTGTCATTATACCAGTTAGTTCAATAAAGGGTTCACATGAATTGTGTAAATTTGTTAGTGTGCACATAATATGGCTGGTCCACACATACCCCATCTATTTACACAGATCAGGATACTTTGTGTTCAGCTGAAATAATCAATGTGTGTGTGTGTGGGGGGGGAAGATATTTGCCATTTTATGGATCTGGGGATGTTTACACACATTGACCCATTTACTGACTTATAAAAGGGTGACTATTAGACTAATTATTTTTGCATTGGACAGCTGGTAATTATACTTGTTAATGCTCTGCACCAGGCATCTACACTTTGGCCAGCAATACAGTTCTGATCAGTTATACTTTTCATCCCTAAAATACAATGAAAGACAAGCGGTGCAGTAGACTGGACTTCAGATCAATATTTGGTCCTTTCGTCTCCTGACCCCACGTCCAGAGGCGGCCTTTGGCTATTGGGGGCTCTAGGTGAAGGCCCATTGTGGGGCCTCCATAGGCCTTGTAACTGTGCCCTCCCACCCCACCGTGGCCCCAGTCCCCTGGGCCAGCTTCCCCTCCTGCTGCCCATCGAGACAGATGCAGCTTTTGAGATAGGCAAAGCAGGCAATAGGGTCTCTTACTGCCCCCAAAGCCACCTCTGCCAGTGTCTGCAAGGATTGTGAAAGAGCAAGCTGAGGTTTAGAGGCAGGGAGTTTGTTTTGCTCTACCCAGTTTCCACCAGCCTGACTTAGAGAAGAGGCACATTAAAACCTGAAGGCAGTTCCATCCAACAACCTTCCTCAGCTAGAAGGAGAGAATTAACTGGGCCCTGGCTTTTGAAGGAAGATAAACAAAAGAATAACAGTGAAGTTCATCCCAGAAGACCATCCCTTAACCCTAACATCCCTAAAAGAGAAAATGGAATTACTCATGTCTTACCTCCATTCACTCCAAGGTTCAGAATATTTGCTTATTAGGTTATTCATGTTTTCCCAAAGCTTTTATAGCTGTGGCACTTTACTGCTCTGTAGCCTCTTCTCAATTTTTGTAATAAATATCTAGGGAATTATTCTGTATGTTCTACAATGATTTAATGCGCTGCAAGATGTGGAGCTTTTTTCCCCCATAGCAAATTCTTTCATCAGCTAAATACAGTCTTTCATTAACTAACCTCACTTGAGTAGACTAATTGGCATCAAAATTATACATCTCAGTGTTTAGCTCTATTTGAATAAACTTGAACATTTTAGTGTCAATTAATGTGGATCAAGAGTTACAGTTCCATTACTCAACATGTACATTTCCCTCAAAAGGAATTCTAAATAACAGGTTACCACTTTACAGGGTGCAAAAAGGTAATTTGGTAAACCTCTGGAATCAAAAGGCCAGTGTCACAGAGACCTTAACAAATCAAATCAAAATTAGGCTGAAGAAAGAAATTCACATGGGTACACTCAACCTTCCCTCATTAAATCAGTTTGTTAGACTATGTTGGATTAGCAAATTCATTTCAAACAGAAACCCAGTGAATAGTTTGAGTCAGAGCTAGCAAAGAGAAGAACCACCATGTCTGATTCTAATAATTCACTCCAAAGAGTTCAGGGCCAGATTTTCAAGGGCTCAGCATACAAAATCTGAGCCAGATTTTCAAAAAAACTCAGCTTCCATTTAGGTACCTAAATAAAGCCAGATTTTCAAAGTGCTCAGCACTCAGCAACTTCTATCATGATACTCTCTCAGCCGGGTTTTCAAAGGAGCTCAGCCTCTGATGTGCTGAACTCTTTTGAAAATCTGTCCCTATATCTCCACCCTGATGACATACCCGTATTTTCAAAGCTAAAAGCAAATGGAAAATGTTATCTACAGCAATCCTAATCCTGCAAAGGCCTTACTCATGTGAGTAGGCTCACTGAAGTCAGTGTGTCTATCTGCATGTAGCAGCAATTCAAGGGAATGAAGCTTTACAGGATCAGGCCCAGTGAACACCAGAAAAAATTGGTAAAGAGGACATACTATGGTTTCTATTCTGAGCTCAGATTCAAGAGCTCCAAGCCCCATTGAAGTTGGTAGAAGGCATACACTTGTACCAGTGTGCAGAACTACTCCCAAATCATTTGCTAAAAAGGTTTTTCTTTATGTTTAAAAAAAATCCCCATTTTAAACAGAAAAGGAATTAACTATTAATGTGACTCACTTAACAATAAAATTGAATTGAGAAAGGAATGAATTCCAGAATTAGACTTTAATGTTGCTCTGAGAAAATGTGACTGCAACTGCTTTCATCAATATTCCATGAAAACCATGTGGCCTTTAAATAATACTTAGTTCTGAAACCTCACTCTTCAACTCTTATGGGCTTAAACTTTTATACAGACTGGACTAAGTGCTGTAGGATACTGAGCATCTGCAACTTTTATTGAAGTTAATGGGAGTTGAAAGTGTTAAGCAGGTGCTTAGCACCTTTCTGGATATGTCCCAATACAGGCTTTGATTTGAGATATCTAAATGGATGATCTAGTGTTTGCAATTGAAAACATTTAAAATACTTCAAAAGAAAATAGAGTATGTAAATGATCTTGGCACGTCACTCATCCATTGTAATCTTACTGTTAATGCTATTGAATTATTACACGCATGATCAGAAACTAATGAAACACACCAAAGAGCAGGGGTGCTACTTTCAGGGAGTTTTTAATTCTTCAGCCACTGGGTGTTGCTGTGGTTAGAAGAAAATGGAAATTCAGATCTATAAATAAATAAATCCGTGATTATTTCATGACATGAATAATTGTATAGTTTAACATTTTTTTTCCTACTTCTCCCTCCCACCCTTTTAACTATTCAGTCTCTTTAGAATTTATCCATCTCTGGAATGGCAGGTGGTTTCCATCATTAGTGAGCGATATGACAGATGTTTGACAGACTAAGGCTGATGTCATTGAAGTTGATTCGGCTCTTAATCTCCAATACTTGCTTATTTATTCAGCTTCCAATACACAGTAAAATATGTTGAGTAACTTCACCTTTAAACTTATTTTCAGTTTATAAGAGAATAGAAATGAACATGCAATTTAAGTTAATTGAAACTGAAAATCAAACAGCATTTTCAGAGATACCTTAATTCTCTGTCCCACTAGTAAGTGCCCTATCATCATTGCTCATCTCCTGCTGCTTCCAATTTTCATGTATATTAAATGTAAGGTCTGTAATGTAGCTCCAGCCCTTTCTTTATGCAGTCACAGAATTCTGAATCCCTTATCTTAAAATCTGGCACATATCAGTGGAGCCATGCTCTTGTTCAAACAAAGGGGTAAGGACATTAAAGTAAAAAGGGGACATCTAAATATAGGAGAAACCTGCAAAAGAGAGCCGGCTATCTATATTTTGCCTCCAAAGTTTAAACAAATTGGAAACTATTAATGTACAATTCAAAGAAACCAGAACAAATTCCTCTGTTTCCTATATATTGACAAGCTGGAAGAAATGTATTCATTTGAAGAGGTATCTCATATGCTTATCTCTTGCACAAACCTGTTCAGCCAAACCACACATCACACAATTAGGTACACATTTTTTCACTTGTGCATGCAAGTTTGAAAACCAAGCCCCAGAAGTCAGCACTTGTGAGCAAAAGAACTTCTATAAATAGTATACTTCTATAAATACTGTTGCCAAAAGCAGTTACATCTCCATAAATGTAAATAGATTCCTTTAATAAAATAAATATATACTAGGAGAGTTTGCAGTGGGACTCTGCTGAGAAGAGCCAAGAAGCCCTAAACCTGTTGCATATGCAGAAAATGGTTCATGTAATAGATATCTGGCCTCTCTCTCCTCGCACTTCAGAGACTCTTCCAGATGATTTTAGAGCAGTGTGTTCTCTACAGTTTTCCTTGTAATTAGAGACTGGTCGGAAGTTAAACCCCAGGTCCAAAATTTGAGGTAGATGATACAAAATCTGAATTTAGGTATAGATTAGAATTTCACAACATGTTCCTCTCTTTAATGGACTGCACAAAACCCCCACATTCAAAACACACACAAGATTTGGGGTATGTGAAAGCTGTATTCAGATCTGAACTTGGCAACACTAGATCACTTTAATCGGAAATAGTTTTTTGGAAATCTTTCTATTTATTACTCTTGGGTATAGTACTGTAGAATGTACAGCTTGATTCAGGTACCATTGTGGTAGGGACCAGACATGTGTGGTAGGAGACAGTCCCTGCCTCAGAGAGCTCACTGTCTAATCCGGAAAGGCAGATAAAGTTAGGGAGAGGAAAGCATGGGAGGTGTAAGGTGACTGGTCCAAAGTCACACTGCAAACAGAAGGAGAGCTAGGAATAAACAGACCCAGGTCGTCTGAGTCCCAGACCAGTGCCCTATTCAATGAATCACACTGCATCAACTTATGTTCTATGCCATCATATTTCTTAAAAGACAGAGAAGAGAGTAAAATGACAGGTAAGATTCAGGTTAACCATGCCTCTTCTTTGCACAATACCCCTGCACTGATCCAGCTACCTTGCACAATAAGAGTTCTAACTCTTGACACATGAAACTGTGTTTCGTCCACTAGACTACAAAAGGGCTTGTGCATGTCACTAGATAATTTTAGGATTGCATGATGGGATCAGCAGCAGCAGCTATCCAAGTGATTGTAACCAGACAACCACCAGCAACAGCAACAGCAGAAATATTAGATGAGAGCACACTTAATTTTTCACTGTAGGAACAGTAAACAGTAGCAGTCAACTGGCTTTACTTATTATGATTAATCATGTTCATGACAGTCGTACCTACAAAACATTCATTGCAAGATTTTTGTGGGATGAAGGGGAGGGCTAATTAGGATGAATCAGATAAATGGAAATAAAAGCAAGGGAAGATGGAACATTGAAAAGAAGAGGGTAAGGGAGACAGGGCAGGGGAGAAGGTGGTAAAGTGGAGAGGAAAGCTGAGGTTTACAGACTCAGAAAGGTGAGAAGAGTGGGAAAGGAGTCAGAGCAAACAATCAGTTAGCACAAGAGAGAGAAAATCTGATCAAAACTGGAAAGTTCTCTGAATGTCCAAAGAAATGTTCGAACTACTTCTGCTCCTACCATCTGGTATCTCTGGGCCTGGCTCCTCTAAGCAGTTTTTCCCTAAGTTCCCATGGTGTGGGGTTGTTGTACTACCTGGGTTCTAACTTCTAGTTTCTCTAGAGTGAGGCAGGTCCCCTGTATGTTCTGGGTCCAGGGGCTGCTGGGTAAAGGGGTAGGCCCTACTGTACCCTTTTTTTTACCTACTCTCCCCAACTCCCTCACCTTAGCAGAAGGAGTCCCCGCTTCATGAGCTCCTGCAACTATTACTGACTGGCTGGAGTTACACATCACTTCATCCGGGGCATAATGAAGAACAACCTCAAAAAAAATGTAGGCATCAGTTGAAAATGTAGCTAAAAGGGTGACCTATGAGCATGTCCTATATCAATGCTATATATGCACCTAGGAACAACACAGAGAATTTCATCCTACAGCAGTATATGATCAGCTAATGTGATGAGATCATGCCAAATGTGTGATACAAGGTTAGCAAATGGTGCACCAGGATATCTGCCTACAGCCTCAAAGCAAAAACAAAACATATGCTTGGGCACAAAAATACCAAAACCAAAAAAAAAATAGCAAAACAAAAACAAAAATCACAATAGAAACTTTGGATTAAGATGCTTTGTACTGCACAAGAGTAGTTTTCAATCTGTGGTATTTCATGTTTCGTATGATTTATGTATTTTCAGCTTTTGAAGGGTTTGATACTTCAAAAGCTAGCCATGCTCAGAGATCTGTGAAATACAGTGAGTGCTCTTTTCAGGGCATGTCTGAGGAAACCCAGACAAGCTTGATTAAAATAAACATTTGGGAGTGTTGGGATTTGGAAGCCACTTTTAGATCTTGAATAGAGCCTCGGCCCATGTAATTCCAGTTAGATAACTGATGTATGCATATGCACTCATTCAAACAGACACAGATCCTGAACTGAAGCCAAGAAGCACTCAGTGCAGGTCCAGAGAACCAGTGCAAAGCTGCTTCAAGACATCTTTGTGCCTCTCCCTCCTCTGTCATGGACTATCATGGTACTAGTCCCTGGGACAAACTAGACCAAACCTGAAGGTTGCTGTAAGTTGTTCTGGTGTCCTATGGCCTCTATTGAGCTATTCTTGCAGCTAAAAGATTACCAAAATGAAGAGACCATGGACACATTCCATTTTTTTTTCTGACCACATCACTGTAGCAGCACATGGAAGAAAAGTCAGTATAGGGGTCACTATAGGGGCTCTGCATTACCCAACCCCAGGGAAATTTTTCAGTGAGCAACTAAACCCTTGTTAAAACAAGTTTGCACCACCGGAGCAACACAACCTGGCCTAACAGAGGCCAGGATCTAGATTACACACACTCCAATTCCACCTCCCACTGCCACTCTAATTTGTCATTCCAGTTTTGTCTTTCACTCATCTCATAAGCTTTCTCTCCCCTGAATTCCTAACTAGCCTCTCCTGTAAATGATGCAGCAAGGCATCATGTAATACACATAATATTTGGTCTAGGACTTTATGCAACTGAGACAGCAAATTACTTTTCAGATGCAATGTTACTATGCTGTTCTTTGCTTCTGGTTTCTACAGCTACTTTATATAGGGTAGCACCTGAACAGCAGTCTTATGTGCAGCAGAGGTTTGACTGATGTTTCAGAGCCTGTGGGAGCAGGGGGCCATATGGTTGTAGCTGTGGACAGCTCTATTGCTTTATTTCCCTCATTCATTATGTTGAAGTGGCAAGTCCCTCTGCTGTGCTGCAGACCATTTAGAAACAAAAGCTCTTGAAGAGTTGCTTTTTGGGGGCTCCTTTCACTGTTCTTCTCCAAGTTTCTATACCTCACTATGCAAAAGAATGCTCAGAAAGGATGTGTTTTGTTCTCATTCCCTTTCAGTCTTAAATGTTTTCAACAGCAATTTTTTAAAAAAGCACATAAATGTTCTGCTGAGAAACACACTTACTGTTCTGGAGTTTTTACTGGCAAACAAAAAACTGTATTTTGAGATTCAGCCCTTTCTGCCTCTTTCTATCTCTCGCAGGAATTCTCAAACTTTTTTTGATGGGATCCCCCCCCTTTGAAAATATCACAGGCTGTGACAACCCCCCAGCCCCTACAAAAGTGATGACCCCCCCATGCCATGCCATCCTCACTGGCATACACAGGGGGCTGACAGGCCCATAATAACCTCACAATCCCTTGTGGGGTCATGACCCCCAGTTTGAGAACCCTGACTCCCAAATGCCAGAACAAAAGCTCTTGAAAGAATGTGCTCTCTCCAGCACTAGACGCAGCTATTTGTCTTAAGTGCAGTTTTGTGATGTAATCCATATTTCTTTCCTTTCCCTCCTTTTCCATTTCTCTCAATCTCTGACAGGACCATTCATCTGGTCCCAGGATCACCTTGCACAAACCAATTAAAAAAAAATCACATTCATACAGCAAAAAGATCTCATCCTGAATGGAATAATCCATTTCAGCAGTCTTATCTCCCCTCTTCCACCCCTCCCGAGTGTCAAAAAAATCTTCATTTTCCACTTACTCAGTGGTGTTAACTTTTATATTTTATTTATTTACTTATTTATATTTGGCTCTGCCCTGACAGTGAGCTTATGATGAAAAATGTGCTGAAAAAATGAGCCTCATCAGCAATTTCAGGGAGTTTTCAAAGGCAGAGCCAACAAAATAAGAAAAAAATCCTGGGATCCCCATTTCAAATTATCTGGCATTGTCAGTTACAGTGAAAGATTCTCATCTTCCCTCTTAATTTTTTCCCTGTTTTTGCTTTATTTATACAACAGATACACGATGATCAGTAGTGAAAAACAGGTGACATGATTTTACACACAACTCTGCCATGATTGTCTTTAGTCAAGTCACTTATCCGCTGGTAAAATAGTAGTGATCCTAATCACGTAACTGTGTAAAATGTTTTGAGTTCTTCAGATAAAAGGTGCTATAGAAATGCAGTCATATTGTTTGATAAGATTAAAAAAAGACCTAAACATTTAGAAATTCCACAATTTTAATTATCCCCTTCTCTCCTGCAATCTCAGTTCTTTTCTGCTCCTATGCTAGTTGTATACATTAGACTGGAAAATCCCTGGGACAGTGGCTTTAATTTTAAACCCACAAAATATGATGCCCCTTCTCCCTCCCTTTCCTGCCCATGCTGTCTAAATAATAATACAATTCCTGGAAGCATGAAAAAGAGGTTTCCTTTTAAGCTGCTTGCAGGAGAAAAGGGACTGAAAATGAAACAAAGGGACTTTAGGAGGAGTAGAGGCGTTCTATACTTTCACCTTGCAAAGTATACAAGAAGTATATAAAAAGGACATGAACCCTCTCTTTTATGTTTAAGGCCCATAGGGTGAAAGCATATTTATATAAATTCAGATTGTCAGCCTGAGTTCTTTTGTTGAGGAGATACTAACTCGACAAGTACTTAATCCCTATTGTAAGGGGAAGCTATGAGCCCTCCACATTAATAACAAATGAATTTATTATGAACAGCATGATCAGAGTGAAACAAAGTGAATTCCAAATGAATTAATGATGTGATGGGACAACTCAAATAAATTGTTCCTGCCAAGACCCTGATGTTGTTCACTTCTGATATGAAGAGCCAGGTCTTATGCACCAAGCATTTCAGATTTTGGTTTAAGTTTAAAGCAGCTCTCTTGTTTAAATTATTTTTTCCATTCAAAATTATACTCACCTCCATAAAGTCAGTGCACATCTCAGGGAGATGCC
The DNA here is from genome assembly GCA_007922175.1 of Pelusios castaneus. NCBI lineage: Eukaryota > Metazoa > Chordata > Testudines > Pelomedusidae > Pelusios > Pelusios castaneus. The sequence goes on from ML685783.1 coordinate 9,887,739, forward strand.
TAGCTGGAGGGAAGGGCCTGGGGATCCTTTGGAGGAGTTACATAAAAAGGAATGCAATTTACAGAAAGCTGTTCCTCCTAATCTCCCTTTTTCTTTTGAAAAATGTAAGAAGTAAGAGCCTGAGGATAGTTTTAAATGATGTGTCCCATATTGCTGCTGCCAAAAGAATTGGTTGGTTGGTATTTTTAATCACATCAAGCATATTTCAATTTCTCCAGACTTTCTTCACCAGCCAGTACAAGTAACAGAAATTTCATACTGCTCTCTCACATTTTTATGTGAAATTCACAAATCTATCATCAGAAATACAACTATTTATGTACTTTTTATTTAAACTTTAAAGGTCCTAATGATATTTTGATGCTTTTATCTAATCTCAGAACGTTTTCTGTTATGTATAGAAAAACTAGCCATTGCCCTTTTCATTCTGAGTCTGATTCTGAGACCTTTCCTCAGATGAGTAATACCCTTCTGTGCGAGTGGTTTCATTCTGTTAGTTAAGATCACCACCACAATATAAGCAAGGGTGGCAGACTCTAATCCTTAATAATTAGGTGTTCTTTAACTTTTAATCTTTATAAACAATGACTTTCACCACATTCTTTTGTTAGGTAATTATTATTACAGATTTTTACAAATAAGCAGAGCTGTTCTCCAAGGCCACATATGGAACAAAGATCCAGAGATTTAAACACTTAGGCTATGTCTACACTTGAAAAGTTAAGTCAAGTCAACTTAAAGAGCACCTTATTAAGTCAACTTAACAGAAGTGGACTTAACTTTTCAAGTGTAGACGTGGCCCCCTTTTGACCTTTGTAAGTTGACTTAATGTTTTAAGTCGACTTAAAAAGGTCCACCTAAGTGCTATTCCATGTCTTCACTGGCTTAAGTCGACTTAATAAAGTCGACTTAATCGCTAGTTCAAATTAAAATGAGATGTTATTAATTCAAACCAACTTTTCCTTAATTCGATTTAAAGAACAGTTTAAGTCGAATTAAGGAAAGCCCAGTGTAGATGTGGAGTATTTTAAGTCTCCTTAAGTCAACTTAATTTGTAAGTGTAGATGCACCCTCAGGAACTACTGGCTTCCACTCCTGATTTTAGACCAAGAAGGAAAGATTTTTTTTTTCCAGATTAGATCGTTAGCAATGGAAAACTGATGAATATAGAGCTACACAAAGACTGTTCCAAACAGCAGGAGCTGCAAAGAAGACAACTCTTGTTATAAAGGTGGAGAGATAGTAAGAATGGAACGAGAGGATGCAGGCACTAGACGAGGAGAGAGAATATGGAAATGAATATAAAAAGGGAAACAGGGACAGAATTTGCAGTTAGGTAGAATAAGTCCATAAAGACTTCCAGAAACAAGAAGAATTGTTTTGAACTGCATCCTCCAATTAAATGAATGAGGAATCAGTGACAATGTTCAAGGATGAGAGCAATATGGTACAGGTAAGAAGTCAAAGAGTACCCTGTTACTCAGTGTGGAGTCTGAAGAACTGCAATTTGGGGAAGCCATAACAGACAGTGTTGCAATAATCAAGATTAGAAGAATAAAAGGCCTGGATGATTTTTTGCAGAAGGAGCTGTTTTCAAGACAGTGGTTTACACAACCAATGTGTGGAGGAGGTAGTAGAAAGATTTATAGATATAGAGAATGTGACGGACAAAAGAGAGTTCAGGGTGAAGGATGACTCCAAGATTGTAGACAAAGGGAGCTGGCTGAGTGGAAGACAAACATTTCAAAAGAGATCCAAACTAGGCACCTTCTTAGCTTCTTCTTCTTTGGAATAATTGATACAATATTTCCTGTGATTTAGAAAAGTGATATGGTATCAGGACCTTGCTAGCAGAATGGACATGAGAGAGGAGAGGGAAGTGTGAAGTTAGTATCTGGGATCCTGTGCCTCAATTGCTCTTTATATTATATCTGCATTCACTTTAATGAATCCTCAAAAATATCCTTAAGGTAGATTGCATATGATAAAAATAAGACAGAGTGGGTAAGTGTTTATTCCTAAGCTTCCGTGCGCCCATGATAAATAAAAGTTGCATCCCAACCTTCAAGAATTTGTTTGGGTTTTCTTAAACATGGTGAAGAAGATACAAAGAATCCCTTTGGCCATATTAAGAGCTCATCCTATCTATAGAGAAATGTTTCCTGAATATCTTCCTGTACCCATGCATTTTCAGTGGCTGACATACAGAATACTAAACAGCATTCTCAACTGAAAAACTTCCCAGGAAATTTGTGAGAGAAAAAGTTTATGTATATGTGGAAGTAATACAAAAAACCAGAACAGAGCAGTTAGGGCTTAACATGCAAAAAGAATGAAGAAATAGTCTCCTCTAAAGCAGAAATGATTGACTTTTAAAATGCTGTAAGATTCTTCATTTTGAACACGTACTGTCAAATTCATTCTTCTATTCTGTGAAAATTCTGTCAAGAACCCTAAAGCTTTCTGCGTATAAAATGCATTTTTCTCAACTGAATTTTCTGCACTGATTATTTTTTCCTCAAACACATTAGCCTTTTGACCACCAAATATGGACATGCACTGAGAGATTACATAAACTGTTTCCCTTTGAGGGACAAAGAAATCTCTCTTTTGTTAGAGCTAAAGGAAGAAAAATACTTATATTTAGATTTGTTTTGTTTTGAAACTGGGGGGGGGGGGGGGTTTATAGCCAAAATTGTTTTCGTGTGCTTCAGGGGAAAAAAAGCACTCTGAAAGCCACAGAGCTGTACAGTGCTGAAACCACTGAGATGCACAGCAGTCTTGCGATATTTATGCAGTTCCGTTTTGGGTTTACAATCAGTGGAAGAAATGCTCTTGCTAGCATTACAAGGAGAAACTAAGTTTTCCAGGGTAACTTAGCCAGCCACAGAAGAATGCACCTCCACATCACAGAGGTTTAGTGCGGAGGCATTGTAGCAACGCCAGCACTCCTTGAGCAGTCAACATGAAGATACCGTTGGTTCATCCTTGTGCCCTAGGGATCTCTAGTTTCCACAACCACCAGCTGAGGCCATTTTGTCTACACTACAGCTGGAAGCATGCCTCCCAGCCTTGTTACATGTGCTATCTTCTGCTTGTGCTAATGCATAGCAGTGTGAACACTGTACACAGGAATGGCATGGTCTAGCCACCGAGTACCTTGGGTATGTAGTTGGGTGGCTAGCACTTGCTGCAACATCCATGTTTATATTTTTGCCATGCTAGCCAGAGTGGAGCTAATGTGTGCCTGTCTACCCAGGCTAGGAAGCATGCTGCCAGCAGCAACATAGATATACCCAGACACTCAGTACAAGTCAGAACATCCCTCAGCAACTTGGTGTGGAGAGGTGTCCCAGGAACAGTAGAGCACATTTAAAACCATACTTGCATCCCATTTCATTGTTTGAATTGAGCACTTCTTAGCTAGAGCTGAGAATTAAGAGCCTCCATGTTCAATTGCTATTTATCCATTAAAGAGTGCCTGGGTCTAGAGGTCTGAAAACACAACTAGCAGCAAGGAATTCCTGAATTCTTCAGGATACGGCGTGGCCCCGTTTCTGGTTTCAGCTCAGAATAGAACCATTCTGGGAGTTGTATGTACCAAGACTCATAGGAGTTCTAGTCCCCACAGCAGGATTGCTGAAAAGGAAGGGTATATCTAGTTTGTAGTTTAGATGAAGAGGAAAGAAATAGACTTAGCAGTGTGGGAAACTGAGGTCATGCTCATGTTACTATGTTAAACAGAGAAGGTTCCTCCTGATGGGCACTCAGAAATGGCACAAGCCCACAACTTGACCTACGATTAAAGTGATGTAATCTGGTAAAGACAGTCTTACAGAATACACAGCAAAATATCTTTATTCCAAATTACTCTTAATAACAACCCACTCTCGTATGTAGGTTCAACAATAGGCTTTTGTCCCTTGCTAATACAAAACCAGAAGAGGAAGTACAAATCTACTCTCTCAGCTATTTTATTGCTGGTAATGTTGGTCCACATTCATCAAGCATACAAACAACATAACCTATCCAGTGAGGTTGGCTTTGAATACTGATGGCCTCTGCATTGGTATCATTTGTTTCAGCCAAGATGCTGATGTTTGTATGTTTCTCCTCCCAGCTAATCCAAAGGATTTTGCGAAGGCAATATTGGTGGCACTTTTCCAAGCTTTTGAGATGCCTTCTATGAGGTCCAGGTTTCCAAGTCATACAGTACAGTTGGGATAACAATGGCATGGTGGACCAGTAGCTTTATTTCAGCAAGGTTGCTATGATTTAAGAAGACTCTCTTAATCAGATGTCCAAAGGCTGTGCTGACACATTTCAAGAGATGTTTTATTTCCAAGTCAGTATCTGCTTTGACGACAGATAGCTTCCAAGACAGGTGAAATTATCCACATTCTCCTGCATTTCTTCACTGATTTGAATGAGGGTGGTATTTTTCCTTTTAGAGCAGATTATAAAGAACTGGTTTTTTCCTGATGTTTAAAAGTTAGACCAATACTCTCATAGGCTTTTGAAAGTGCAATGAGAATGGTTTGGTGATCCGTTTCAGAATGAGCAACAACTGCATTGTCATCCGCATACTGGAGCTCTATTAGGAATATTGTTGTAGACTTCACTTTGAACTTGAATCTGTTGAGATTAAAAAGTCTTCCATCCAACCTATACAGAATTTAAATTCTGTGAGGCAGCTCTCAGCCAACGAAGTGCATTATGGTGGAGATGAAGATGGAAAATCATGTCGGAGTTATGACGCAGCCTTGCTTCACTCCAGTTTTCATCTTAGATGGTTCTGTTTGATTCCTACTGCTGACAAGCATTGTGAACATGTTGTCATGGAAAAGTCTCAGAATACTGAAAAACTTGTTTGGGCAGCCAATTCTAAACAGGATTTTCCGTAGAGATTCACAGTTTACAGAGTCAAAGGTTTTGGAGAGGTCAATAAAGGCCATCTACAGAGACTGGTTTTACTACCACTTCTGAATTGATGTGCTGTAAAGATCATTTCCATAGTTCCTCAAGATGGCCTGAAGCCACTTTGAGATTCTGGAGGAATTTCTTCTGAAAGTGGAAGGAGTTGGAGAGGAAAAGAGTGATAACTTTCCCAGCACTGGCCAACAAGGAGATGCCTCAGTAGCTTCTGCAATCAGCTCTTTCCCCCTTCTTAAAAATGCCAGAGTGGGCCACTTTGGAATGGCACTAAATACCATACACATATATCCAAGGAAGGAATTTAGCCTTAAGCCTTACAATTGTGGGCCAAAAGAAACACAGGAGTCAAGTAACACTTGCCAAAGGCAAAGAGTCTAGCATCTGATGCCATCCAGCCTACTACTAATAGAATTTGATTTAATAATCACTAGTACGTTTTACTCTGCAATATTAAGCAACACTTAGTTTTTATTGTTAAATGCTCACTAAAGGACTGTTAATACAGAAGACAATCTGTCCTATGCAGGGATCCAGTACTGTTTCTGTCACCAATCAAGTCGCTGCAGTAAAATTAGGAATATCAGCAGTAGAGTCCAAAATTATAATTAAGCATCTACATCTCAATCTATACATTGGAGACTTCGCCCTAAGGCAGAATCAACCCATGTTAAGGAGGATGCAGACACAGTACTGATGGTGCAATGTCTTCTGCTATTTACACCCAGTGTGCAGTAGATAAAAAAATATTTTTCGCTGGTCTTTATGCCAGGAGCTTATTACACCTTCCCCCTTGCACTCCACACAAGGATCAATCACAATATACTCCTCACAGAATTAGGTGGCACCAGAAAGAAAATGGTCCGTGTTCTGAAGAGGTCACATACTAATACAATCATGGGGGAACAAAAACAGACCATTTATGATATGGATAGAGAAAGGGTGAGGAGTGCTGTGTGGTACAGGAAGGTTTTTATAAGAAATTGTAGTTTACAGAGTGAAATGTCTCATTTTCATTATATTCTTCGCATTTAAATATTCACAGTTAATAGATGGAAAGGCAAAGTTCTCTTTAAAATTAATTTCCGGAAAACCTGTGCATAGTAAAGTGGAATGCAAGATTATTTATAAAGCAAATCAGGAATTGGATTTTGTGTCCAACTGCAATGAATTCTTGCTATGTCTCTGCATACTGCTTGAAATTAAATGGATTCTTTAGCTCTGTGTTCACATGGAAGAAGGGCAAATATAGACATATTTCCCAAAGGAGAAAAAAAGAGGGGGAAAGAAAATCACAATCCTGTCAGATCAAGAAACTAGATCCTATACTCTTGACAATCCTAGGTCTGGATGCAATTCATGCCTGTATTCTGAAACTGGAAAGGAAAGAAAACAAAGATAATAACATTATTAATTCAAAATGGAGATACAGGAAATGGCACTTTTTAATTTAAAAATAATTCTTATCCATGAATAAGGTAATTGTAATAGTATTCTGGGCCATAAAAGTGGAGTTCCTGGCCAATTACTATTTCATTAAGATTATATATGATGAATAAGAGGTAATGGCATATCGAACAAGTCCAAATATTTTTTCAAGGTTACAAAAAGAGATTCAAATGTCAGAAGAATGCCATAAGGAAGAAACAGCAGCTTTCAAAACAGTTTACCAGTATAAGAGGTGGGTAGCAATATAAATCAAAGATCCACATTATTAGACTAACCATTTTATTTCCCACTAACATTTTTTAAAAAGTCAGTGTTAGACAGACAGACAGTGTAATTTTAAAATCTCTGGTTCCAGAAATAGTCTGGTTGCTGATGACTGAGTGTTAATCAAATTTTGATTGTTCAGTGTCCTGAAGTTTGTGAATGGAACTGATATCAGCTTCTAGCTTCTTCTGGACAATGTAATTCATAAGCACCAATATCTTAATAATTTCATTTAGAGACTAATGAACTGATTCCATGGACTTTACTGCCAGGAAGGGCTATTCAGGGAGTATAGGACTGAGCCCTGAATTGAATAAAGCAGAAAGGCCAACCATTTTCTAACTAGGCTGGCCTCTATGGAACTCTACCCTTCTCACTTGGGAAGACATCATCCTCAAAGGCCACGTAGTACCTATTTTGTCAAGTTCCCACATTGTCACACACAGCATTTTTCAGAAGCCCTGCATTCATTTAAAAATTACATTTAAATTTAAAACTGTTAGGGAGAAGAGTGAAAGGAGGAACCTGTCTCTTGACCACACACCACCATGGTATCCAAGTGCAAACTGACCTAGTCTTTTAAAAGCTTTTGCTATGATGCTTATCCTAAATTTTGTCATTTTCCCTCTGACCAATCTTTAGCTCCAGTTGCTATGTTGAAAAAACAATATAAAAAATCTGAATGGAAACGGTGAACAAAATAATGTTTATTGCCATCTATTCAACAGAAATAAATCACATGGTTTTATCCTAGAAAAGCCAAAGAGAATAGACACGCATTTGGTCAGTTGAAATACTCATTGGATGGGAATGCTTTTTCAATGAAACTTAACTGTGTACCCATTTCCCAGCTATGAATGGGGTGAAGTGGTTGTCTATTATTATTAAAAACTGAAGTCCAGAGAAACAATGCAGACTGATTGCTGATTTTAGAAATATTCTTTGGATGCAATGAACATTTTAAACATGCACCTGCATCCTAATCAGAGATTCATTCGTGTCAATGTGCCTTTTACCTGCCAATGTGAAATACATCCTGAAGTTCACAACATCTGACCTCTTTACTAAATAAGATCTTGAAGACTTTTTAAATGAACTAAGTTTTTAATCTTTACATTTATAAATTAATAGATTACTGGCTGGATTATGGCACTCTATATTTTCGGGAAGGATGCTGTTATTTTCACTTTACCCCTTGGCATGTCAAAAACATTTGAGCAGAATCTGGGAGAATACAACTAGATTATTTATGGCTATAATAAATTTGTTTGGGGAATGCACAACATTATTGTTTGTCAGATTTGCAGCTAAATTATTGCCTTAACAAATACAGTAATTTAATTACAGATTTTACTAATATAGTACTATCAGATAACGCAGATTTCTGCAATCAAATATTAACGGGAAATCCAATAACTATGGCTTTCAGCTCAGGGAAAAGTCTAAACTAGCAACGCAACTATTCTTTTATCAAATTAAATTAGTAGCCCTCCCTAAATTAATACAAATTTCTTTAACCAATTTATGCTGTTGCTGAAGCAAATATGTATGGAAAATACAGGACCTAAGTATTACTGACTGTGGCTGTAAAAGCAGTCAGTTATTCTGTAGACTGCACATTTCTAATTTTCTCTTGGGAATTCTAGCTAGCAAGGTCAGAATTTGGGAACGCACATTACTACAGAAAAGTTCCATCTTACAGGACAAGCTTGATTAAAACTTTAGCAGCTACTTTTACTGATTTATCTTCTCCTAAAACTTACAGCTGGACAACAATGTAGAATTTGCCTGACCCCACCTATATTGATTTTATTGAAATGTTGGACATTTCTTGAATGATGTTTTGAAATACTAAACTACATGTAATGAAGCTCTTGCTCTTTCTTCAGACTACTTTTCCTTTCTTTCTCTTGGATTTCTTCAAGTTCTACATCTATGGTTTTCTCTTCACTCCCCACCATCTTCCTCATTTCTTTTCCTCTCCCTTTGCCTACTTCGTGTTCTTCCTCCTTCCCCCACATTCTTTTTATCTCTCTAGCCTCTCCTTTCAATTACTTCTATCTTATCTCACATTTCTCATCCTTAATCTCCCCTCCTTCCTGTTTTCTTCCCCATCCTTGTTAATCTTTTCTCCTTCCCGCATCCCCCCCAAGTCAACCCATTTGTCTCAAAATTTATTTCTGTTCCCACAGGTCCAGTTTTGCAGTTCCACTCTTCTCTCCCCAAAGTCTCTGTTCTCCTTTCCCTGCTTCAATTCCACACCTTTAGGTCAGTCCTCTCTCACAGCTTCAGGTCTCATCCCATCTCTTCCAGCGACCATTTACACATATAACCCAAATAGCGTTCTCCAGTTCAGCTAAGCACAGTCCTGAGAATGTGTAAACATAAAGCTACCACCTCCCTATAGAGTGGGGGAGACCCTTAGGCTCCATCTTTTCCTGTTTCTCACTGGAAGAAGATGAGAAGGGAGAAGTGGGACATAAGTTGTACTGGTGGGTGAATGGCACTATATGTGAAAGGAAGTTTAGAGTCCAATGAAATTAAATCTTAAATGAACCTAACTGTACCACAGAATCTTTATAGGTAGTAATTCCATGGTTGAACTAAGAAGAATATAGCAGTAGGGATATACTATCAATCACCTGACCAGGATAGTGGTAGTGACTGTGAAATGTTCAGAGAGATTGGAGAGGCTATAAAAATAAAAAGCTCAATAATAATCAGGGATTTCATCTATCTCCATATTAATTGGGTACAGGCCACCTCAGGTGGAATGCAGAAATAAAATTTCTTGACACCTTAAATGACTGCTTCTTGGAGCAGCTAGTCCTAGAATGCACAAGAAGAGAGGCAATTCTTGATTTAGTCCTAAGTGGAGCACAGGATCTGATCCAAGAAGTGAATATAGCTGAACTGATCGGTAATAGTGACGATAACATAATAAAATTTAACATCCCAGTGGGGAAGGAAGGAGAGAGACACCAAAGCAACACAGCATGGTAGCATTTAATTTCAGAAAAGGCAACTACCCAAAAATAAGGAGTTAGTTAAAAGGAAATGAAAAAGGTACAGTGCCAAAAGTGAAATCATGGCAAACTGTATAGAAACTTTCTAAAGATACCACAATAGAGCTCAATTTAAATGTATACCCAAATTAAAGATACATAGTAAGAGAATCAAAAAAAGTGCCTTTGTGGCTAGATAAAGTAAAAGAAGCAGTTAAAGGCAAAAATAATCCTTTAAAAAGTGGAAGTTAAATCCTATTGAAGAAAATAGAAAGGAGCTTAAACGTTGGCAAGTGAAATGTAAAAAATATAATTAGGAAGGCTAAAAAAGAATTTGAAGAACAACTAGTGAAAGACAAAAAATAATAGAAAAAATTAAGTACTTCTGAAGCAGAAAGCTGGCTAAACAATCAGTGGGGCCATTGGATGATAAACCAACATTCATGTTACCAATAATAAGCAATCAATGGAGACAATCTTCCTGGCATTAGAAAGATAATCTTTTCATATTCCATTCTCCATTTAATCAGGGTTTTCTTCAACTTTTGGCATCCATTGTGCATTTCTCCATGTTGCAACTATTTCCTTGAACCAAACACTTATGAATGAGGCACAGGAACAAAAATCCCAACCTCCATTTCTATCTGAGTTTCCCTCTATGATGGAATAAAATATGAATTATATCCAGGAAATGCTTTCTCTCTTCTGTCAGTTCAGTACAATTCACTTTGAAAACTCCATCACCATAAAGCAATAGGCTACAGTGAGTGAAACATGACCAATGAATTCATCTTTTGTGAATTGGATTTTCCTTACTATGGGATGTAAAAATCCATCATATGTAGCTCTTGATCTGTCATGTATAAGTGTCCAATGACATCAACAGTAGACAAAGCAAAGGCAGAGACTTCTATGCTAGTAGAATTTTAGCAGTGTGAGAATCATAAGAAGTTTGGCGTTTTCACTATAATGCAAAACTGCCCAATTCCTGTGCATTCCCCAGAAAACAAGATTATGAGAAATTCTGTTCTCTCTCCTACTAATGTAAATCATAAGTAATTAAGAGTATAGGACTTTGGCCCATTTTTTTTAATTGAGTACTGCTTGAAAACAAAGCTTCTGTATAATATAAAGCAAGATTCCAAAACCGATATTTGCAATTTGTAGCTACGTACTGAGGACCTAATTCTGCTCTTAGTTACATGCATGCAAATCTGTAAATCACAGTGTTGCAGAGATGTAACGAAGAACAGATTTTGGTCTTGCAACAGATAAATCTCAGCCAAACACTTAAAACAAAACAAAAACAAATGAAAAACCCAAACACAATCTATTTATCTGTGACACACATTAGTCTAGCACTTGATCACCTCACAGACATCAGAAGAGTTATCTTCACAGTGCTGCAGGAGATAAGGAAATGTTACTATTCCCACTTTATAGATGAGGGAAATGAAGGCACAGAGTGGTGAAGGCATTTGATCAAGGTTACAAAAGAAGTCTGTGGTAAAGCTAGGAATAGGAACTAAGGTCATTCTTTATTGCTTGGCATGTTATGAAATAATTCTCACCAGTGAAAAGTAGTCAAATTCCAAAGGGGTAGCCGTGTTAGTCTATTGTAGAAAGACAACAGAGTCCTGTGGCACTTTTTAACATCCATTTTGCAATTCTCTGTTTGATTACACAAAATGTAGGACAATGGAGAATCCAGCGCCAGATGTCCCAAGTCTCAGCTCAGTGCCTTAACAACAAGGACATTCTTCAGGTTTACTTATTTTTGTTGTTTTAGAATGGAAGGCTTAAAAACCTACACATCCTAGTAGGGGATAATGAAAATATCACACATGCATGTAAGCATAGCTAGCCAAAATAGAAATATCTATGGTTCTTCTTTATGTTTCAAGATAACAGAAAATGCTATATGTTTAGGAATAAATCCTTCCATCTCATGTTCACACAACTCCAATTCAAATAAGTGAAAATTGCATGCGTATCTGAGGGTAGGCTGTAGCTTTTATTACACAATAAAATCCTTTTGCTTTTGACTATTAAGGGTATGCAAAACTGCAGTTTTGTGAAGTAGGCCTTTATCTTTGAAAATATTTTCTGATCTCTTGGGGTTTTTCCATTTACAAGCTTCTCTCTCATTATCATTAATGGAAGTGACTCACAGTGATTTCAGTGAAGAAAAGCCTCAGTAGAAGAAAATTTATTATAAATTCAAAAGCTCTTGGAATAAACGCTATGTTTCAGCTATAAATTATTTGTCATTTCCCTATTTCATAATCCCCTTTTATTTATGCTGCTCATAATAAACCAATGTATTTTTAATTCCCTCAGATGGACACTGAAAATGACATTAAATGAACTTTTAATAAAAATTCTTAGCTTAATTTGTATTTTTGGGTGAAGACTCACACAAAATAAGGCACTAGAGGGTGAAATCCTGTTGAAGCTCCAGAAGATGTGTTCAAACTGGACAGAGCACTTACTGTATAACCAATGAATGCATAAAATGGTGAAGACTCAAAAGCTGCATTTTCAAACATAAGAGTAGATGAGATTAAAGAGAAGTCAGAAGAGCATATAAAATTCTTTTGGCATAAAACATACAGTTCAAAGAGGAAAACCTGTACACCGCACAAGTAACAAAAAGATGGAAAATTCCAGTAAGTGCTTTATCAGCCACCTGTCATATTCTGAATGTAGCCAATAATGAAAATTTATGCAACACCAAGAATATTTGCATTTTATATATTCACTGCGGAATAATATCCTTCAGACTGCATTACTGGTAAATTTCAAGGGTAACATTTTGCACAATACACTGTGAAGTTTAAAAACACACCATTAAAGCCACCTTTTGATCAAAACACCACATACATTGACAGATTTATCAATAACTATTATTTTAAAATTCAATTAATGATGACCGAAGCCCGTTTATGTTTGCTTTAGTCTGTAGAGAGCATGATGTGTTCTATGTTAATGAAACTGAAGTTAGTTAATCACTGAACAAGCCAAAGATGACAGCAAAGAAGCAAGCCTTAATGTGGAGCTTAAAAATGTGTTCTGACACTGCTTCCTCTTTACTAGCAAGGAATTTCAGACTCAAGGAACATTAACAGGAGAAAGATAAGGCTCCAAGTGAATGTCAAAGGGCATACTGTGTACATTCTGAAAGGAAAACAAATAACCAATAGCTTCATAGACATTTGGACCCAGCTGGAAAAATGTGGAAGGGCCCCACTCCAGTCTCTCTCACTGGTGAGGGTTGAACAAGGAGGAGCCTATAGGAGGCAGCATATAGCATGGCCATCTGATCTCTAGCTGGTACAGTGATCCCTAAGGCAATACCTATGTTCCTCAGCAGGCTTCCAGGAGTGGCTGCAGAACTGCCCTGTGACCTAGAGGCAAGATTCTCCCTCTCTGTCTGTCACCATACATCTCACCAGCCACACTACTTGGCCTTTGTGAGGGAGCTGGATTTTCTCCTTCAAATGCTTACTTCTGAGCCTCCCTTCATTACCTCTTTCCTATTTAATTCTTTCCCACTCATAAATGCCTTAATTCTTAGTTTCAGAACTCAAGTAGATGAGCCCTTTTACCTTGCCCTCACTGCAGACATGTCTAATATAACAAACTTGCTCAAGAGTCAGGTAATTACCTACATGAATAAAGTCTATACTAGACAATTTTCTTTCTGTGTATCCATGCTGACAGTGTTGGATAAAACTGTATCAAAGGACTTCCCTCTATCCTTTTTTCACCCTATATGCTTTATTAATCACAGAATAACATGTCATACAATAATGCATTCCATAAACTATGAGACTGCAGATTATATATTTTATGTACAAAGAGGAAGAGAACACAAGCATATTTGTGATGCAAGAGCAGAGATTGTGAATACATGCTACAAGATTAGACAGAGGCAAGTAGGGTCAGGCCAAGACCAAAGGGCACCTCAGGCGAAGAGTATTTTCAGAGACCCTCACCCCTATTTTGGTACTCACTCTTTTTCACCCCCACCCTCAAACACACACTTCCACAATTACAGAATAAAACAAAGTTCACAGCATCACTTTAGAAAGTCGACTTAGCCAGTGTGGACATGGAGTAGCCCTAAGTCGACTTTAAGTCGACTTAGGGGGCTCCAGGGCTTCCCCACTGCCCTCCCTGCCAGGGTGGCTGGCACAGCCACAGCCTGGCATGCCCCCCCAAGCCCCTATGCCCTGCCAGGGTCCCTGTCAGGCTCAGCCCCCATTGTACCAAGGTACATTGGGGCAAAAGTTGAGCCCCCTGACACTTGGCAAGGGGTGCCCCCTGCCACCGTGGACCTGTCCCAGGTCCACCTAACCCCTACAAGTCGACCTAGGCGTCCAGTGTGGACGCTTTAGGTCGATTTTGTAAAGTCCCCTCTAAGTCAACTTAAATTTGGAGTGTGGACATGCTAAGTCAACTTAACAAAGTCAACTTTGTTAAGTCAACTTAGCTAAGTCGACTTAAATTAACAAGTGTAGACATAGCCCGTGTGCCCAGGATTTTGCCCTGGCGCCTAGCAATGCCTAACAGCCAGAGAGGCAAGCCTCCCTCCCATCCAGTACCTAAAAAAAAGAGCCAGTGGCTCTGACATTTCCAGCCTGCTACCTCTTCCTCCTCTCTCTCCACCACCAACTTTTCTCAGTGGTAGGGGGGCTTTTGCATGCTGCGATCACCACAGATAATAGGTGTGGCTGAAGTGGTATTTCAGCTCCAGAGGGCCTGGTACAGTCTGCACCACCCCCAGAAGAAATGGCAGTAGCAGTCTTTTGGGGGTGGGGGCCCCTTTTCTGCCACACACCGAGGGGTGTCTCAGTTTTGGGCTGGCCCCTAGATGTCCAGCAGATTTCTCAAGGCCTGCACTATGTTTTGACCCTTCTATATTTACTGTACATTTGCATTTGATTGAGTGATTTTACTCACACAAGTACTCACAGAACACAAATTATAAGCTCATACAAATAAATAGCTATGGAAAGCAATAGTGAAGCTTGCATGTCATAATATTCAAACAAGAACCAGATTATAAAAGTTATGTTCAGCCAATCAGAAAGCAGAAACAATTACATGCAATTTATGTAAGATGTCACAGCTAGTTATTACAGTTCTTATACAAAGTATCAAAAATTCACACACAACTCTATTCACCCAAAGAAAAGATGATAAAAACCCAACACAACCTACTTGCAATTATTCAAACAAAGAAAACAGCAACACTTGTCAAGTAACTTATTCACACCAAATAGTTTGCTCAGTTCTAATCATAATCAGTACCTTTTCAACATACACTTTAACTACGTTAGCATGGTTAAAGTGGCAACTTCCCATCCTTCCTAGTTATAACAGTATTATTCCCATCCAGGCAGAGGAATAAGTGATACTGGCATAATACACTCTCATATTGGCATAACTGGCTCCACAGTAGCAGCTGTAACTATAGTGGTTACAAAAAAAATTTAAAAAAATTAAAAATCAAACCATCACACCCTAAAGTGAAAGCATTATATTGTTACAAATACTGCATGTAGACAAGGTTTTAGCAATGTCACTAGAAGAGACACACTAGTTTATTCCTGGAAGTGACCCCTTCAAGTGAGTTTTGAAGCAAAATGCAGGGAAGAGTTTGTACCACTCCATCTGTTATCTAAGCTCTGGTCTACACCTACAAGGTTTGCCAGCACAGCTGTGTTGGTTAGGGATGTGATTTTCTACTGACATGGCTATGCTGGGAAAAGCCCTAACATTTCTCCCATGAAAGCTCATGTGATAAATAAATCTGTTAGTCTTTAAAATGCCACAGGATTGTTTGTTTTTCTGCAACAACTTTGGAACGTGTGTGTATGCTGGCTTCCTGAACTGGCATAAACTATACTGTTATATTGATCTAAAACTGGTTATAACTGCATCTGTATTAGAAATTATTGCTGGTTAAACCACACTAGTATAACAATAACAGCAAAACCCTTCTTGTGCAGCTGAGGCCTCAGTAGGATTTCTAGCACTTCCTTTTTGCTAGAGTGAGAATTACAGGTGCCATTCCCTCAGCCTCTACTAGATCCTACCTTAAAGAAGAATATGTCTCTTTTTCTCCTCTCCTTTATGTTCCCGAATTTCTTCAAATATCTGATAGCAAAATCCCCTTCAGCACTAACTTCAGAATTCTTAGAGACCCTCTCTCTGATCCCAGTGCATTAATAATATCCACTAGGTCTGGCAGCTGCATTATATGTTCTCCTGTGACTCCTAAATTCTTCCACAAATTCTCTTTCCTATTCTGAAAATCTAATTCATTTTCTGGCATCAGTCCCTCATTTTCCTTGGTGAACACAGAGACAAAGAATTATTTTACATTTACTATCATGCTAGCTTTGTCACCATATTAGCCCTTCTAAAATTATCTCTTAGAAGCCTGACAGGCTTGTTTAATTATTTTAATTTTACTAATCTCTTATTCTTAATGTACTTTAACATTCTTATTACTTTTCAGTGTAACCTTCATTTCATTATCTACTTTAAAACTTGCTTATCACTTTTTACACTCCCTTAGCTTCATTCTGTACATCTCCCCATCCTTTTTGCCTGATGTATTACTAACCCTCATACACCATTTTCTTATCTTTGATTACTTTTTCAGTTCCTTGTTCGTTCACACTGGCCTTTGCTGATTCTGCTATATGTATTACTGTCTGCTATTCGTAACCCTTGGGAATGCAATAATTTCTCACCAAGCAGTTTCCATTTCCTATCTGTTTCCCCTTCAACCCACATTGCTTTATCCCATTATGTTTTATCTAGCATTTCTCTTTATATTCCAAAATCTGCTGTACCAAAATAACAAAGGAGCAGCATAAAATGTAGTTGATATGACTAAACAATGTGTTTACCCTTAATCTCTCTGAACAACATCCAATTCTTCCACACCTGGCTTTTGGCTTATCCCATTGGAAAATAGCCAACATTTCTTTCACACTTTAAAAATTTAAAACAAAAAAGATTAATAATAGTCTTGCCTACTGAATATGACATTCAACATACAATTAACTGTAGGGACATCATCTGTTTCTCTCTATATAAAAGCATCATTAGGCTGGGTGCCAACAGCATCTGCTACATTTAAGGTTGCAAGACTCCATCAGTACAAACTTATTTTTCCCCTTCCACATACCCTTATAGGTCCCTAAACAATTCACTTTTAAAGATAAATTCTCCAAACATGATCTTTTCTCAAAGGTTATTATTTTGGGAAAATGTGAGCAAAGTCCCTTCATCCATTTTTGAATAATGAAAAGGTGGAGAGCAAGGCGAATGGGGGAGGTCCCGGAGGATTAGAAAAAGGCAAATATATTACCAATCTTCAAGAAAGGGAAAAAAGAGGATCCAGGGAACTACAGACCAGTCAGCCTCACCTCAATCCCTGGGAAAATCATGGAGCAGGTCCTCAAAGAATCCATCCTGAAACACTTGGAGGAAAACAGAGTGATCAGGAACAGTCAACATGGATTCACCAAGGGTAAATCGTGCCTGACCAACGTGATTGACTGGATTTGTGGATGCAGGAAGAGCCATTGACGTGGTATACCTCAACTTTAGCAAGGCTTTTGATATGGTTTCCCCACAGCATTCTCATCAGCAAGTTAAAGAAGTATGGGTTGGATGAGTGGACCATAAGGTGGATAGAAAACTGGCTAGATCAACAGGCTCAATGGGTAGGAATCAATGGCTTGATGTCAAGTTGGCAACCAGTAACAAGTGGAGTGCCCCAGGGGTCAGTCCTGGTGCCAGTTCTGTTCAACATCTTCATTAATGATCTTGATGATGGAATAGACTGCGTGCTTAGTAAGTTTGCAGATAACACCAAGCTGGGTGGAATGGTAGATACTCTGGAAGGCAGGGACAGGATCCAGGGAGACTTGGACTAATTGGAACACTGGGTCAAAAGAAACCTCATGAGGTTCAACAAAGACAAGTGCAAAGTCCTGCACTTAGGACGGAAAAATCCCATGCACTGCTACAGGCTGGGGACCGATCAGCTAAGTAGCAGCGCTGTAGAAAAGGACCTGGGAGTTATGGTGGACGGGAAGATGAATATGAGCCAATAGTGTGCCCTTGTTGCCAAAAAGGCCAATGGCATATTAGGCTGCATCAATAGGAGTATTGCCAGCAGATCAAGGGATGTGATAATTCCCCTCTATTCGACACTGGTCAGGCCGCATCTGGAATACTGTGTCCGGTTTTGGGCTCCCCATTACAGAAAGGATGTGGACAAATTAGAAAGAGTCCAGTGGAGGGCAACATAAATGATTATGGGGATGGGGCACATGATTTATGAGGAGAGACTGAAGGAACTAGGCTTATTTAGTCTACAGAAGAGAAGACTGAGGGGAGATTTGATAGCAACCTTCAACTACTTGAAGGGGTGCTCCAAAGAGGAAGCAGCTAGGCTGTTTTCGATGGTAACAGAGGACAGAACAATGAGCAATGGTTTCAAATTACAGCTGGGGAGGTCGAGGTTGGATATTAGGAAAAACTTTCTGACTAGGAGGGTGGTGAAGCATTGGAATGGCCTACCTAGGGAGGTGGTAGAATCTCCATCTTTGGAGATTTTTAAGGCCCAGTTAGACAAAACCCTGGCTGGGGTGATTTAGTGGGAGTGGTCCTGCTTTTTAGCAGGGAGTTGGACTAGATGACTTCGTGAGGTCCCTTCCAACTCTATTATTCTATGATTCTATGATCACTTGGTTTAGGCAACAGCACCAGGAGTATAAGACCCGTAAAACAAAACATACATCCAGAAATGGCAAGATACATTCCCTGAGAATTAATATGGCCACATGGCTTTGCAGAGAGTGACCCTTACATTCCTTTCCAAGATGCCTTTACACACTAATCACCTGTATATTATGGGAGTCAGCTGTATCAATTACAGCCCTAAAATAGTGCTTCATCCCTGGTAATGAGACACCAGATCTACATCAAATTCTGTATTCACGCAGTAAAATGAGCTAACTGATACTCTAAGGCAGATTATCAGGAGACCTCCAAATAACTAGAAAGATTAATAAGAAATGTAAAACCAAAATTAGCGGTTGCTAAACACATGTAGAGGAATAAGGAGATCATCTCAAGTGGTCCAAAAATGAGACTCCAGTGCAGAGTAGAGTATGGAAGCATGAAGACACTGGGACTATTAGTAAACAACTAGAAGTCAGAAGCTAGAGGTTACATGATGAAATAGGAATTTTGAATTCATTTGACTGAAAGCACATTTAAATAGATCCTGTAAACAGATTTAAATAAAACATGGCTGATTTTCAAAGCTCCATATAAACATTAACCTATTCATCCGCATACAGCCACACCCTCTGGCTGCGTCTACACTGGTAAATTAAATCGACTTAAGCTTGCTTAAATTGACTTAATTTACCCTGCGTCTACACTACAGTTTCCTTAAGTCAACTTAAGCAAGCTGCTTAAGTTGATTTAAGGAAAATAAAGTGGACTTAATGAAAATTAAGTCAACTTTATAAAACCACCTTCCTAGTAGACCTAAGGCTTAAGTCGACTCTCTAGTGTCGACTTAAGCCAGTGTAGACATGGGGTAGCCCTAAATCAACTTAGGACTACCCCAGGGCTACACCAATGCCCTCTCTGCCAGGGGGCACAGGGGGAGCCTGGCATGCCCCCCCAGAGCACAGCAGAGCCCTGCCCACCCTGCCCCTGTGCCCTGCCAGGGTCCCTGTCCTCCTTTACCCCATTGTACCTAGATACAATGGGGCAAAGGCTGAGCCCCCTGGCATTGGGCAAGGGGTGCCCTCCTTGCCCCCGTGGACCTCCCCTAGGTAGCCGTAAGCCCCTAGAAGTCAACCTAGGCATCCAGTGTGGACACTCTAGGTCGACTTTTTAAGTTCCCCTTTAAGTCGACTTTATTTTTAAGTGTGGACACACTAAGTCGACTTAACTAAGTTGACTTAAAGTCGACGTAGTTAAGTCGACTTAGTTAAAGTTGACAAATTACCAAGTGTAGACATAGCCTCTGTGGGTTACGAGCTGTTTTTCCTGTTTAACAAATGGGTGAGAACTAAGGAAGCGAGTTTAAGGCCAATTTGATTTTCAGTGGTCCCTGGATACTCACAGTTAAATTTGAGACAGCTAGGGTTTGATTTTCAGAAGCTATGACCCCCCTTATCTCTGACCAAAACAGTTACTTAGGCTTTGCTAAAGCTAGACCATGGGGGCCTAGACCGATCTCTGCTAGATTTTGGACATCCTATTTATTTTAAAAATATTCTTCTTTCTGGCTGTTCTTCCATGCGAAGCCTGCATATTTCCCATGGGTACAGCATCCTAAGCATTTCATTAGAAGAACATGGCTCAACTTACTTAAAAAACAGGAAAGCAGCATCAAAGCTCATTTGCTGTGATGCAAATCTGAGAAGGTAGTTACAATTTGTGGGCTCAACCAGAGGGGACTTTTGGCACAGAAAGACATGGCAGGAATTCTATATTTTTTAAAAAGCAGAGAATGGTAGCCTGGGGGAAAAACTAGTCAGCTGAACTTCAGGCTGTAGATGAATGGCCAAAATTCCCCTCTGCTTGACCTGATACAAGAGGAAAGCCTCTCTATGGAAAGCCAATACTTTTTTTTTTTTTTTTTTGACAGTTCACCAGGTAATTGGGAGGTAGATGTAGGTAGATGCTTTAAAATAAAAATTCATGTCTGATTCACTTCTAATCTCTCTTGAATAAATATTTTAGTAATGTTCAGATACTTTCTGTGTAACAGCACACAACAGAGGGTTGCTTCACTATTTTGCTTTAGAAAAGCTAACAGGTTTTCAGGTTAAAAAAAATTGAGAACTCTAACCATCTTGTGTGAACAATACAGTGCTTGACTTATCACTACATTGCTTACTTTGAAGGGTGATTCTGTTCCTCTTTGCCATACAGAACTGTTTGCATTCTGGCAGTCATGTCTTGAAATGAAATATCAGTGCAACCCAACTGGTGTGTAGAAACGAGGAACTGATACAGGCACAGATGATAACAGGTTTTTTATTACCCACACTTTTTTTCATTTGTCACATAAAATTTATGGGTTAACTTTTTTCCCTTTTGGAATTTCTGAAGCTTTGATTTTTCCCTAGGGGTGCAAAGGACCTCACTAATCAGAATTAATTCCTGATTTCTGTTACATTTTACAAGAGAAATAGAATTAGTAAGAGTATCTTGCATACCAAGCACTAATGAACAAAACAATCTTAATTAATTAAAGCAGTTACCAGCTATTGAAAATCTACCAAAAATATAAAGAACTAAAAATAGAAAGACTGCATTACTGGGTAAGTAGCCCAATGATGCCATTAATTATGTGGAATCATAGGCTATGTCTACTCTTATTCAAATAAGTCAACTTTGCTAAGCTGACTTAACAAAGTCGACTTTAAGTTGACTTAGCATGTCTACACTGTAAATTCAGGTCGACTTAAAGTCGACCTTGCCAGATCAACTTAGAGCGTCCACACTGGACACCTAAGTCGACTTGCAGGGGCTAGGTGTACCTGGGAGTGGTGCATGGTGGGAAGAGGGGCACCCAAGAGGTGCTCCCCTTCCCTGGGCACCCCTTTAAAAGTGCCACGGAGCTCTGCATCTTCCCTATTGTACTAGGGTACATGGGGGCTGAGCAGGACAGGGACAGGGGCAGGGTACAGGAGTGGGGTGGGCAGGGCTATGTCCTGCCCTGTGGGTGGGCACACCAGGCTCTGGCTGTGCCAGGTATCCTGGGAGGCAGGTCAGTGGGGGAGCCCTGGGGACCCTTTAGGTTGATTTAGGGCTAATCCGCGTCTACCCTGGCTTAAGTTGACTTAATAAAGTCAAAAAAATAGATGTTATTAAGTCGACTTAAGGAAACTGTAGTGTAAATGCAGAGTAAATTAAGTTGACTTAAGCCTGCTTAAGTCAATTTAATTTACTAGTGTAGCCGCACCCATAGTGATATGAACCAAGAATGCTAATTTATGCATCTCTAATGCATTTAGTTTGAGACACATTACCACTTGAAAATTGTGTGTTCATACTGGAAGGATGCATTGACTTGACTGAACAGTAACTCCACTCACTGGGTAACCATATTATGATTTAGTGCTGTGAATCACTATGCGGTCGCATTGACTGTTCTGACTCTTTTTTTCTCTTCGTGTGGAAAATTTTCCCCTGAAATTTGTGGACTTGTAAAGGATTGTGTATCAGAGGCTGAAGCCTCAAACAATATTTGTCTTTTGCATTGTGATTTCCAATTGTCAATAGTATTTCATATCTGTCTGTAATCATTCCCATTGTATTTCCAACAAATGTTTTATGATTTGCATTTGAAATATTATTATATATATAAAATGTCCCATAATATTGTCACCAGGTCACACTTAACCTTCCTAATTCTTTGAGTCAGCATGCAAGCAGATGTTCAGTCTTGGACAAACAAGCTGTTGTTGTTTTGGTTATGCAAGATTTGGTGTGGAGGCACTGGTCCTTAGAGAGAGCTGTGCGTGCGTCTACACTTAGAAATTAAATCGATTTAAGCTTGCTTATGTGGACTTAATTTAATCTGCGTCCACACTACATTTTCCTTAAGTCGATTTGAGCAGCTGCTTAAATCGACTTAAGGAAAATTAAAGTTGACTTTCTTAAACCTCCTTCTAAGTCGACTTTTCTGGCTAAGTTGACTTTAGAAAGTGTGCCAGTGTGGACATGGAGTAGCCCTAAGTAGACTTTAAGTCAACTTAGGGGGCTTTAGGGCTTCCCCACTGCCCTCCCTGCCAGGGTGGCTGGCACAGCCACAGCCTGGCGTGCCCCCACACAGGGCAGAGCAGAGCCCTGGCCCACCCTGCTCCTATGCCCTGCCAGGGTCCCTGTCCCCCTTTGCCCCATTGTACCAAGATACAATGGGGCAAAGGCTGAGCCCCCTGGCACTTGGCAAGGGGTGCCCCCCCTACCACCGTGGACCTGTCCCAGGTCCACCTAGCCCCTGCAAGTCGACTTAGGCATCTAGTGTGGATGCTCTAGGTCGATTTGGCAGGGTCCCCTCTAAGTCGACTTAATTTTTGAATGTGGACATGCTAAGTCGACTTTGTTAAGTCGACTTAGCTAAGTCGACTTAAATTAACAAGTCTAGCCATAGCCCGTGAGAGTAAAAGGAGAGTCTGATTAGTAATGGCTATGGGAATTGGGCAGTGGTGTTGGGCTGAGATTTCTACAAGAACAGATTGCTCTGCATGCTGTTTCACTACTTCTATCACAGGACCGGCATGCATGTGTAAATAAAACACAGTACACTTTGATCCTAAATATATCCAGCTGCAATATCAATGATTTCTCCTCCTTCTGACACTAGTGCCAGAATGGGACATAGATGTCAGAAGAAGGGGATACTATGAATACCGGTAAGAGGCGAATTTCATTCCATGTCGATAAAACCAGAGTGGGCTAGCTCTACGCCTATAGGCTCTGGAGAGTTTGTGGTGGCAGGAATTACTTTGCAAATCAGTGCCTTGGTGAGGAACTGCCATTGCAGCTGCCGCTTCAGCCTGGGGGCTTGGATACTGCTGGCCAAACTCCATCCTGGTGGACTACGGTTCACGGCCACTGGGTCTGCATAAATGCTGATCACCCCTTCCTTTTGCTTGCCTCTGAACAAGTCCTGGCCCATTCCCAAACTGACCTTCCACACTAGCCCCACATAGACAGGAGCAGGATAAAGGACTTTGTAGCTGACAATATGACAGTTCAACTGGTTGTGTGGAGCTTCAGTGTTGTAAAAAAACCTTGCAAACCAGACTGAATTTCACCTATCATATATAATTATTACACTAAAATCCTACATTAAAAGATCATTATAGTTGCAAAGTCAGGTACTCAAAAGTCAGGAAAAGCCAGGTTTAAAGTTCCTTGTGGAACCTCAATTCCACACACTTGTTTATATACATTATAATGCAGTTTTAATTACATACTTTTTTTTCCCCAACAGTACTCTGGCTTCATTTGGTTCACAGGCTGGATTGTGTTTACTTAATATTTTGCTTTCCGCACATTATGACCTCACACCTTATTCACTGCACACTGGTTCAAGCCTGCTATGAAGACAGAATTATTAATTTCCTCCCATGCTTTTTTATGGTGTTCTTCACTACAACATTCAAGTGCTTCACAAGCATTAATTAATTTAATTTTCACAACACCCTGGTGAAGGAAGAAGGGCGGCATTATCCTCATTTTACAGGTGGGCAACTGAGGCACTGAGAGATTAAGGTAAAAAGCATTCACTAGTTTTGGGTGCTCAATTTGAGGACTTGATTTATGAGAGTTCTTAGCATTATACAGACTTTATATGTTCAAAGCACAGTTCCTATCAAGTTCCGCATGCTGCAGCTGTGAGTGCTCAGCACTTTTGCAAATCAGACACCTTGGTCTCAAGTTACATCTCAAGAAAATGAGAAACACACATTAGCGACCACCTGTGAAAAGTTTGGTTTAAGTGACATGCCTAGTGTTACATAGTAACAATATGGCAGATGCAGGGTTAGAATCCAGTTCCCCAGGGTAGCATCCAACTGCCATATGAGACCATCCTTCCTCTGCCTGCAGTTTCCTGATTAATTTACTACACACCTTCCAACTTCTGTAACCAAATAAAAGATATCTGACTTTCATCTACAAATACATTGTCTTGGAGCACAATGCAGAATCTATATGGAATGACCATTATATTTACACAATCAGGATATTTGGTATGAGACAAAAACAATGTATAGGCTCTTAAAGGGAAGCAGTTTTTGTGGGGGAGATCCACAAGAGCCAGCCTTAGAATATTAATAAGTGATGATGCATCCCTGAATTATCTCTGAGTCTATTTGAATGTGTTGAGTCATCAATTACCTGCAGGGTTCAGCCAATCTATAGCCAAGGTCCACCCAGGTTATCCCAAGGCAAGTATATAGGCTCCTAAGGGAAGCAGTCTCTCCAGTTTCCTCACTACCTGGCCAGGAACACTCCCTTTGCCAATCGTCTCTCAGACTCCCTTTACTTCTGCTCCAGCCTGTTCCTGTTCCAGCTGGTGCCTGTTTCCACCCCAGCCAGCCCCTGTTCCAGTCTACCTCTGTTTCTGCCTCAGCCAGACCACCCAGCAACTCTGGCAAAGCCTAAATCACTGCTATAAAAGTAAGGCTTTAGGATCAGTCACAAACCACTAGGAACCTATTTCTGAATACACTATGAGTGACTGAATTCTAATGCCCCATTTTAGTCAAGACTAATGCTACGTACTTTGATGCCACAAATTAATTTTGGAAGGCCTCCTTCTGAATAGTTTTGAAAGTTTTATGTTCCGAGGCGTCTCCAAAGTTTTCCCAGGATTTGTAAGATTTTACACCTCTGCAAAAAAAATTAAATCCTGATTTTGAGTAGGAGTTTAGTATCGCTTTGATTAGGCATACAATTTTGCACAGACACCATTCCCCCATGGTACATGTGCTTTGGAAACTTTCATCAACGTGCACACATTTTAATGTGTCCAATGCTGCACAGGGAGGATACAGATTTTGTATACACAAAGTTTTGTTCAAATAGATTTTGCACAGGAAAACTCTCTTCACCTCCACGTTAGTGCTGCAAAAATAGAAAGATAGATGTCTTTCTGAAGGTGTTTAGGGAGGCTTGGGTCTGAAAATCAGGCCCTTAGTGTTCTTTGATGTGGAACAGGCCTCTTTTTTACTCCTTCACACTTGGCAATCTTTGACCAATGCACCAAAGATATACATCAAAGCGCAGTTCTGGAATGTGAGTCTTTTGTCTACTGGTGGAACAGCAAAAGCTATCTTATGGCTGGATTATATTTATTTATTGTGACAATCTGTTTTGATCACTGCTTTTCTGATTCTACAGAGTTGCCTATGGAGTTAGATCATTTTGAAAGGTGAAGACTACAGAGTTGCTGGGAGGTTCCCCCCACCCCAGTTCTGAAGGGGAAAAAATGCTGAGAACAAAGGTTGTGACTGTGAAATTCTGTAACAAAGAGTGTCTCTAGATATCTTGCATCTTTATGAAGACAGTTGGTTCCGAACAACTTGTTAGGACAGTTTCATCATTTACATGCTGTTCTGTTTTATTGGTAAGAAAGCTAATATAGAAAAAAGAGGTTCGTAGTCAAGCACCTACCATTAAAAGTAGAAGCAAAATCCTGTTCCTCACCAATAGGCTCTGCAGGGACGATTATCCTAGAACTCATCTTCTCCTCCCAAGCTGCAGAGCACTCATTTAGGGTATGCCAACGCTATAAAGTAAAAGCGGGACTGTAGAACTATCAAGCTTACCAGTGCTACCTCTGCCAGATAGATTTCAGGTTAACAATACCAGTGTAGATGTGGTAACAAGGGCTTCAGCATGGACTGGAAACAAGAGTAAAAGCCCCCCGGGGATCACAAGTATAGACTCTAGTTACTAACCTCTGCTGAAGCTCAAAACAACACTATTCACAGTGCTGCCTTTGGCCACCCCCTGTATAAGGCATTTGGCCAATACATCCTAATTCTGGTGGACTAACAGGCCAAGGCCATGACCTTCACTGGTATGGTTGAACCCAGGGGCACACTGCAGCAGAAGGGTTGATGCAGAGTAGTGCTCCTTGGCTCAAAGGCAGGGCTATGGGCCCACGTAATCCCTCTCCACAGACTGGCTCGATTCACAGAGAAATAGTGCTGCTAGTACCAAGCTTAGTGCCTGCTGGGTGGAAAGGGGGCAGCATTTGACTAATGCTTTTGGTTTGTTTATATCTTGTTTTAATCGGAAATTCCTTTGGGGTAGTAGGGGTCAGAGAATGAGGAATACAGGTTTTCCTCTGTCCTTCGCCAATACACATATATTTAAAAAAAGACTCACTTTCAGAAAACTGAATGTCTCCCCCCAAATCCCAAAGCCTTTTGTTCTCAGTTCAGAGCTTCTTACAACAGACACATCCACATTCACTATGATGTCTCGTATATAAGGCCAGATTTTCATAAGAGCTCATTAGAGAGTTTCAGTTATCACTCATGACAGGTAGGAGTAACTGGGTGCTGCAATCCATGTATTTAGATGTTGTACTTTCCCCTGTCCTTCTTTTACCTTGCCAAACATTTCAGCTATCTCTTCAGCTCTAGCACAAAAGCAGGTAGTGTGGCATGCTGGAACATGAAATGCAGGAAGAGAAAAGAGACAAACTGTAGGAGGAAGTAGGAGGGTCGAGAGGTCACTTGGCAAGCGTCATGAGAGGAGAGAGAGAGAACGGGTAAATAATTTTTCAAACCCTACTAATTCAAAGTACTACTTTAAAAGAAGTTCCACTCACTGCAATGAAAACTTACTACATGTTCTCCTGAATTTCTCAGTGGCTTGCTTTATAAAAAATCTGAATCTGCAGTCACTCCAAATCCCTCAGTGAAACTTGCTTCCAATTTCATGAAAGATATTAATATACTGACTCAAGAGAGTTTGCTTTTTCAAACTGATCACAGAATATGATTGTTCTTTCACTCTCCAATGAGTTGTGCTTGTCTAAAAGGGGAAACGATGCAGAAGTAAATGGTCATAGAAAAATAGAATGCAAAAATCCTGCAACAGGTACAGTTTCAGATATAGCAACTTTTATGGTGTCCCTCTGAAAGAGGACAAAACAAAATGTGAAAGCTCTTATGCATATAATTTTAAGAGCATACAGAAGTTATATAAGGATAGAGACAACAATCACATATAATGATGAAAAATTAAGGGACCTCAAGAGACACACGTTACAACAGAACCATACGTGCTGTTTCTAGCACAGGAACAAATGTGTGTGAGCAACAACAGCCATGAATTCATAATTTTAAGATTCAGGTGCACATATGGATGTGATATATGCAGGAATTTTTACCAGTAGTTTAGAGTTATTTAACAGCTGACTAACCAATTAAAGACCAGAACAGTGGAAACATTAAAAAGGCACTCTTAAATAGCTCTTCTGATTTTCTTTCTTTCCTTCTCACAAACATACTAGGATGAAATTTCCAGAGGGGTAGCCGTGTTAGTCTGTGTACAGCAAAAAACAATGAGAATCCTGTGGCACCTTATAGACCAACAGATTTTCTTCGGCATAAGCTTTCATGGGCTATAACCCACTTCGTCAGATGCATGAAGTGGAAATCACAGAGGAGAGGTAAATATACACATGCCAGGATGGAGGAGGACAAGTGTAGGCAAAGTAAGTTCAGAGAGCAGATGGGGCTTATTCACACCTGTTGATAAATGTGTGAACAGAGCAATCACTTTTTGTAGAGTGATAACCATTCCAAGTCCCTATTCAGACCCAGTCTGATTGTGTCAAGCTTGCAAATCAGCTCCAGCTCTGCAGTTTCACGCTGAAGTCTGTTTTTGTAGTTTCTTTGTTGAAGTATGGCAACTTTCAGGTCAGCTACTGAGTGTCCATGGAGGTTGAAGTGTTCTCCTACAGGTTTATGGATGTTGCCATAGGATGAGAAGACGATTTTTTAGGTATGCTGGGCCAAGTTACCTATTGAAGTGACCCTAATATTCAGGTTCATTCACATCTTTCCCCATTTCCCATTGGGCTCCTGAAAACAGGCCTGGGCTCCTACCCAAAGCCTTTTTAGAGTTCTTTTCTGAGAAATCACCCCTTCTTCCTACCAACAGCTTCACTACTGGATCTTCAGGGGCAGGCATCAGGTCTTTTCTCCCCCTACTTTCACTCCTCCATTCTTAAAAGGGTTAGCAAATGGGCTTATTTTCCCCTATATTGTTGTTACATTCTGGCCATCAGGGAATGAGAAATGTTCTTGTGTCTGATGAATTGTTCGCTGAGAGAGATGGGCTATTTCCCAATGGCCACTGATGAATAAATATGAGTTACAGGATCCACCTTGCCCAATTGACAGAGGATAGGGATCTGTTACAGTCCCAGCTAAACAGTCTGGATGCTATAGGTCAAGTGGTAAAGACCTCAGTGTTTCAGTCAAGTTGGTGGTCATCATAAGCTCCACTTACCCTCCCTCTAGATAGGGGTAGCAACAGAGCTGGAAGCTTCCCTGTCTTTCCATACAAGGATTGATAACAAGCTGATGGGTGTTTTTTCTCTCCCTGAAAGTTTAGATGAAGAAGGAGGGGACATTCGGGTTGGTTGTCTGTTCAACAGTTGAAAGGAGCTTGCCCTCCTCGTTTGCTAGATCCATTGAGCCACATGTTTATTGATTGGTTCTTAATGATCTCATGCTTTCTATGTCAGGAGGACATCTCATCCTCAGACAAATGTTCTTGTATTAAGTATGGCCAAAATGATATCAGAGTAATACTGAACTTGTTGAAGAGTACTGATGTTAGTGCTATTCAGCAGACTTATTCCAGTTCAATGATCCCTAATATATATACACTCTTTCGAACAAAGACCCTCCCCAAACTTAAGAGTTCAAGATGAGTTCTTCCTCCCTGACTAGTGCTGCAGCAGGGCTTATAAAAACCTTTGGGTGTGTCTACACTTACAAATTAAGTCGACTTAAGCTTGCTTAAGTCGACTTAATTTAATCTGCATCCACACAAGCAGCTTAAGTTGATTTAAGGAAAATTAAAGTCGACTTTATAAAATCTCGTTTTAAGTCGACTTTGCTGACTAAGTCACTTTATTAAGTTGACTTAGCCAGTGTGGATGCAGAGTAGCCCTAAGTCGACTTTAAGTCGACTTAAAGGGCACCAGGGCTCCCCCACTGCCCTCCCTGCCAGGGTGGCTGGCACAGGCAGATCCTGGCATGCCCCCCCACAGGGCAGGACAGAGCCCTGCCCACCCTGCTCCTATGCCCTGCTGTGTCCCTGTCCAGTTCAGCCCCCATTGTACCCAGGTACAATGGGGCAAATGCTGAGCCCCCTGGCACTTGGCAAGGGGCGCCCCGCCTGCCACCATGGACCTGGTCCACCTAGTCCCTACCAGTCAACTTAGGTGTCCAGTGTGGATGCTCTAAGTCGATTTGGTAGGGTCCCCTTTAAGTCGACTTAATTTTTGAGTGTGGACATGCTAAGTCGACTTAACAAAGTCGACTTAAAATCAACTTTGTTAAGTCAACTTAGCTAAGTTGACTTAAATTAAGAAGATGTAGACATAGCCTTTGTGATGACTAGGAAAGATGAGCAAGCTGAAGGGTACTAGACCGAGTCATACGAATAAAGAAATGTCTTCAAATTACATTCATGAACAGGCACGGAGCTATCATCTCTCTGACAGAAGCAGCACTTGTTTCAGAGTTCTGGGGCAGATGGCAGAAAGCCCTGTCATCCTACGTTCATTGTCAAGTAACTGTAATGTGAAATAATTGGGAATCTGCAGACCACGGGGACTTTGAATGTGCCTATCTTATAATTACAATGTTCTGAGAATCTGGGCTCAGGCTGTGATGAGACTGAGATTCATTAAAAAAATTAAAATCAATCTTTTGTTTTATAGGCAGCAACCACACAGATTGGAAAAATATGCCTGTGCTTTCTTGCATGAAATACTACCCTGGCAGCAGAATTTTGCACAAGCAGAATATTAATCATCAAGCTACTTGGTATACTAGCAAGCAGAGCATTGCAGTAATCTAATCTAGGGGAGATAAAGGCATAATTGAGTTTCTTGAGAAGATGTGAGATGAATATATACAGTTGAAGAATAGCCACATCCTTCAAGTATTGGGGAAAAGGTTAATTTTCCATACAAAAGGTCCCAATATCCCACTGAATTATGATTATATTCTCCCATACCTGAATATCTTCCCCAACTTGGGACCCTGCAATCCTGATTAAAGCTACTCTTTAATGGCAGGAGATAACATTTATGAGTTAAATACGGATTTCAGCAGCATTCCAAGACAGGAAGACAGGAAAATCAGACTGGAAAAAAAGTCTTCTCTGTGACAATACAGAACATAAGCACCATGCTGGCATAAAATATCTCATTAACCCCTTCAATGCTAATGTTACTACTAATCCTGGGTGGCACATTCAGCATCTTCCTTTTAAGTATGGGAATTCCACTGGGAAACTGCCACTTCAAAGGCTATGAGAGGTAGTCATGGACATGCCTGCAGATATGTTACGGCTAAGTAATAGACATTTATAAAATGCTTTGAGATCCACAGTAATATAAAAGTATTGATTGATAATACTCCTACTAATAACAAAGTTGGTGCTATGTATTCATTTGTTTTGTGTTAGTGCCATGAATTAGGGACCCATGGTACTAGGTGCTGTAAAAACACAGAAGAAAAAGACAGTTGCTGCCTCCAAAGAATTCACAATCCACATATAACAGAAGAGACAACAGGTGGATGTCACAGACAGTAGGTAGCACATGGCAACAATGAGACAATAATGGTTAGCAGATTGGCTTGTAGCAGTATGGTGGCACCGCTACAGCCTCTGAGGGGTTAAAAAAGGGCATGGCTACAGCAGCCAATCAGAAGTGAGGGCTGCTGAGCCAATCAGAGGGCAGGCGGCTGGTATATAAAGGGAGCACTAACTGGTCAGTCTGCATGGGGAGCTTGAAGGGAGAAGGTCTCTCCCAGGCTAGCAGAGTCAGGACCATGGAGAGTGCTGAATGTGGTGCAGCAGCAGGGGCCAAGTGGAGGCTGGAGTTCCTGAATGGAGTGGACAGTGGTCTGAGGGCAGGAGGAGGGAGAAGATGGTGTCTGGATTCCAAGTTGGTGAGGAGTGGTGTGTGACTGGGGCTGTAGGGAAAGTGGCCCAGGGAGTTGATGCTGACTGTGGTGGAGTGACTGGAGAGAGGTGGAGGCTACAGTGGAGGTGTATAGGGTCCCCGGGCTGGGGCCTGGAGAAGTGGGTGGGCCCAGGTTCCTACCTGCTCCAGGTAGTGGCACAGGCTTGCTGGCCCTTTGAATTTAGTAAATAGTGGGCTGGAGCAGGAGCGAGTTGGACTAGACAGCAGGAAAAGGACTAGTCACAGCCACCGCTGCAAAGTGGGCTGGTGGGACCTCGTTGTACCCCAGAAGGGGTGGACCTGAAGGGACTCAGCTGGAGGGCTGAGTTCTGAAAAGTGGACCAGAGGATTGAGTCCAGCATTTAGAGAAAGGCAGAGCACTGACAACCTGTAGGGGGACCATTTGAGCATTCCTCTGTCACCACCAGAAGGCACTCTACAGGTGGGTCATGTGTGGACTCTGCTACAAGCTGTGGTCACAATGCACACATCATCTAATCACTGAACTAATTCCAGTCCTGCTTTCCATGTATCTCAATGTGTTATGATTGGATCCAACCACAGATTCTTACATGTTTTTAAGTCCCCTGGATCTGGGCAGAGATGGGTCACTATTTTTAGTTTTGGGTCCAGGTGCTGACCCCCTATATGACATCCTTCTTGGGCAGTGGGACCCTGCAATCCAGCTGTGTAGACCCTGGAACAGACCTCTTTAGCCACATTCCCTTCAGTCTATCTGATTTGGCAAAATCTAGTTCCCTAGCCATAGCCTTCATGAACAACACAGCACGAAAGTAAAGAACACAGACATAGTAAAGGTATTTCTTAAACACACACACTCTACTCTGTCAAAGTACAGGACAGTTCCAGATCTACCAAAAACAAAACACCTGAACACAATCCCTTCTCTGTGCCTGCCCCACTCCCTATAAAACCAGGATTTGACCTGACTCCTTTAGGTCAGGCAACTCTTCTAGCCTTCTTGGCTTGACTGTTTTCCTTCTTTTCCCTTTCTTAAACAGATTCCTCTGCCACCTTGTTACCCAGATACTTCCACTCGGAAGCTTCCAGGCTCCAACAACCCCCTGCTTGCACTTCAGCTTCTGGGCACAGAGTTTTTCAAAAAAATCAATGACTCAGCTGGTAATAAACCCATTGTTTTGTTAAGCAGAGCCATTTCAACATCAAACAGCCCTGGGTTGCTTTGTCATAGCTTCCTAGATATAATCTCTCCATTGAGTGTCAAGTCCCTGCTACAAAATGAATATTACGAGTCATAATACATCATGCAAATGAAAGTTGAAATACAACATGGTAGTCACATAAACAAAATGGAATTCTTAAGTTGACACATACCTAGCCTACCAATGGTCACAGGATGTACTGTAGTTTGTCAAACGATCACATGGTTACCTGCCCACAGTCACACAGGAGGTCTATGTTATTGATGAGAACATGACCCAAATTGATTTCCAGACCATCCGTAATCCAATTCTAGAACATTTCAATTCTAGAACAAAGCATTAAAATTCCAGGCTGTTATTTTTGGAAGCATACACTATCAATCAAAACCCCAAACAAAAGGCTCTAGCACTCTCCATTTCTCTATTATTCCTTTTTTTATTGTTTATAACCTAAACTGATGGCCACCCATACTTTGGTAGCAGCCAATTGACCTCTTATTATGGTAATCTTAACCTGATTTTGTTTAGCTGATTTATAGACCAATTCATCTATTTATTATCCATATCAGCGAACAACATTGCAGCCAAACATTGTGCCTGTAAATAGCCTGTGTGAAAGGCAGTGTAAACTGTAAATATTTAGTAGTAATAAGTCCTGAATGGATTCTTGTAAAACATACAGCACTGAGGAACCTCACAGATTAATAGAAAGCTAACCTATACAATAAGTGCTTGCCTCACAGATATGATTCTAAACAATTTAAAACAGAACCAGAAAGACATGCAAAAGCTCTTATGTATTTTAAAAGAATATTGGGATGGAGAGTAGCAGAACTAACGCCAAGTAAAAATGAAGAGAAGAGTAAAGCTTACAGAAGTGAAAAGGTTGTTTAAAACCTTAACTAGTAAGATGTTTTCATGGCAGGATGTGACTAAAAACATGACCAAAGTTTATTTTACTGTGAATATTGTGATATAACTTGGGCTGTGTTTTTCAAATAATCACTTGCTCCAGAACCTTAGTCAGAAAACGAAATGCAACAATTTTATATGGGCCAAAATATTGATTATTATTGATTTGTATTATGGAAGTGATTTAGGGCCTTCATTGAGTTCTGGGTTCCATAGTGCTAGGTATCTGTGACATCGGTAGACCTGGTGCCAACTCATTCCAAAGCCCCCGTCTCTCAAACAAACACTGACATACAGTCTGGCTCATCAAAGTGTTGTTAAAATAGGTATTAGAATTCTAAGAATATGCTTCAGCTTTACTGAGTTGCTACATGTATTTATCTGACTTAAAACACCTGTATCCCATATTGTAAGATAATATTTGAGCAGTTATATTGTGAGAATCACTAGAATTGTGTGAAAGAATAATCTTCAACAGAAAATGTTGCACCTTTCCCGAAGGAAAAGGTCCATCATACCTGACAAACTATTGAGGATGCTGAAACTAGAATTTCCCTACATACCACCACCAAGAAGAAAAAATACTTGTGGTATTCTGCCCTCCTACCCATAAAGATGAGCCATGCAAGTGGATCTTCTCCCATCAGCTGAGCTTGCAGCTCAGAGCACTAGATAGGAGGGAGATAAAAACCTCTAATAAGAAGGAATTTATTATCTCTACGTCAGTTGGGGGACAAAGTGCTTCTCACTGTTTTACCTGGATTAACCCTGAAGGAAATAAAGAACTGATTATAGAAGTTTTTATTAACTTTCAAAATTTAAAGATTGTAACTCGTGTGTTTACCTGCTTTAATCTTATAAATAATGCTCTAGTTTCCCACTTGATAATTTTTATATAGTTTATTATAAGATTAGCTGCAAGTGTTTTCTTTGGTGTGACATATAAGCTGCAATTGAAGTAAATGACTGGTCCTTTGGGACTGGGAGTAACCAGAATATTGCTGTGATTCTTGGGTGTGAGGGACCATCTTTCACAAAGGTATTCTCAGCTGCATGGTGAGAAAGATCAGAGTACCCAATGGGACTGTGACTCCATGTTAAGGCTGTTATAGGCTATGTCTACACTTACTAAAATTAGTTCGAATTAGTTAGTTCAAACTAACTAATTCGAACTAATTTTAGTTAGTTCAAATTAGCTTAATTCAAACTAGCATGGCCACACTGGAATGTTAGTTTGAAGTAAGCAAGCACTTGCTTAGTTCGAATTAGCGATTCCCATTCATTTCAATAGCCGGTTAATTCGAACATTGATTAATTCAAACTAGTTAGTTCGAATTAACCCCTTAGTTCGAATACCCTATTCAAACTTATTAGTTCGAATTAAGGAAGCCTTTAATTCAAACTAACTAAAGCCTAGTGTAGCCATGGTTTTAGTTAGTTCGAATTAAGCCTTCTTAATTCGAACTAACTTGGCAGTGTAGACATAGCCTATGGCGTCTGAGGAATTTACACTCCGTAACTGGTTAGTGAAACCTAAGCACAGAACTCATGACCAGTTTGGGGTTTTCCCTGAGGTTGATAGTCATGCTCTTCAGTCAACGCAGGCAAAATTACAGTACCATACAAGCATAGAGTAAGAGACATTCCTGCCACAAAGTGCTCACAAAATCTAAACAGGGAAAACAGACACACGGTGGGAGGAAGAGGATGTTGCATAAGGAAAAGAAACAGTGTGATGGTCTGCAACAATCACATTAGTGTCATCATTTTTTGTTTGAGTGGCTTGTTGGTTGGTTTTATATTTTTGGAGCTAGATATTTTTAGTGGGGTATTGTTAAGAAGGGGAAAGTGAAGCAGAAAGACAATAAAAAGGAGATGATTTTGAGAAGGAGGAATTGGCGCAAGGAAGGAGAGAGTGCGTTGGTAGGAGTAAAGTGAGGAGGGAGCAGAACAGTCAGATGTGGGAGGGAGAGTAGAGCAAACAGCCAGACAGCACACGGGTGAGAATGGAAAAATAAAAAACTGCCAGGCACTAATGAAGTCATCAGTTTCTGAAGGTCTTTAGTACAGCTGCTTGTGTCCATGAGACAATGCCCTCAAGTTTTTCTTCCTCACGCTCACGTGGCTAGGGGAAAGGAAGGATGGCCCAATGGTTGGGGAACTAGCCTTGTACCTGGGTCCAAATCCCTGTTCTGCCACAGATCCTCTGTATGACTTTGTGCCAGTCACTTAGGCTATGTCTACACTAGAAAAAGTTAGGTCGACTTTGTTAAGTTGACTTAAATTTGACCTTATTAAGTCGACTTAAAGTGGTTACCCTGAACCCAGATTTAGTAAGTGGACCTAACTGCCCTTAAATTGACTTAATAAAGTCATTTTAAGGGTTAATCCATGTCAACACTGTGCTTAAGTCAACCTAAGGAATCGGCTTAAGGGTTAGGTCGACCTAACCGGCTGTTCTTACTAAGTCGACGTAAGCTTTCATTAAGTCAACTTAAGGAATTTCTTAAGTCAATTTAATGAATGCCCAGTTTGGACGGGGAGTAATTTAGGTCAACTTAAGGCTACTTTAGTCAACCTAAATCGCCAGTGTAGACATACCCTTAGCGACTTTGTGCCTCCAGTCTGCAATCTTTAAACTGGAGACAATAGCACCACTGCCTTACCTCACAGAGTGTTATAATAAGTGTATAAAAGCACAGACACTATCCTAATGGAGTCAACATAAAACTACTTAAGAAAAAGAGAGGCCTCTGAGTCTGAAGTTAGGGGTGGGGAGACAGCTCTCCCCGGCACAGTTCAATATGCAAATATTCTGGTATTAGATTTTGTTACAAACTGGAAAAACTCCGGCCCAGGTTCACTGATAAATTTGAGTCAAAAGCTGATTTAGTTGTGTGTTAAAATAGCTGAACAGAACATATCACACTAGAAGTTTTTTGAAACTATCTGAACACCAAACCCAAAGCAAAATTGAGAGGATGACAATTCAGAAAAATTAAGACGACAAGAAAACTGCTGAGAACTGAAAAGAGATCCAAATAAGGAAACAGAAAGCCAAGATCAGAGACTAACACAGTAAAATTCGTCCAGCCAAAACCAGGGCTTTTTTTGTGATGGGGTACTGAGTACCGGCACTTTTTTTTAAACAAAAAAACGCACTGACCAAAACTATAATCTTCCTTTTAAAAAATGGGATTATTTCATTGGGTGTGTTGTGAAATTAGGTTCTGATTAAGGTAGCAAAAAATCAATTTTTTTTTCAACAGAATCATGTAAAAACTTCAGTCTGTGTGGCTATTTCCATGACAATATCCAGTCCCTCTGCGAAGGTTGTAGTGAACTATTCTCTGTCTAGAGGTTGGCCCATAAAAGACATGGGCTCTACCACTTGGATTTCTAATGTTGATTCTTTCTGATCTCAAGAAAACTCAAGTTTTCAAATGGTAAATTCTTTGAAGAGAAATGGTCTCAATCTATGTGCAGATTAGTTCCAAGTACATTTTCTTTGTGGTGTCTCAGGTTACTGGGACCATTGGGGGTTGCAATAGTGATAAATGGGAGGGTTGTTAAGGGCTCAGGTAAACCTGTGTGTCTGCTGGCAGTCCTTGCCAGACATGCTGAATAAAGCTCAATAAGGGAACTCTGAAGCCTGCTATGTCTATTGATCATTATTTAATCTTCATACATTAGTCTGTCCTTAAATAAAATAATAATAAAATATAATAATAGAGGCTTGGACAACATAGAGCTGTCCCTTTCATGACTGGCATGCTCAGGCCAGGGCTTAGAGAGCAGAGCCAAAGCTAGGCGTACGGGTGCATCTACACGTGTAAATTAAGTCGACAAACTTGCTTAAATTGACTTAATTTACCCCACATCTACACTACAGTTTCCTTAAGTCGACTTAAGAAAAATTAAGTCGACTTAATGAAACCTCAATTTAATTCGACTTAGGGCTTATGTCGACTTTTTCAAGTTGACTTAAGCCAGAGTAGATGTAGGGTAGCCCTAAATTGACTGCACCACTGCCCTCCCTGCCGGGGGGGCACAGGGGGATCCTGGCATGCCCCCCCACAGGGCAGGGCAGAGCCCTGCCCACCCTGCTCCTATGCCCTGACAGGGTCCCTGTCCCCCTTTGCCCCATTGTACCTATGTACAATGGGGCAAAGGCTGAGCCCCCAGGCACTGGGCAAGGGGTGCCCCCTGCCCCCATGGACCTGCCCCTAGGTCCCCCTAGCCCCTAGAAGTTGACCTAGGCATCCAGTGTGGACGCTCTAGGTCGACTTTGTACGTTCCCCCCTAAATCAACTTAAAATTTAGGTGTAGACTCACTAAGTCGACCTAAATTTACAAGTGTAGACATAGCCATACAGACTAAACAGCAGCTTAGAGCCCTGAGCAGCTCAAGAGGTCCCCTATTTGCCTTTTATTATGCATTTGGGGGTAGGGCATATTCTTGCTTAGGACTCTCAAAGGGCTAATACAGCCTCTGTTAGGGAGACTGTGTGACAATGCTAAGTACCAAAGGATGGGTTTAGTTAGACAAACAGGAAGAACTAGAGAGCCAAGAATTGTGTGTATTTAATAAAGTAATCACTTGGTGTTCACTGCAGCCCAGCCCACCTCCCCAAAGCCATAAGGCAAAACTACATCACTTATTTTTTGGAGCCCAAAACTGGGGTTGTTCCCTTAATGACATGAGTATGTGCTGTCAATTGTTAGTGCCTATAGGCTTGCTAGGACTGTTTTGTGAAATCTTGGAGAGGTTTGAAGTAGAAAAAAATCTTTATTCGCTCAGAGTAATTTCCTATCAGCTACCACTCATCTTCCAGCGCACTCTGTGGTTTAAGGGATAAGTGGTACCTTGTAGACTAGCACTTGACATTAAAATAGGGTAGACAGTGACCAACAATCTATCCCAAGTTGCAGCTGTTCTCTGACTCGCGTTAAATGATCTTGTGATCTCAGAGCTGTCCCGGCTGCATGGGCATGAAGTTACAAAACCCGCCGTCACAAATAGCCTCTTTTCTAGTGTTTCAGCAAAAAGGCCCTGGATTTAATTTGCATGGAAACAGATGCTAAACTGTGTTTTCACCCCCAGGAAAGTTAAGATACATTGAATTGGATATTTGTAGCAGATGTATTGCCACTGTCTGAACTATAGGTATTCTGAGAACATATAGAGGAAGGCAGGCTCTGGACCTTTCATTCCAGAACTCTTCACAAAGCCATTGGAAGAAACTATGCTTTCCTGAAAGTTTGCCAAGCAGCCAGAGGTATTTTTTTTTCCCTTGTCCAAAGCTTCCTAAACACTTTACTAATCCCGTAGCATGCACATATGGGAGGCCAAGCCCTGAAGTTCTTATCTGGACAAAAAAACACAGACTGCTATGGGGATTTTGCCTAGGAAAGCCTGCAGGAACAGGCTCCGCCTCCAAGTGCTAGCAAGACATTCCGATGGGTACTAGCAGATAACAGAAAAGAAAGGTTAATTAGACAAAACAGAAGGTTACAAACAAAAATTAGTGACTCACTTGATTCTGACAAACACTCCTTTACATTCACTTCCCAAAGGCAAAGTATAAAGTGATTGTTCATTACATTTGAGATTATTTGATTGAACTTTTTCCCCCACCAGAGAACTTTGCTTCTGTTTCAGTATGGTCATGATGATATTTTTAGCTCTGTCCCATTGAGACTGAACTGCCACAGATGGAGACAGCCAAGCAATTATGCATTAAAGAGAAGCGAACTTCCACTATACTGCTGCTTTGTTACAGGCCAAAATGACATTTTCCCTCCCTCCTCGCCTACATGTTCTGGAGTTAAAATGACTAAATTGCTGCTTTTTACCAAATTCACTTACTTGATTTTTAACTCATGTCTGGAGTCACTCTGATTTTCAGGTAAATTCCAGAACACAATCTGCAGGACTGGAGATAAGAGAATAAACTAAGATGTACGATATCTTTTAACAAGAAATCTAATCTTGGTAACTGATGTAAAGAATGAATCTCTAAATTACAGAATCTAGAGTAAAGCCATTCAGAGTGTAAGAAATCTTACAGATGGCACAAAGACAACTTTGACATGTAATCCAACACAATATAAAAATAAATGAGGTCTCTGGGACTTTGAAATTACAGTTCCATATGGCGACTGTTAGAGGGAATCACAGAGACTACTATCAACTTTGTCAAATAGTACTTATAATAAAAATTTATCTTAAAAAAGTAGGTTATATTTCTTTAGAAAGGTGGACGATATCTACAAATGAGTCTACCTAAAATTATTGTAACATTATGCTATAGAAAATATTATCTATAGGTTTTACAAATCAAATTTTTAATGCAGACTTGGAAAGAATCTGATTAAAAAGTTGCAGAAGAATATTGCAGAAAAAAATGAGTGTTGTGGACTAACAGAAAAGAAAGAGGTTTATTGGGAAAAATGTGGTAGAATTACCATACTACGAAGTTCATACAGCTGGGACACAATGTATGTGTAAAGCACTGTGGTCATTTATTTTTAATAAAATGAATATCTGCATGCAGATTATCTTCCCACAATAAAGAATGCGCTTGCGACAGATTTTGTAATGAGAAACTTAACAGCTAGATTTTCATTGTACTGCTGTTGGGGGTTGGGAGGAAAAGAAGGCATTTCCCGGACAATAAACAGGTAAAACAGCAACAGCGACTAGAAGATCATGTCCCAGTCCCTATGCTGTCTTTTCTTAGAAATCTCATGGAGGAAGGAAGTCAGACAGCTGACCCCTGAAAACATTGGTGGGGAAAAGGGATTGCAGGAATCACTTTGCTCCAGAAGACAAAACTAGGCCAGAGGATCCAAGGGTCTGATATGAGGTGTGTGTTTCTTTTGGAGGACTAGTGGGAGAATAATCATTATTTTCATGAAGTTTTAAAGTTTGTGTGAACTTGGACCACTAAGTGACCCTGAAGCTGCATAAAATCACTGCAAGCCAACTCGCCCAATATATTTTGGATGTGTATGTGCAGGACCGAGTCTCTTTCCTCTGAACCATCAAGGTTGGCCACCATTAGACTTGGGACATTTCATGGGCTGGGCCAGTGCTCTGAGGTGACCCTGAGCATTCTCTCTCTCTCCTCTTTCTCTCTCTCATGTGCCAAGGTGATTAGTTCTTGCTCAGATATGCAGGATCTAACTGATCAACATTTGTGGGGCTGGGAAGGAATTTTTTCTCAAATCAGATTGGCAGTGACCCGGGAATTCTTCACCTTTGTCTGCACCACAGTGTCTGGCTCTCTTGCCAGGAATATCTGGGTATAGTTCACTTAATTCATAGCTATTTCAGAGGCTTCAGTCATTGATGCATGTTTGTCCTGCCTCTGCTCTGCTTGAGGCACATAGTAGTTCAGTCTCTTCTAGGTTGTAATATTTTAATCTAACTTTAGTTGTTGAGATTAGTGTGCAGGTGTTGGGTGGCACTGCTGGCCTCTGATATACAAGAGGTCAGATTAGATGATCAGGTGGCCCTTATGGCCATAAACTTTATGCTATAGTCACTGGGGAGATGTTCAATAGGGACACTTTCCAGTAGGCTATCTTTGATGGAATTAGAGAAGTGCAGTTAGTGAGATTAGATACAACCTTAGTAAGGAAATAGTGACATGGTCACTTTCAATGTTATTTCCCTGTTTTAATGTTTTTCTCCTAAAAAGCAAGACAAATATCTATATCTAGCAAAAGAACAGCATTAAACTCAGATGATAACAAAAACAGCACATCAGGTAATGCCACATCAGCGATTTTAATGCTATAGTCGGCTGTTCAAAATGATTGCAACCTTGAGACCCAAACTTGACTGATTCAATTGCTCTTATTTGGATTTTAAAATCATTTCTGTCAAGATAAGAAGTCTCTTTAAAACATTAAATCAAATTAATCACAGCTGGAGGTCTCAAGTTAGATTGAATTTCTGCAGAGTGTCTTTCAAAGAAACCTAATGAAAAAGGCAAACCTATAGGTCTTAACTGAAATTCAAAATAATCCCCTATAAGGTCCTGAACTAATGTACATGCTTAGAAAACTGATGAGCTGATGTTTAAAATTTCTCTTTGGCTTTCCTCTGAGTCAAACTCCTGATAATTTTCTTAAGGTTTTACACAGAACATAGAGGGTGGAATTTTCCAGGAGCATTTGTCTAACTGCTGCCACTGAATGTCAGTGAGAAAACTCCTTGACTTCAGTGAGAGCACTATTAGGTGTACTCTGAGTGCTCTTCAAAATCCCCATCTCTATGTTGAAAAGTAATTACAAACAAGTTTCAGGTAGCAGCTTTAGTAGATTTGCATCTCACTCATGTCCCTGTCAGTGATGC
Organism: Pelusios castaneus; assembly: GCA_007922175.1. Lineage (NCBI taxonomy): Eukaryota > Metazoa > Chordata > Testudines > Pelomedusidae > Pelusios > Pelusios castaneus. The sequence goes on from ML685783.1 coordinate 9,929,655, forward strand.
CCAGCAGATTCTGCAAGCCACTTTCTTTCAAAATGTTTCAGCCTCATTGATAAACCCTGACCCTGCAATCAGATCTAGAAAGATGTGTCCCCCCATCCCCGGCACAGAGCCCCACTGAAGTATATGGTACTTTTCACCTGAACAGGTGTCTACCCATGGCATCCACCCTTGTGATCAAGTTGCAGAGTCAGGACCTTAATATTAAAAGACAGTTAATTAAGCTCTCTGGAGAAATATTCTAATTAGTATATATAATGTTTTCAAACAAAAACCCCTCCATCTTTATTCTCCAGTACAATCTTTGTAATAAATCAAGTACCTCCCTATAAAATTGTTCCATCATAAGAAATCCTGGAATTAAAAAGAAAAAGAAAAATCAGTTACAGACTCCTATCTGCAGTAGTCAGTACTTGTTATATATTACAAGAACTTTAGACCTAAGCAACTGACAATCTGTCTCTGTTAATGACTTATGCTTTCAGTTCCTACTTGTTACAGAAATAAGCCTTGTATATCTAGGAATTTAACTGATTTAACAGATTATTTGGCTGCCTCTTGCCTTAATACAGTTTTGAAATTAAAGAAGATGACATACACTCCTGAACCTTAATGTGTAAAACACAGGGGTCTTTTTTCCAGTGTTAAAGTGAGCTGGTCTGTTCTCTAAAGTCACAAAGGGAAAACAAGAGAAATTAGAAACAATATATGATAGAAAGGAAACCCATCTAGAAAAATCCTACTGAATTTAATACCTATAGAATTGTATAGCCGAGGTGTAATTCTTTATAATACTACATGGCTGACATACATCTTATAGAAAAGATGCCATTCTATGGGTTTTAGCATGATTTTTAAGATTCACAATTAATTTCTATATGATCCTTTTTGATTTAATCACTATTAAATCCCATATGATTCTTCTGTAAAGGAAACCTCACCTCTGTTGGGTGATTTATACATGAAGCCATCATGAAGGACTTCATGACATAAAAAGAGCAATATTTTTAGTGAGCTATTGTTATTAGAAGTGAAGCTAATTACCGTAAATTATTTGTGAACCCTCAGGTCAGTATAATTAACAGTGAAACAGGCACACTTGTTTCGGAATTCCCCATGGGCTTCATCCAGCTTCCTTTTGGCCTATCTGTGCTGTAGGAGTGGTGCAAACAGACTAGAGATGGGGTAAGCATTGAGCCCAGAGGTTTACAGATTTTTTTTCTGATCATTACCCATTACAAAAAATTGGAATTTTCCAGACCAGTGCACCAGTGAAAAGTAAATGTTGTAACTAGTACATGTGGCAACTCAATATTATATGCTGTTTTGAAATTACTGGCATTAAAAATAATTAGGTGAGCAATTCCTTCCACATGGTCAGTAAATAGTTTTCAAGGCAACTCTACACATAACATTTGCCTATGTGATTGTATACAGAGTACTATGGTCAATAGCAGCATTTCACTTAGCTTGCACACTCCTGCTGGCTGCCCCTTCTGAAGAAAGGCATTTGGTAAAAATCACATTATTAAGATTGGAGGTGACCTGTGTTGCTTGGTTTTGAAATTTGTATAAATAAGAGGAAAACATCACCTGTTGCTGCAGCACTCAGCAAAAATTCTTCCAATGTATAAAGCCATTACTCTGTATAAATTGGAACTTGTAACCGTAAGCAGGAAGGACTGAGCAGTGTATTTTAGAAACAATATTTGCATAATTGAAACAAGCTTAAAAAGCCAGTGGAATTTCAAGCAAATTGATATATGTAAACTTGGAATTTGCCAGAGAATACAGAAACCTTGTTAAAGATGGGGACAGATATGATACTTGTGAAATAAAAAATTTGGGATATCTGCACAAGTGTATCATGGTGGGTATTCTACAGCTCATTGTATAAAAGAACACTCAGAGAGCCGAGAACAACTTGGTCCATAAGAATCAGAAAAAGATATGTGAATCCGATTCTCATTGCACCAAGGACTCATTATATCCTCTGGTTGGGTAAAGGGACCTTAAAGTGGTCAAGTCACACCAGCACCCATTGTAAGGCCCTTTTACATGACTAGACCAGTATAGAGGACCTTTACTGTTAATGAGAATCAGGCCAAAGTACTTTTTGATCTCTGCAAGTAAACAAAACTTTTTGTCATAGGAACAATCACATTCATGAAAAATGGGGATAAAATGAAATCATTGAAGGTGCTCACAGTAAGAGTGAGTAAGAGTGCAATCTTTGCTTCATTGACCCTGTTACTAATAAAAAAATGTATTAAATAAACTGGATTGACCCATGAATCTTTCTCCAATCTTTCAAAATTCAAATGAACCACTGTGATAGTTGCACTTTTTTCTAGGAGTCCCTTACAATACATAACATTAAACAATAGCCTCTCTGTTTTTTAAACATTGCCATTTTACTGGTCTGTGCTCAGAAATTATATTCGTGGGCAGGTTTAAGATACTTGGATTGGACTAGACAGGCAAACAAATTCCTGGGAGAGAGGGCTGAATTTAAATTGCCCTTCTGTTTCAAAGTATGGGAGTGGTATTTTGTGATTCATCTGCCTCATTCAGTAACTATTCTCTGTTCTTGGTTATACAAACTAAGACTGAAATTGTGGTAATATGAAAAGGGTGATTTGTATGAGCTCTAAAATATACAGTGTCTTCTTGATGGCTCACTACAGCATTATCAAATATTGTATCGCTGGTTGCTCTTGTACGAATAGCAACTAAAATTCATCTGCATGTAGGAGCAGATCCTGGATAATAGAAACAAACCTCAGAATAAGGGTTTTGCTCAATGTAAAATTATCTCAGGCTTAAGAGATAGAATCATCAGCTCTAGCTAGCCAGGATGTCCATTCAGAAGGGCTGCAGTCACCCTTAGCTTGTATTGGGGAAAACAATGGATGTGGCCCAGTATATCTACAGAGTGCACAGACCCACTGGCCATGGACACAGCCAGCCCATATCACACATCTCTGCCTTTCATTATAGATATCTCACCTGCACAAGAGTTCTGCTGCTTTTGCCCACTGAAGAGCCAATGTAACAGTTTAAGGCAGGGCTTGACAAATTGGCTCACAGCTAGGCACCAGCTGTTTTATTTTTGGTCACCAGACAGTACTCTTCTGCTGCCTTTCCATAGCAGAGCTAGGAGCCAGACTACAAATCCCAGTCTCCATAGCGACCTGGCGTGGCGCCTGGGTTTTGTCAAGTCCTGGTTTAAGATACCTTGGGGCCTTACATTCTAACAGAACATCCCCCCAAGATTTCATGAATCAATACATAATGTATCAATATCACCTGAGACAGGTAACAAATTTAAGTAGGTAGGCAAAGATTACACAAAAAGATATGCTCAGAGGTAGTTTATGGCAGCATGTAAATATTGTAGTGTCTCATGCAAAATAAGAAGGGAATACCTGCCCTTTGCAATGAAAGAATATTATTATTTATAAGGTTATAAATCTGATTTAGTATTACAAGCCTGGAGATATGCTGACCTCTTCTATTTTCTGTTCTCCTAAACTGTTATCCATATAAAACCTAAAAGCAACACAATCCTGCAAAGCTTCTGTAAGTAATCCTAACTTTTCCGAACAATGCCACCAGTTTCAATACTCTTAAGTGCAACCAAACTGTCCAATAAGATTTGTCCTCAGTGATCCTGTAGCACTGAGTGACTAAACAGGTGACAAACATCTATTTATTTTAGCAACAAAATGTAACATTTGTATTAGTTCATTTCTTTTCTTACTTTTTCTTCATAACATTAGCTACATTCATTGTACAGCACAGGACACAATACAGTGGTATAGGTAATACTGATAATGGAAGAGAAAGTATTTTATTTTGTCTAAATGAAAGAAAAACATTTTCAGAAATGATCTTACCACAATATTATTACAGATATTTTTATTGCATATAAAGTGGGTTATAAATTTATTGATATTAGAGGCAGCATATTACTCTTCCTTCAGATAAGAGTTAAATGATAAACTATTTGAGCTGTAAAGCAGTAATATATAAATATACAGTATCCATCTGCCCATAAATTCAAAACAGGCTAAAGCAAAAACTATGTATAAACATTAAAAACATTGGTTTCACCTCTCCAAAGGTTAACTCCCAATGAACATAAACACGCCTCTATAGGTACATGAAGAGTAGAGTATTTAATTTCAGGGTAGTGTGGTAAATTCAGTGCATGGACTACTGAGATTAACACAAATGACTTCCATGAACATTAACAATGATCACCTACATCCCCAAACTCAATATAATATAACTCCAGTAAAAGATGTTGTAAATGTACTAAAATGTCTTTTTACCCAAAGACAACAAAAAAATCTCCAGAATCTCTGAAACTACAAAATGATTCATAATATCTCATTAATGAATTCCTTTTTTAAAACTTCAGGAGAATGTTATCCACTAGTCAATCTTCAGAACGTCTTGAGGATTTTAGGCCCACATTAACTCTAGCTATACTCAAATCAACAGATCATTTTCCTTTTCAACCCTTTGAACCAGATCTCACCTACAACTGAGGAGCACACAGCATGGGATTGGGGAGGAAGTGTATAATGCTCATTTCTTTATTCATCCTAGCTTTTTGCAAGGCTTTTCCTCCAGCCAAGTCTCTTACACCAGTCTCAGAGGTAAGATGGGGTCTCTACACTGGCTTTTCACCAGAGTGCCTCCCTAAAGTGGTGTGACCCTCCTGTGGTTTCTTTGACCAGCTTTAGAACAAGATTCTGCTTGTGGCACTAATGGGGAAAGGTACCACAAACATTTGAGAATCTACTCCATTGTTTCTCACCATGAAGCTTATTAGAAGCATTACAGGGAATTGAAAATTCAGAACCATGGAGAGCACTGTGAAAAACAACTTAGCTACATGACCATCTACAACAAAGATGTACAATAATCCCTATTTCTAGCAATAATCCTGTTATCCTCACATTCAGCTAAATCCAACAAGTGCATTTGAAACACCCTTCACAGAATCCCAAACCCTGAGGTCTCAATTTTGGCTGCTCTCTTTAAGGAGTCGCAGGACCTCAGGCAATATGTCTAGCTGCTTTCCTCATGAACTCCCAGATAACCAGAACCCCAGCATAATACATAATACTCCCTTAAAGGTTTCCAAGTTCTCTGGAATCAAGTCAGGCTGTTCTAAGTGAATCATAGACCCAAGTGCCACAAGAAGGAATAGATCGTGAAATCTAGCTTAATAACTTTACTGCCAGATTCATCTGAAAACTGTAGCAAAGTAAAATTTCCCATTCTTGTCTCAGTATCTTTCCAAACACCACCAAACAAGCATCCCTATAGTACAAGAAGCTATGAGCATGAATCTATGGGATAAACCAAACCCAGTATGAGCCATTAACATAACTTAAGCCACAACAGGGACCATTACTGCAACAGAGAGCATGAGCACAGCCAGAAAGTAGAGGATTGTTACCACAGAAACAAAGATAAGCAAGAACACTGTTTCTATAGCAACTAGGAGATATAGACTGAGTCTTCCTAACAACTGTGGTAAGTGATAATGAAGTGGCAAAGACACATTTCCTGTACCTGCCCCCTCTCTGGAGATGGGCATGACCTCAGGTTTGATTTTCTCACACTCAGGGAATGATTAGGATGATCTAAGGATTTATCAGCAACATTGATTGTTAGAGCCTCTAATTCCTACCAGCCAGATGGTGCCTGGTCACTATAATAAGGGTGAAAGGAATGCACATTTTCCAGAATACAAAGGCTGATACTTCTTTCAGTGTCCCCTGCAGTGCAAGCCACCCCCAAAGGGAAATGGGAGAAGCACAAGAAAGATGGAAATATGGCCCACTGTGCAGTACTGTGACTCAGGCACAATTTGGCCACAGCTAATCAACCAGCTGCAAAATTAAATTTAATTCAGGATAAAATAAACTGAGTTACATTCCTGCCAAATTAACCCTTACTTTTCCAGTGTTACATTTTCCAAGATTAATGGTGTCTCCCTGGATCCCCATATAATAGTGGATAGCATACTTTGAAGGCAATTACTTTAGACTCTGTTCACCTACCTCCCACTTCAAAACACACACACTTCAGTATACTAATTTTTTAAGAGACAGTCTCCATATAATAGGGAAAACTAGATTACAAGATCAAATGTATCTGCATTAGTAATAGGCTATAATACAAACAGAAAATAAAAATTAAACTCTGTGTGAAAAAATAGATACATTTTCATAAGAGTTAGCATGTAACTATGCGCTAGAACTTTATTGTGATGTTAAATTGTAAACACTAACCTCAAGCCTAAGTAATATCACAAACTAGGACTGTGACTATCTTGAGAATGGAGATGTTATCCTTTCAGAGTATCAAAACAACCAACCAACCAACCAACCAACCAACCCACAGTCTCATTAGTTATTTGCTCTATGAGAAGGACTATTGAGTCTTTTTTATAGCTATTGCCCTCAGGCCACTAGGGGACAGGCCTGGTACATCATTCCTATAGGGCTGAGATATTAATTTATAAAGAGCCAAGTATTAATCATATCATAAAGACATGTTTAAAACAATGCTAAGATGAGTGTTTTATTCCAAAGTGTCTGATGAAGTAGGATTTTCTTCCATGAAAGCTCATGCGATAAATAAACTTGTTAGTCTTTAAAAGTGCCACAGGTCTCTTTGTTTGTTAAAATGGGATGTGGACTGTGGAGGGGCAGGAATGGATCTTGTCTGGCAGACCAACTGTATCATTCTCAGATGCATGAGTAGGAAGGGATAGGGAAAGAAGAAGGGAATGAGATGCAAGGACTGGTGAGAGTGGACCTTTCAACATAACTGGGGATTTTCCCACTTTATTAGGAAAACAGTTGGACAGCCAGAAAAGTCTAATCCAAAGGGAGGGGAATCAGGGCAATCAAGGTAAGATACAGAAGAGAGACCTATCCACAAAGGCTGCATCTACACTTGTAAATTAAGTTGACTTAAGCTTGCTTAAGTCGACTTAAGGAAAATAAAGTCGACAATGAAAATTAAGTTGACTTTATAAAACCACCTTTTCATTAGACTTAAGGCTTAATTCAACTTTTTAAAGTCGAATTAAGCCAGTGCAGCCCTGGGGTAGCCCTCAGTTGACTTAGGGCTACCCCAGGACTACACCAATGCTCTCCCTGCTGGGGGAGGGCACAGGGGGAGCCTGGCATGCCCCCCAAAGGGCAGGGCAGAGCCCTGTGTGACGCTGTCTGGATTTAGGGAAGCATTTATGATATTATTTTCTATGGATATCTCATAAATGCTATAATCCATAGGAACTATGTCGTGTTTGGTATCAATAGAAAGGTAGTAATTTGCTGGGAATGATTATATAGTTTATGTCTAGGAATTGTATTTATATTAGAAGTTAGTTAGGAATTTGGTGTTATATCTATACTTTAACTTGTGTCATTCTGGAGGAATGCCTTAGACAGGAGGGTGTGAACAACCATTGTCTCCTTAATGGCTCATCAGATTTCTTTCTTTGGCCCATTGTAGGTGGGAGCTTCCTTAACACTACAACCATTGTCTCCTTAATGTTAAGGAAGCTCCCACCTACAATGGCTAGCACATCACACACACACACACACACACACACACACACTAACTAACCTTCTTCATCAATTAGTAAGAACTAACATAAGGCTCAGTTTTCAAACGTGGGGACATCACCTTACATGGGCACCTTAGTAGGATGTTGCCAGCCTCAAAGTGCAATGCTTGAAGCAGACCCCTGAAAGATAAAATGGGTATTTACAGCCTATACTGATGTGTTCTAAAGAAGGATTTGGACATCTCGCTCTGGTGCCCATATTTGAAAATTGGGCTTCATATGTATCCAATGGAATCCAAACTTTCCATAAATCTGAATTTTAACATGCTGCATGTTGCTACTTTTGGAAATAAATTATGTCCCCTTCATGGGGGCATGACTATGAATTTGAATTTGCCACACTGTGGGAGGAACAAACTCGTTTTTTGGTGGTCTCATACTTTGTATTTAATACTAGAAGCCATCACTGAGGGGCCCTGTTGGGCTAGACACTTTTCAAAAATGTATTAATGGACTGTTCCTGCCCTAAAGAGCTTATACTGTAAACAGAGCAGACAAAGGATGGGAGAGGAACACAGGTGCAGAAAAGCTTTCTGCCCAAGGCCAGATTGGAGAATAGAACCTAGGCCTCCTAACTCTCAATCTAATCTTCACTGGGCCACAGAGATCCCAAGTTTTTATGCTTCTGCATTTTTAATTTATACATAAACTTGTATGTGAAACTGTACAAAGTGAGAAATTCAATATATTTTCAAGTGTTCTCAACACCGTGATAAAAAGAGGTATCTGATATGTTCTGAGTGCAAACCTTTGATCTGAGGGTCCTGGCTAGTCCAGGAGTAATTATCTGCAGCTAAAATCAGATTTCATTCTTGACCCAAAGGTGACAATCCTAGTAGATACGAAGTGAATATCTAATGACAATTCCATTTGTTAAAATAAACATCTTGTAAATCTCCTTGGCTAAGATATCCTGTGACAAGACCATTTTGCCACTGTACACATTATAACGATCAAAGCAAAGTGTAATCTTGTGCATACTAGTATTAAACCACAGAAACTGACAAAGTAGTAGGTTTTATATATATAAATAAAATAAAACCTCAAAGATAAGACAATTCCATTAAAAAACTCTATCCCAAACTGAATTCTCTGCATGCCCACATATCAGAAGAGACACAATAGGTAAGTGTTCTTTAAAGAAAAGAAAACAAAAAAAATGGAAGAGGGGGAGTAGCTAACAGAATATCAATTCACTCTTTAAGAAAGCTCTTGAGAGGAGAAAGAAAGCTGCAGAAGCCAAGAAGAAAGGAACAGCAGAGAGCTCAAAACTTCTGATAAACACTGACAGAATGTAAGTGTGCAACCAAGTCTTTATCAAAAGATACATTTTTACACCACCACTGGTTGCACAGTGTGTGTCAGATCAATACATTGGGTGGGATAATGTGCATTTTTAAGCTACATTTTTAGCATTTGTCCCCTAATCATCTTGCATTTGAATTGTTATCCTTTGATCTTCCTTGGGCAGATTTAAGATGGTAGATGCTTAGCTGGTGTAGATGGTCAGTGTTCCATTGTGGAGCTCTGGAAAGTCACACCAGTTAAGAATCTGCCTGAGGCCTCTATGTATTTGTAATGCACTGGGGATGTTTAGGACACTTCATCAATGTTAAATTAGAATTTTAAATAAGAAATTTGATTGATGTTCTTTGCTGCTACCATGGAGACATGTCAATGTCAGAAAATCAGGTGGATACATGTTGGTAATGGAATCTACAGCCTTATATACACTGGAAAAAAGGTGTCTTTTTTACCTCAGGGTAACTGATAGACATGAGTTATCGTAAGATAAAAGCACAGTGAAAAAAACAGTTACTAACCTTTACTAATTGTTGTTCTTTGAGATGTGCTGTTCACGTCCATTCCATGTTAGGTGTGTGTGCACATGCCCAGCCATCAGATTTTTTTTTTTGCCTTAGTGGTATCTGTAGGGCCAGCTCTGGTGCCCTTTAGAGCCCTGCATTCATACAGTAGTATACGAGGAGCTGCCACCTTTGCACCTACTCAATTCCTTCTTGCCACCAACTCCGACAGCGAGGATGGAGGGCAGGTCACGGAATGGATGTGAACAACACATCTTGAAGAACAGCAAACGTTAGTAATAATTTTTCTTTGAGTGCTTGTTCATGTCGATTCCATCGGATGACTAATAAGCAATATCGCTGGAAGTGGGCTTTGGAGTTCATGGATATGCTACTTGCAATACCGTTGTATTGAAGCTGGAGTTATCATGAGCCTGCTGATGACAGCATAATGGAATGCAGAAGTATCAGCTGAAGACCAGGTAGCATCTCTGCAGGTGTCTTGGACTTGTGCCTGAGCCAGGAAGGCTGCTAATGAGGCTTGTATCCTGGTCAAGTGAGCTGTGACAATCATTGGTGAGGCACTTTTGCTTGCTAATAACAGAACTTGATGCAGATGATTCTCCATGAAGATATCTTCTGGGAGAAGGCTGGCAGACTTTTCTGCCACTGTAACAAAGAGCTGTGATGACCTTTGGAAGAGTATAGTCATTTTCATGTAAAAGGCCAAGACCTGTCTAATTTTTATGGTGTGAAACCTATGCTCCTCACTGGATCTAAGTGGTTTCAGGAACAACACAGGCAGACTATGTGGCCCTGGGAAGGAAAATAAAGGAGTTTGAGGTGCAGGTGCTGTTCTCGTCCATCCTTCCTATTGATGGAAAAGGCCCAGGCACAGACCATTGCATTTTGAAAACAAATGCATGGCTACACAGGTGGTGTCGGAGAGAGGGCTTTGGCTTCTTCGACCATGGGATGTTGTTTCAAGAAGGAGGACTGCTAGGAAGGAACGGGATCCATCTAACAAAGAGAGGGAAAAACATCTTTGCAGACAGGCTGGCTAACCTAGTCAGGAGGGCTTTAAACTAGGTTAACTGGGGGATGGAGTCCTAACCCCTGAGGGGAGTGAGGAAGGAGGACACAGGGAGAAAATGCAAGGAGGAAGGTGCGACAGGGGAAAGTAGGTCGAATTTAAATTTTTGTTCAACCCATAAAATTTCTTCAGTTTCTTGTTTTAGCAAGAAAAATTGGGGGGGGGGGATCTCTTCTGAGTTGACTCAAAGTGATTTCCCACTTTTCCCCTTCAACTCCCCACCATTTGGCCACTAAACTTAAAAAAAAAAAAATCTATTATTTGCTCAGCTCTGCAGAAAAAGGTACTGACAATCAGCAGAGAGCAGATAAAATCTGGGCTTAAAACAGTCTCCGCACTTAGGTTCCAGTCCTACCAGCCCTTACTCAAATGTATTGGTTTATCAATTAAACCAATTTTAGTTTTCAGTGGGGGTACAATAAGCTGATTTATACTATCTGACTATCTGGCTCAATGGGTCTATTACGAGAGTGGCAGAATAGGCCCTCATATTACGGACTCTGCCAAACATTTTCTGGATGCAGTGACAGTTTCAGCTATAAAGAGAAATAAAAAAATAAAGCTCCTGGCTCAGATAAAGTTTAATCTATTTAATTATTTTAATAGGGTTTTTTTATCCTGTTTTATAGGAAATCTTTCTAAAATGACCAGTTTTGTGGCATACTTCTGAGTCACCCGGAACAGAAGCTTAGATGTGTGTGGGACAGGGTTCGAGTTTTCTAGGTTAGTGAGGTCCCTTCAGCTGGGGACATTAAAAGTACAGCAGTGCTCCTATCTCCTGCATAGAAGCACTTCTTCACAGCAACACAACCTTAAAATGACAGCTAATCAAAACATTTAAACATATTTCCTTGTATGACATCACTAAATAGCAATATATTTTGTCTTGGGGAAGATAAGGATGAGAAATATTTTTTCTTGTTCTTGTTCAGCAGTCAGCTCCATTAGTAACAAAGTTGCAACTTCTAAAGCACTCACAATAAGAACAACACTTGCTTTATACAGGAAACTATCCTAAAGTTGCTTGTTTTCTCTAAAAGGGCTTTCATATACTGTGCCAAATACTGTTACAACAGTGTACATCTGGAGCAATTCCACTGGTTTTGTCTGTCCACCATGTTAAGAGCATGTAATAATGATAGTAATTTACTAGCTTGTGAAAGGAAGAAACAAAATGATTGGAGAAGATGGTTTCTCCCCAGCATATAGCAGCAAAGATAAAAAAGAAAAATATTGAAAGCAATTAAAATAATGAATGGCTCCTAAATACAAGCGTGGTGCTTGGCACAAATTCTACACTCTGGTTACATTCATACAAAGCCAATGGAGCGACTCTATTTTTATATGAAGGGAATGATATAGAAAACCAGGTTCTCCATTCATTTACACCTGTTTTACAGAGGTGTGACAAAACAGAATTTGGCCCATGAAATACAGTGCATGTATTGAGGAGGTATTCATTATTTTATCTGGTCCACTGAAATTGAAAAAGTATTCTCTGGAAGCTTTTGAGAAAAACTTAATATTTCATCTGTTCTGCAGGATGACTTCTACTGAAGAATACTACATTACTCTAAAACAAGTGTCCACATTGGCAGGTATCATAGTATTAACATTTACACTATATTTTACATATAAAGTTGTTAGGAAATGTATACATTTGATCAAGTTAAAATTCAATTTCAGTTAATTTTTAAAACAGCATCAGTTACGAATAAATATTTTCAAATTATTTTCATATAGTAAATATATGTACTAAAAATTATGAAGGTATGCTTTTCCAACCTAGACCGATCTTGCCAAACTCATAAAATCCTCACAAAGTCTTCATCTCACCCCTGTGACATATATAGGGAATAATACACTCTACAGTATAATATGAATTGCTTCCCTTAAAAAATAAACTTTCCATTTGGCACAGATTTATGTAGACACTTCCTAATGGCAGAATAGAAGGCTTCTCAGCTTTCCTACAAGGCTGAAAATATTTTAAGTGCTTTAGTGAAAAAGCTACTTTATAGTTTTGCATTTTACAATTATGCCCAAGAGGTGGAATGGAGTCAGGCTATTCAGAGAACTTATTTTCCATTTTTATGGAAACTTCAAGTTCAGATACATTTTTGGATACTTTTCCAAGTGAAGGTATCACTTGGCTCTTGACTTTAATAGATATTTTACTCACTGAACACAGGGAATGATACCACCAGCCTAATTCTCCAATTATTTGTATCTGTTACTGCATTGACTTAATGGAGTTAGTCCTGATTTACACACATGTAAGGGAGAATGGAATCTTAAGTGTTGTTTTGACTAGCTAAGTAACATCTTTAATATCAGATCCCACAGACTTACTCACACACTTAACTTTACACATTGCGAGTAACCCCCAGTGTGTAAAGTGAATCATGTGCATAATGTTTACAGAATGCATTACTGCAAATAGCCGTTAGGATCACTAAAGAGTATGGTAGGGGTTTGTTTTTTTTCCGCACTTGCCTTAGCTAAAACCAAGCAACGGAAACACCATAATCTCTCCTCACACACAATTTTGCAGAACTACTGCCTTCTAATACTCTAATAGCCCACCAACGTTATCATTTTTAAAAAGTTCAGTCAAATAATGTTGGTCTAATCTGCAGAAGAGAATTGCTATGAATGTTCACAAAAATATTTGAACGAAATAAGTTGCATAAACAAGATAAAAGAGCAAAGATATGAATTTTAAGGACTGGGTGAACCAAGAGCATGCCCAACTGCAAACCACTTTTGATCACACGTTTACTACAGCTGAATCACTGTGGATACAGCTACACAATATGTAAAAGATAAAAAGATAGGATTTTTTTAAAGATCCCTTTATAAGGTGTTCACGTCTCACTGGAATTGAAAAGAACTGGGTGCTTAAGTCACTTAGGGTGTGTCTACACTTACAAGTTAGGTTGCCTTAAGGAAGCTTAAGTCGACCTAAAATACTCTGCAGCCACACTGGGCTTTCCTTAAGTTGACGTAAGCATTTCCTTAAGTCGACTTAAGGAGAAGTTAAGTCGACTTAACACCTCGTTTTAGGTCAACTAAACGCTTAAATCGACCTTACTAGGATGACTTAAATCAGTGTGGATGGGGATTAGCACCTAAGTCGACTTTATTAAGTTGACTTAATAAGGTCAAAAAGGGGCTATGTCTACACTAGAAAAGTTAAGTTGACTTTTGTTAAGTCGACTTAATAAGGTTGACTTTTAGTCGACTTAAGGTCAATCTTATTAAGTCAACTTAATAAAGTTTTAAGTCGACTTAATAAAGTTGACAACTTTTCTAGTGTAGACATAGCCTCAGGCCCTTTTCAAAACCCTAGTCTCCTCCACCAATTGCACTCCCCTTGAGAAGCTCAAGTACTTGTGTTCTGCCTCTTTTGGCTCCAACATACCTTTTGGGGTTAGGACCAGGCATCATGATTACACATTTTTAGACACTGAGAAAAATATGTAAATAAATAAAACATAATTGAGTAGACTGATAATATAGCAGAGTTGATGACAGTGATAAATCATAGGCACTGGACAAACTGAGTCCATAACCCTCTGTCTCAGAGGAGAGCTATTGAAAAGTTGTGTTAATCACCAAACTTTCCTGGTCTTGCAAGGTAATGGTCTGACATTTTAGAAGGAGTAAGCACCATTCTTACACTGCAAGCTGACATACTCATCCAATAACATTTTTAATTTTTTTCTTATCCATATTTTGTATGAATTGGGAAATGGCCTGATCTTCTTGTTACTGTGGGGAAAGGCCCCAAATATCTTAGCTCACTGTATCATGAACATACTCTCTTTAAACTAGGTCTTAAGTTCTAATACATAACAGCTGAAGACTGTTTAAGCAAAAGATGGACATTTGGGGATCTGAGTAACATTCATGTAATTGTGCATGCAGAAGTGTCCCTGCAATCTCAGTAGTTGCACGCCCAAGTTTGGGTACATTCTGCAAATACTGTATTCATGTGCCAGAAATGGCCCCCTGCCTTATATATTGGATAAACAGGACAGTCTCTTTTCAAAAGAATAAATGGACACAAGCCTGGGGGGGACAACAGAAATTACAATATTCAAAAACCAATCGGGGAACATTTCAATCTCCCTTCTCACTCCATTGATGAGTGGAGTGCTGCTGCTTAAGTCGACTTAAGGAAAATGTAGTGTGGACACAGATTACATTAAGTTGACTTAAGCAAGCTTAAATCAACTTAATTTGTAAGTATAGACGCACTCCTTGTTGGTTTTTCTGGACTAACAGGGCTACACCTTTGGAACTTGTCATAATATACAGATATATTTAAAACTGACTAGTTATATATAAAAATCTGACCTATAGAATTTTAGTAATAGTTTAGTGACTAGTCACTAGTAGACAAACTCTAGGATTTTAGTACTATTCCGGGACTCAATGAGGACTATGACTAGGGAATAGCATCCACTCTGTCTGAGTCAGAGGGGCAGACCTAGCATTTTCTTAATAAAGGATTAGATTCATCGTGTGTAGCAACTACACTCTAGGCAGCAGAATCTGGCTCTTAATTGTTTCAAAGTGCTTAGAAGATGCAATGCTATATATTATTATTGCCCCTATGCTGTACTGAAAATATTACTATATATAGTAACAGAATTTAGGGCTTGATCCAAAGCCTACTGCAATCAAAGGGAGTCTTTCCAATGATATCAATGGATTTTGGATCAGGTCCTCAAAGCATTTCTTTAAGGTAGTAAAGCAGGTGACATCTTGCACAACTCTGAGAAAATGACTACTGCCATGTCCCACCTCTGAACCATCTGTACCTTATCATCACACTGTTGATTAGAATTATCCAGACAGGCTGAATTTGCAAAGCCTGACTTGCACTAAGCTTTGCTTTTTAGTTATCAAAAGAGAAAGGACAATTTACTTCAACTTCTTCTCTAGCATCTGACAACATAAGCTACTGAAGTGACATTTGCCTTCATGCCTTGCCCAATTTGAATATTAAATGAAAAACGAATATGATAAAAACCAAGTACCCAATGAACAGTAATGATTTCTGACAACAATGTGTATTACAATGAAGACAGAGTATTGAAATATAATGGCTGGTTTGAGGAATAAAGTGTTGTCCCCAAAGATTCCCATTAGTAACAGGTATTACTTAATTCAAAATATCCAGAGGGCTTCTTAAAGGAGAAGCTTAGCTAAGAAAAACAAAATGTAATAAGAATATTAAAGGAAAGAGTATATTACATAATCTTTGTGATCCATATTTTTTCCTGAGATAAATTTGTCAATGTTAATTTCCTCCAAAGCCTTATGAAAATGACAGATTTTTTTAAAAAAAGTAACCCTGTTCTCATTTTTAATCAAATATTCCTGTCCAAACATAACTTTTCACGCTGATGAAGACAGTTGAAGATTGAGTGTTTAAATTAACCTGATGGATTTACTGTGAAAAGCTTAATGGTTTAACATTCTGAATGGAGATGAATGAAAAAGCTTGGGAAGAATTGAAATGAAGAAGTATGCACAATTCCACAAGCTGAACAAATAATCGCTTGGATTACTTTACTGTTCTGGTGCATCAAAAGATAATGTGATGTCATGTCATTTGTTAAATAAACTGACACATCACATTATTTTATGCCATGGCAAGACACGTCAGCGCATGTTGGCTTTCAAATACATCATTCTTGGAATAAGTGGAATAATACTTATCAGTGTGTATAAATGACTGGTTGAAAGCATTATTATAATTTTCTTTTTAGTAACTATTAGTCAAATAGGGGGTCCACAGACTATTTCTAAGATTTCCAAAAGGGTCTGCACCTCTATACAATTTTTAAGGGATACACAAAATAAAAAAAGTTTAAAAACTACAGAGTTAGTGAAAAAAGCTGCTGTAAAGTGGACAATTTTCCGTTTCATACCCATTATAGTCCAGTCTTTTCTGTTATCAGGTAAACATGGACAAACAAACAGCCTTTCAGTGTTATGTGAAATGCTTTTGGTCAGTGGTAAAAATGAAACCAGTCTCCAAAGATACAAAGCTTTTTGCACTGTAACTGAAGTTAGGGAAAGCAAATTACTTCAGAACTGAATAATACATTTTTATGAAAAACTATACCAACTAAAAAGTACAAAAATAGCAAAGGTTCATTAAGATCTGGAAAAAATAAGCTCTCTCTATAGGGGATAAAGCCTTTTTCTTAACTTTTATTTTTTCTAGTGAGACAACCTGGAATATGGTGCTTAGTTCAAGGAATGTCAATACTGGGAAGATACAGACATGGGGGGAAATACACAGAAGAGATACAAAAGTGATCTGGAGACTTGAGGTACAACCCCTCCCTCCCCCCCCAGTTATGTACCCCATAGTCTCACTAGTGAGCATTCACTCACAGATATAGTTCCACTGACATTTCAAATCATGCCATTTTCATTGACTTCAGTGGGGCTACTCATGTAACTGTTCACCAGTGTAAAGTAAGATTCAAAATCCACCTGTAAGAAGAAAGAATAATTATTTATCATGGTACAAAGAGGTTAAAATAAGTGCAATGGGATGTAACTGAAAGAGGAAAATGTAAAGTAGATCTCAGGAAAATTTTCCTGACCATGAGGTCTATAAAACTATGGAACATCTCCTAAAGGAAGTGCTGGATGCCTGATCACTGAATACATTTAAAACTAGGTATTCATCAGAAAATATATTGTAATGATAGAGAACAATTCTGGGTTGGTCCTCAGGAGACAGCTATAATAAATCTAAATTTTATTTTTCATTTTTTCTGGATTAAAAAAAGAGTTAACAAAAGTTATTATGCAAAACACATTTACATTATATTGCTGCTAGAAGTATTTTATTTACTAGCAGTTTCTTTCATCTTTCCTGTGTTGAATATTCTTTTTTCCAATCTATTTAGTTCCTTTTGTGTGATGTCTCTCTCCTAGAGATTTACAACCCTTTTGTGCACAAATGTCTAACTTGCTCTTTACTCTTCCAGATCAACACTGAAATAGAGGTGACCATAGAGGGACTCAATGCCACACCACATCAGTAATATGAGCTTCTCAAAACACAAGAATAGTGTCATGCAACAAACCATCAATGACAGCAACAGCATCTGTGTGTGTGTGCACGCGCGTGCATGTGAGACACACATTTTGGCAAAGCTTTCTTTGTTTCAGCATAATCTGTGCCCTTTTGCTAGTTCCTGCCTTTGACCACCTTCTGCAGTGCTCCGACTTGAGCAAATGGTATAGAGCAGTCTTTTTCCTTTGTGTCATCCTATGGCTATTTTTATTGTTTTGCTCCCTGATCTCTGGGGGAGTACAATGAAGGCACCCAGAAAGTATCAAATCAAGTCACAGGACTGAATTCAGAAATGCATTTAAACAAAACCTTTTAAGTATTTTTGTGAAAACAGAATGCTGTTGAAATGTCCATTTTCAATTTGTAAAGAGGTGTCAACATGCATGAGAGAGTGTGGACACAGATACATGTCCTAGCGGTTAGGGTCCTGGCCTGGGATGTAGGAGACTCAGCTTCTAGCTCTGACCTATTCAAAGCAGAGTTTTTCCATCCCAGATCACTAAATCATACTGACTGGGAACTGGAGCATGACTCTCCCAGAAACCAATAACTTATCCACCAGGCTATAATGTGTGAAGAAGTCTCTCTGGATCAGACATATTATATATAACTCTTTAGGTATGTCTACACTAGCAATTTAGGTCAACTTAAGGACCCTTAAGTCGACTAAATTACTCCTTGTCTATACCAGACTTTCATTAAGTCGACTTAAGAAATTCTTTAATTTCCTAGTTCGAACTAACCAGCCCATTGAAATCAAGGGGGAATTGCTAATTCAAACTAAGCAAGTGCCATTCATGGCACTTGCTTAGTTTGAACTAATTTTTTTCTAGTTCAAATTAAGCTAATTTGAACTAACTAAAATTAGTTTGAAGTAGTTAGCTCAAACTAACTAATTCGAACTAATTTTAGTAAGTGTAGACATAGTGATGTGACTAAAGCACTATTGACAGAAGATTGTGCCATACCTGCACTGTGCAGTAACTATTTACTAGCACCTTACAAACCATATGCTCTTGGTTTAATAAAAGTGAAATTGAAAAACCAGAGTGTGTATTAAGCAGGAAAAATGCCAATAAACGCAACAGCTGATCCTGATTTTAATAGCAAGAAAATGGTCAAGAAGCTTCAGAAATATTTACTGCTGTAAAGCCGCTAAATCCTGCCACCTACTCCATAGTGAGAAGGATACCAGGTACCCCAGAAGCAGCATGGTTCCACTGAACAAGGGCGGAGAAGATTTAGTGAAATGTTCCCATCCACTTGCCTGTGGTAGAACCCGGCTTTTAGAAGCAAAGATAAAGAGCAGGTAAACTGCAGCCAGCAGATCCAGATATTACTGAGATTTGTAGAGTGGAGGGGAAGGATCAAAGGAGATTCTGTCCCACTGAGCCTCTTACACTAGCCCATGTTACTTGACTATAGCGTGGGGGAATCATGTGTAGAGAGTTTAACTTCCCAAATCAAAATAAATAAGGGGAAAAATATTAAATACATGCTTTGTATAAAAGGCTTAGTTCTGACCTTAAAAACTCTTATACAAGCACTACAGACTTCATTGGGCACTCCAAGTATACATCTATGTAGGCTCTCATATGGCTTATCACCCAGTGATACCATTTTAGGAAGCACACCAGAAGGGATCAGAGCTACTGCTTGTGCACAGCCAGATAAACCTAAATGCATACTCCCAATTCCTGGACACTGAAAAGCAAGCTCAGCAAAAATGCTGACACTGATGAGTGAGGCTACAACAAAACAAAACCAAAGCAACATTAATGTTGCCTAGCTTCTCATCAAGGCTTGG
The DNA here is from genome assembly GCA_007922175.1 of Pelusios castaneus. NCBI lineage: Eukaryota > Metazoa > Chordata > Testudines > Pelomedusidae > Pelusios > Pelusios castaneus. Next base: position 9,949,131 of record ML685783.1, read on the forward strand.
TGTGAATAAGACATTACAGATGTTTTTAAATATATGACGCCAATTGTCATCGTAGGCAAATATTTTTGTTTATAGTGGCATATTTCTGTGGGCTGTCTGTTGATACTGTTCCTGCAGTCCTGTAATCAGTATCTTCCCTTTGTATGTGAGATCATATATCATGCACTGACAGGAACTGCTAATTTTAGAAGAATAGGCTCCATGCATAGGAGACATATGTTCTGGAAACAGCAGTAATATAAATTTAAAACTATTACCAAAAAAAAGAAAAACCAGCAGCAGAAGTGGAGAAAAAAAGTGTGGAAATGATTAGAAGAGGGATAAATATTAAGTCTTTAGTTAGAAAGTTTACTGAATTACGCACAGTGTCTCTGTCTAACAGACAACTGTTACTTCCAATATACATCATAGGCCAATGGAAGCACTGCAATGAATTGTTATGGGATACAAGGTTTGTAGCAATCCCAGCATGGTCTCTGGATGCATCAGATACAGAGTTCACAACCAGCCACAGCACTATTACATGTATGGAATGACACTCGAGAAATGTGAAGTCATGAACATTCCTGGACACTTAGGGGACTCTGTGACAACACTCAATAGCAGTTTCTCACTCTCTATGCAGTCAAGTCTAGACTTTGTGGGGAAGTATCCTTTTGGCCTAGAATCCAAACATTGCCTGGTCCCTCTTGGAATTATGGCCCTCTCACAGCAAACATTTTTATTTAAAGGTCACTTTCCCTAGATGGGTATGCTTGGTGAAAGTCATGTTTTCCCACCCTCTCCTTTCATACCTCACAACAAAATATAAAGCAAAGCCTCGTTCCAATCTCTGGTTACACTCAAGCAGTCACAAGGAACTAAACTAACATGTCTAATGAAATGCACAGTGAATTTTCCATGAGTCTTACTGGGTGCATCTACACTCACAAATTAAGTCAATTTACCTGTTTAAATTAACTTAATTTAATCTGCGTCTACACCGCAATTTCCTTAAATTGACTTAAGCTGCTGCTTAAGTCAACTTAAGGAAATTTAAAGTCGACTTTATTGGCTAATGCAGATTTGGGTTTGCAAGAGATAGATAGAGATAGTGTTCCAGTACTGGTCCCGCCTTCTCACCGAGTTTCATTGCTTTGGGGGAAAAATTTACAGCTGGATAGATAAGCTTTTATAAGTAACAATCAGAAAGCATATAATCCTTAAACCAAGTAATTTTCTAACACAGCCGTTCCAAAGCACAAATCATTTTATTGATGCAGTCCCCATTATTTCTCTCTATGTGGATACAATACATGCCTCTGCTCTGAGAGCTGGATGTTCTTTTACAAAAATCCCGTATTTACTGTACCACACAAATTTCTTATGCTACAGTGCTCCCAATCTCAGTTTTTTTTTAAGGCATTCAGTTTATTTCCACATGTAAGTTGTGGTACCCATCCGCAGAGTTGTTTTGCTACACAGTCCATTGAATGATGCTAAGATCCTAACGCTGAGAACTTCTATGGATGTGTTCAACTTCACATATATAAGTACTCGACTGCATAAACACATGTATAAGCATTTGCAGGACTAGGACCTAAAGGTTTAATGCAACACATTGCACCTGTAAACGTGGATTCTGACACAAATTTGGACTTCTATTTCTAGAGCAGTGTTTCAACATCAGCATACCACTGAGACTAGCTCAGGCAATCTCACTGCATTTTAGTTGGGTAATGAGACAAAGAGCAGTCCGTGGGCTAAGGAACATTCTAGTCCTTATTCCACTGTACTTCCTTCATGATCTAGGCCAAGTCACTTAGCCTCCCTGGGCCTCCATTTCCCTTCTGTAAAATAGGGGTAATAGCGCTTCTCTACCTCACACAGGTATTGTGAGGATAAGTACATTATATTTTATGAGGCACTCCAATACAATGGTAGTGCAAGCCATATAAGTATTCTATATCAATAGATAAAGTATTATAATCCATTATTATGGAAGCTCACATGGATATTCTGGATATTCATATTGTCATTCTATAGTGTACTGATAGGTCTTAAAAATTAAATGGCTTATAACCCTACACATACAATTATAAACATCTTTCATTGTCTTCTATAAGACAAATGGTACAGAGTTATGGAAACATTCAACTCTGAGCTAAATTAGTGTTTTACAGTAAAAAGGTCACTAGGGACTGAAATGTCAAGTAAGGCTGTCAATTTTCATTAGCATACTAGTAAAAGGTAACAGTCCATTGAATACAGTTCATCTTTCTTCTTTTGTATACATTTCTTTGAGCTTCTTACACTCCCTTGCTGAATATAATAATATAAGGCTCTTCATTAAAATCTGAGAGTAACTATGCATAAAATCAAATAAGACTAGTTTTCTGGCAATACAGAATAGTTCTTAATAGGAACAGTCAAAGATATAAGATGCACCATTAGATTGCTGGGGAGCATTTTTCTTGTTAAAAAGAATGATTCTTCAAGAAAAAAGCATCAACCGTAGTTACATTACATAAATCATAACAAGAAACAAAGAATAGCATTGTCTCTAAGTTCTGTTTGAGGAAAAGCAGTACATTTTATTGACAAGTTCCAAAGGGGTAGCTGTGTTAGTCTAGTTCAGCAAAACAAACAAGGAATCTTGTAGCACTTTTAAAGACTAACGGATTTCTTTATCCCATGAGTGTTCATGGGAGAGATCCTACTTCGTCGGATACTTGAAAGTGGAAAAAAATACAGTACAAGAAGGAGGGATAAATGCAGTGAAGCGTAATCACAGGATCAGGTCAGATTACTGCAGCAAATCAAACAGGTTATATTGATTCAAAGTGAGTGGAACAACAGATAGGGAGGGCGAGAGAGATGACAATCACTTTTTATAATGAGAAAGCCAGGAAATATCTCTATTCAAATCCGACTTGATGGTATCAAATTTGCATGTGAATTCCAACTCTGAAGTCTCTCTTTGAAGCCTGTTTGATTTGCTGAAGTAATATGACCTGATCCTATGATTACACTTCACTACATTTATCCCTCCTTCCCATAGTGTATTTTTTCCATTTTCAAGCATCTGATGAAATGGGAGTTCGAATTGAAAGTGGTGAATGTATAGACATAACCTAAGTCATAAATCATCTATATGTAGACAGGCCATTTGATCACACTTTCCAACAGAAATATTGCCAATATCACCATGGTGATTTGTTTCTTAAGCATAAGATATATATATCAGACAAGATGGCTTTGAAACACTTCACAGTAAACTGAAGCCTCAAGAAGGATAGAGCTGTTGGCTAACAAGGGCTATGTCTACACTTGTAACATTAAATCGACTCTGTTAAGTCACCTGAACAAAGTAGACTTTAAGTTGACTTAAAGTCGACCTTGTTAAGTCAACTTAACAGAGTGGCTACACTTTAAGTCGACTTAAGTCAACCTTGTTAAGTCGATTTAACAGTGGATATAGCCATCCACACTGGCTTTAGGTTGACTTAAGAAGTTGACTTAGGGCTTAAGTCGACCTTCAGAAGCGCTTAAGTCGACTTAATAAAAGCCCAGTGTGGATGTGGCTTTGTGTAGGTTGACTTAAGCGTGCTTAAGTCGACCCAATTTGCCAGTGTAGATGCACCTAAGGATTTTTAAAAAACCCAAATATATTAAGCACCTCAAGATATAACTTATTAAAATATCAGAAATGTTGCAGGACTTTTGAGCACAGAGATGATCAATTATTAGTAGGAAGGGTAGGTGCTTGATACTGAAGTCTCTGCCTATTCTATTGTGGACTGCACCTTGAAGTATTTACCTCATTCATGGGACTGTATCTGTGGAACACTGCTCCCATTTGTAAAAGGCCTTGGCCAGATTAATAAATCCTGAACTCAAGTTTATGTAATTATCCATGTATAATAAGGTCATAAAATTTTTCTGTGCATGTATTACCACACAACATTATTATACCAAATAGTTTCCTGATTACCTGCTACCTCTGTATAAACTGAGTTATTTTAACTTCCAATGTCTAACTTCTCATCCACCTGTACAAATTCATGAATACCTACTTGCATTTCCACCTGTGTCCATTACTTCATACAAAAGTTAAACATTGTCTGTAATGATTGTTTACACTATAAACAAATATGAATTAGTTTTGGGGACTGGGACATATCATGCAAATGTCACGTATGTACACTCAGATTTTGTGGATGCATGCATAGATGTCCTCTAAAGATACAGCCCATGACACACAGCACTTGCCAGTTCAAAATTGTCAGTTGGAGACTTGTAAAAAAACTAGTAAATATTACATTTTGGAATGGAAGACAAGTGCAAAGTCCTGCACTTAGGATGGAAAAATCCAATGCACTGCTACAGGCTGGGGACCGATCAGCTGTAGAAAAGGACCCGAGGGTTATGGTGGACAGGAAGCTGGAGATGAGTCAACAGTGTGCTCTTGTTGCCAAAAAGGCCAATGGCATATTGGGCTGCACCAGTAGGAATGTTGCCAGCAGATCGAGGGATGTGATTATTCCCCTCTATTTGGCACTGGTTAGGCCGCATCTGGAATACTGTGTCCAGTTTTGGGCTCCCCACTACAGAAAAGATGGGGACAAATTGGAAAGAGTCCAGTGCAGGGCAACGAAAAAGATTAAGGGGCTGAGGCACATGACTTACGAGGAAAGACTGAATGAACTAGGCTTATTTAGACTGCAGAAGAGAAGACTGAGGGGGGATTTGATAGCAACCTTCAACTCCTTGAAGGGGTGCTCCAAAGAGGAGGGAGCTAGGCTGTTCTCAGTAGTAACAGAGGACAGAACAAGGAGCAATGGTTTCAAGTTACAGCTGGGGAGGTCGAGGTTGGATATTAGGAAAAACTTTCTTACTAGGAGGATGGTGAAGCATTGGAATGGGTTGCCTAGGGAGGTGGTGGAATCTCCATCTTTGGAGTTATTTAAGGTCTGGTTAGACAAAACCCTGGCTGGGATGATTTAGTGGGAGTGGTCCTGCTTTTAGCAGGGGGTTGAACTAGATGACCTCATGAGGTTCCTTCCAGCCCTAAGATTCTATGATTCTATTAAGGAAAAATAAATATTATCGTAAGTCAAATCATCATCATTATCTAACAGGCTCACTAATTCTTCCCATGAGTAAAACACAAGTACCATCTAATGATGTAACACCAAGGATGAAGGGCTAAGTTCTATGCCTTATGATGGAGTTGCAATAAGTTATGACCAGGTCTGCGAAGTCCATCCTGTATGTTTCCATACTCCCTGAGTTTAGATATAATAAGCATTTGTGTCATCGTTACCTTTATGTTGAGTGTTATGCATCAGCATCTCTTTCCCTCCCAGGAATGTGCGGGAAGGGGAGAGAAAATGTTTCCACATTTCATTTAGCAGCCTGAGCTGTTAGTGTCTAAACTCAAAAGTTCACTGGAGCAGTTTCCAGCCTCAGTTCTACACTCTGACATCACCCCATATATGCACAAAGCTCAACACTCGTACATGGTACCAGAGGAAAATGAAGTCTTCAATGGCTCTCTGGGTCTGGTGAGTTAATAGGAGCAGAGTAGCTGGGTGCACAGCCTCAGAGTAAAAGTGAAGGAGAGAGAGATGATGAGATTCCAGAAGCAACAGTGGGAGGAAACATGAGGCTTTCAGGTGAGTTCTGAAAACAGCAAGTTCCCTTATGCTGCGTTTCCTTTCAGATATGGGTTTATTTCCTCTATTTATCAAATCCAATTTAATTAGAAAAACTCCCTTCTGAAGCAAGTTGGATTTATTTACTTATTTTTTTTAAAGGAAGGAGAGCACAATGGGAAAGACCATTACAAAAATGAATTATAAAAACACTATTCATCTTCTCTGGATCCAAGTGGGACTAGAGCTCTTGAAGGGGAGTCTGGCAGGGATGAATTTCACCAAAAAAAATAGGAGTTTAATATCGCTAGAAGTTTGGCTGGCAAGGATTGGAAAATAGGCTCTACTCCCTATGCATTGAAACTCCTAGAAATACAGTACTCTTTTTGCTTCAATGTTTTCCCCAAAGAGCTGTCAGGCAAAGCTGGAGAGAGAAGCTTGATCTAAACCACTGAAATTAAACAGCAATTTGTCTTGTGTATGGGTAACAGAAGGAGGCTTCTTAACAAGTCTAAACACCATTTTGAAACTAGGCTGTGGGGTTAAACCTCAGGCAACTGTCCAATCTATACTACAGGTCAATTCCAAGATGGGGAGTAAGGGGAACAGGGAACGTTCCTTCTCCTCCTCACCAGGGAAAGAGAGCAATGCCTATTCACTTACAGCAAGTATGTGGAGAGAGCGGTGCTGTATACTACAACGGATCTAGCGTAGATGTCCATATCAAGTAGGGTGGCAAAAGCTACTCTGTCTCTAAAAGTGCCTCATCTTAAAGCCCTGATTATAAAACAAGTGAACACGAAGTGATAGATAGAAATGATGACAAAAACACATTTAAATAGGAAATAGATATGTAACCTCAAATGTTTTGGGGCTCATTTGCCCCAAGGGGCTTTGCCCAACAGCTCTATAAAGCAAACAAGGAGTGCTATGACACTTTAAAGACTGAAATTTATTAATCACATGAGCTTTTGTGGGAGAAAATCCCACTTTGTCAGATAGTTCTCCCTGATTTCACAGTAGTTTTCCACTGACAGTTCCTGACACCTGTGTACAGTACCGCTCTCTTCATTGATTCATTTCAGCCAAGAGAATTGCAGCACACAAGTTAACTAGAGAGGAATGGTGATTGGCCAAGTTACCCTGGATGCCATAGCAGCATTATTTAAGATGGATCTGAGCTAGTGATTTGACCTTGACTGTAAATGTAACTGTTAGTTTTGTTTAATTATATGAGTTTGAGTATGAGTTTTCAATGTATTCTAACTATATGGAAAGTTGGAAGGATAGTAGTATGCCATTTATAGGGTAGACTGCTATTAAAAATGTCACAGTTCACTTTTAACTAAAATCAATTAACAGATTTTACTTGAAAATCCTCAAAAAAATCTGTCTTTACTCAGTCTTTGAGCTGCACAAGTAGGGAACTTACATAGTATCCTTCAGACAAAATAAAGGGAGTTGAATCCCTGATTTGACTGAAAACTCAACAGGACATTAACTATGGATGACCAGTACCTCAAGAACAACAAAATTCTTCAAGAATGCCTCGGTGAAACAGAGTGAGAACACATCCATTTCTATGTAATTGACATTACAAAGAGATACAAAAATCCTTAGAGAATGAATGGAAATCCAAATCTCTGAGAAAAAAAAAAGCTCTGAAGTTAGTACAAAATAACAGGGCACACAGCACTTTTAACTAATCAGTTACAAATATCGCATAAGGTTTTGAATTTCAATATAATGGTCTGTATGGCTAAATTTCAACTATATATTACAAATTTTCCCAGCTCTCCTCTATCTCCTTCCTTCCCTACCTGCCAAGTGTCATGTTGTTTAATTTTATAATTATCTTAGCAAAAATTGGCCTTGTTGAAAAGTACATTTTCTTAGATTAAACTCCAGTGTCAACGCAAAACCAACCACTCCGCGGAGTCCATCTACATGGGAAAGTTTTACCTCAAAGTGGCATAATTATGTTGGTATCGTTAAATCCATATAGTTACACCAGTTTTAACTCCCCATATGGACTCTCACTCTCATATGTGTAGCTTTTCTCAGTCTAGCTTAAATTTCTTTCAAAACAACAGAAGCTAAAACAAAACAAAAGCCCCCAAACACTAGAATAAGAGTGTCCATACAGAAGTTATACCAGTATCGCTATATCCTATTACACTCACACCTATGGGGATAATTTTTGCATGTAGACAAGTCCTTAGACTAAAGCTCTTTGTGACAGTGTACATTTCTTCCTGTATGTATGTTTGGTGCTCAAGAAAAAAAGTAATTTTTATGGGAGAAAATGAATTCATGTAGGGAAAAGCAGATGGAAAGAATGCATAATGTTATATTTCAGGAAACTGCCTTCACTGAAAGAAAAGAAATGTGATTTATTACACATACATTTCCATCTGCTTTTTCTAAAATCAATTCAAGTTTATCACTTAGAATTAATTTAGTTTGAATCTTTTTCTCCTCCAGCTGATAAGCAGTCCTAATTATGTTTTGCATTTAATACGATCATTTGAACAATTAGCCTTTTTCTATCATGGCAGTTATTCTAAATATCACATCATTACATAGATGGACAGGCTCTTTTCCGCCATTGCTTACATCTATTCTCACCACCACGCTACTTCTCACTCACATTTCCAGACTTGTTTCCCTGCTTCCCACCACTCTCCTCCTTTGTCCTTCTTTCCAATCCCTCATTCTGACTGTTTCCTCAACTTAAGGTGCCCCTCTCACCATTCATAGTTCAGATTTGCCTAATACAAAAATTAAGTAGTAGCTGGCAGGTACCAAAATAGAACAGTTATCACAACTGTCATTTTTGCATGTTAAATGTTTTTGCTCAAATTAAACTTTGGCCAAGACTAAAATTGAGATGAACACAACTCGAATGTTGTTAATGTAAATCTGCCACTTTATGGCAGGGCTGAATTTGGACCCTCTATATTCTTCTATGCACAATGCCTGTCATCATCTCAAAGAACATGAGCAGAGCTGAGCAAGTGACAGAAAAGTGTTTTGCGAACATATTGTGAAAATCTGATGTACAATTCAATCCAGCCATGATAATATCCTTTCTTGTTTTTCCTGTGAATATTCATGCAGTTTATTTTACTTCTGTTAACATCTGAAGAGGAGCTTTCACCATGTGAATATAGATATTTGCACACAAGTTAGTATATCCATATATTTACACATGATGGAGTGTAACTGCTTTCACCAGGAGTGCTTTCTCAGTCACTCATGTATAGACATAATTGTAGCACTTGGTGGGAACGTGACAAGAGAAAATTGAATGCAGAGTCATCGGATCAGCTAAAAAAAATCCAGGTTCTCTTTCATCCTCTCTCTATAAAGAAGGAACTCAACTATATCCAACTCTGGTGTCCTTGTATGCAGACAAATGGTATGACCTTAATGCAAAAGAAGATAGGAACAGATATGAAGTGTTCCAGAATTTCCAAGGATCATTTATTTCCTATGTCTATCTCACTCTAACAGTTTCTTTAGCTATTGTTGCTATTTATAACATTTGGCCATCCATTTATAGAACAGAAAACATATAATGTGTCTTAGCCAGTCACACAGACCAACTATCAAATAGAGCAGTGGTTCTCAACTTTTTTTCCTTCGTGACACACCTGACAGATGATGTTCCCCTGTGTGACACACTACAATTGGCTGGTGGCGGTGGCACTTGGGCTGGGAGCACTTGGGAGGCAGTGGCACTCTGGAGGATGCAGCACTCTGGGAGCTGGCTGGAGGCAGAATCAAGCCAGCGCAGGTTAGTGCCCTGGCAGGCTGGGTCAATGGGACTGAGTTTAGTTTTGTGGGGCAGGTGGTGCTGCCACCCCAAGCCTAGGATCTCTGGGTTGCAGCTCCTAAGTCCCTTTACTCATCTAGCCCTGGCTGCTGCCCGTGTTGTGCAGCAGGAACAAGCTGTTGAAGGCAGCAGAGAGCGGCGGGCGGCAGGAGCCCCAAGCTGACTCGCCAATTTTGTGACATACCTCCTGGCTCTTCATGACACACCTTTGTGTCCCGACACAGTGGTTGAGAACTGCTGAAATAGATAATCACCATGTATAGTTCACCAAACAAATCCATTGGTCCAAACATGTTCATAAAAACTATTCCTCAAATAGTTACAATAACAAATATATAAAAGTTAGGACTGATTCATAGACAGTGAATAGAAAAAGAGGCTATGTCTACACTTACCAAAGTTAGTTTGAATTAGTTAATTCGAACTAACTAATTTTAGTTAGATCAAATTAACTTAATTCGAACTAGCATGACTCCACTGGAATTTTAGTTCGACCTAAGCAAGTACCATGCATGGCACTTGCTTAGTTCGAATTAGTCAGTTGCATTAAGCTCAATATGCCGGTTAGTTCGAACTAAGCAGTTAGTTCGAACTAACATGGCCACACTGACTTAATTCGAATGAACTAGTTCGAATTAAGGGCTAGTTAAGACTGTATCATAATGTTTATTACAAGGAGGGTCACCTTAACTTTTCAATTTCCTAACTTTTGAATGCTTGACTTTGCAACCTTAGTATTCTTTTAATGTAACTTTTTTAAATGATATTAAAATAATGGGCCAAATTTAGGCTTGGTGTAAAGCAGATAAACTCCATTCAGGACCAATGAATTCTCACCCACATTTTCCAGCTCTTAGTTTGTTTCATTATAATGTTGTCTACTCTATGTCAGACTCAAAAAGCAACAAACAACAACAAAAAACACAAACAAAAACACACACCCCTCCCCCCCCACACACACACTTTGCTTTTGAGAAAGAGTAGTGTAAAGGGTTAACTTAGGGAAAAGAAAAATCACACACATCATGCTCATTTCTGGAGAAACAATACTGTTGACTGGGGACTGGTCTCTCTCTTCCCCCCGCCTGCCCTCCATATGCAACCTTGGGTAGTCATTTTGACATTGACTATCTTGTAGGCAGTAAAATCTACTACATTGATGTCAGTAGTTATCTAAAATTAGATCTAGCCTTGCAGCCATAGCTTTGTAGACATGACATTCCCAACTTCTGGGGAAGTTAAAATATAAAAGAAATATCCCAACATTCACTTAAATATACAAGAAGAATGTTCTAGCCCTTTTTCTTGCTAGCTGCCCTATTTTTGCTAACAAGATTGTGTTCTGAAGACTTTAAAAAGCATTCCAATTTTCCTGCAGTGTATTTCCTGCTTCTTTTCCAAAGAAAAACAAAATACAACCATAAAGTCAGAATACGGGGTATACCTTCCACTCCCTGCTCGAAACTCACAGATTAAGTTGTCACTAAATTCTGCACTTATCCAGATTTCCAAAATTTGTTTAAGGGGAGAAGGGGATCAAAAGACTAATGTGCATTTCTGAGGATCAACTTCCCCTTTCAAATAAAGTGTAAATTACATAAAGAATTGAGAGTAGACAAACTCCACAATTTGCAGCACTCCCTTGAGTCATCAGTTTTAGGGATTAGAGGCTCTTCTGAACATAGACAGGCTCCAATGTCCAATCTATTTTGTTCACATTCTCTCAAGACATTTTAGAAAATTTCACTGATTCCTTCATGTATCCTTGTGATGTACAACACTGATAACCATTTCAGGCGTGATCACAAATAAGGCACACAGAGTTAGAGAAACATTTCTTAGAAGCAGCAACTGAGAAGATGCAGAACAACATGCAAGGTAACTTTTGCCTCAAAAATCATCTGAACTAACATCAATGTAAATTTACTGACTTCATTGGAGTTACTCCTGATTTACATCAATGTAAGTGAAAGAAACATCAGGCCTACAATACATAGACCTTTCACCAAATTATCAACATTTAACCTTGAATTGGACTTTCGTATTAATTTTCATCACATTTCGAGTGTTCATTATTCATAAATTGCCAATTCTTATTCCCTGAAAATCATATTTGTGTGACTTGGAGAATAATGCCAACAAAAAGATTTCTTAACTAATATAATCTCTTTGAGTGCCTCTACACTTAGAAATTAAGTCGATTTAAGGAGGCTTAAGTCAATTTAATTTACTCCACATCTACACTGGGCTTTCCTTAATTCGACTTAAGCTGCTCCTTAAGTCGAATTAAGGAAAAGTTAGTTTGAATTAATAACACCTCGTTTTAATTCAAACTAGCACTTAAGTCATCTTTATTGAGTCGAATTAAGCCAGGGAAGATGTGGAGTAGTGCCTGGCTGGACCTTTTAAAGTCGACTTAAAACATTAAGTCAGCTTAAGGCCAAAAAGGGGCCATGTCTACACTTGAAAAGTTAAGTCGACTTAATAAGGTCCACTTTAAGTCGACTTAAAGTCGACCTTATTAAGTCAACTTCATAAAGTCAACCTAACTTTTCAAGTGTAGACATAGCCTTTGTGTCTATCTAGAGTTAAAACTCAGCCTAATATGTGAACTGTTTAAATAAGAACAATAGCAATTTGTAGGTCTCTACAGAGGAATGGAAAGGTCACACAAAGGCAGCTTTCATTAGGAAGGCTTTGTCTACACCTAAAATTTAGGTTCCCATAGCTAGAGCATCAAGGTACATAAAAAACAAAAGCAAAAACCTATATCCTTGAGCACTTAGCTATACCAACCAAACCCCAATGTAGACACAACTAGATTGACAGAAAAATGTTACCGTTCACCTCGCTACTGCCACTCGAGGAGGTGGAGTCCCTGTAGTAATGGAAAAACCTCTACGGTCACTGTAGCTATGCCAGTATTTCACCCATAGCCTAGATATGGCCTGAGTCTCCTTGTTCCAAGCGGAATTCAGCGTGAAATAAGCTGTGCTTCACAGATAGGGAAGACTTTAAACAAATATTTTTCTCCATCCCTAGTGAAGTTTCAGCCTAAAAACATCCTCATAATTCTTACTGATTATGCATTTTAAAATGATCAAAACCCAAACTCGGCGGCTTTGCTTCTAGAGGTTGAAGCAACGAGTTGCCAAATGAATTAATTTTAATGTCAGCCTTAGATGAGAAAGGATGACTTCACACTGCTTTGCAGACCCCAGCCTGTGAAAACAAAAGCACTACCGTATTTTCATTTGCTCTTTAATAATCAGTTGCATTGGCCATTTGCATTACTTATATCACAAATAGCTCTTTTCAAACAGCATAGTGCTTGATCATAAATATTAATATAGCTACATACAGTAGAGTAACAGTTCATAGAGTGAAATCACTGAAATACAGTCAAGAAATCTTTCCTTTGAATCATTCGTATTAGTCAAACACCAACACAATATTAATTATCCTTTATTGTGCCATAAATGCAATAGAAACACAGGCACTGTTCATACAGTCTCTCTGGTCCTTATTTAGGAGGATGTTTGATACAGCCAGTTCTGGATGATGCCATAGACCAGTGGTTCCCAAACTGTGGCCTGGGGGCCAAATGCGGCCCATGGGGGCTTTCAGAGTGACCCACCTGCTCCTCTTCTGCTGGCTATAGAAGGGAGCTGCTGCTAAGGACCCAGGCAGAGCGCCCAGGGCTACAGGACGCAAGCAGTTTCCTTGCAGCAGCCAGGAGAATGGGAGACCAGCAGGGAGATTGCCTCCTTACAGAACTTCTTCCACCGGGCTGCAGTGGGAGGGAGGGAGGGAGGGAAGGGCCTGATGGCAGAGACTGATGGCCCCAGGGCCATCCTTAGGGGTAGGCAGGGCCCAGGGCCAATTGGCCTGTGCAAGGCCCCCAGAATCCTTCATCCCAGTGTTGGTGGGGACCCAAAAAGGCTGGGCACCACGCACCCGCCTCTCTCCCGAGCTGGCTGCTCCACCCCTGGGGACGGGGTGGGCTGGCCCAGAGCTCAGCCTCACACTCCCGCTCCACCCAGTTGCCTTCAGCATGCCACAGCCAAAGGCCAGGGAGGCTGGAGCAGGGCAAAACGCAGCAATGGGAGGGCAACGGCACAGACCCTGTGCTGCCCCGTATAACCATGGGGCTTGGTGCGGTCGCCCTGCTTGCCCCCAAAAAGGACAGCCCTGGATGGCTCTTCAGGGTTGTAAAAATGGTATCTGTGGCCCAAGAGCTAAAATGGTTGGGAACCACTGCCATAGACAAAGTGCTTTTTCAGTCCTATTTTACCCCCATGTCTTGAGTCAAAGCAGTATCTTTTCCTACTCCTTTCTTGGGCCCACTTTCACATCTTTCTGTCTTCCTCTTTGGCTGGGTAGGGCAGGAAGATTGTCTCTTTACCAGTATGCGTCCTCCTGCAACCTACGCTTTGAATATGGTCTTCCTGAATATGGAGGCTTTTTAGCCAGATAGCTTACTTCTGCAATGGATCCCCTCACAATTACAGGGAATATCGACTGCTCTCCCCCCAAAAAAAGACATTGCCTATGCAACCAGCTATTCTGTTAATACCTGGAAACATCAGATGTTTGATCATATAGGAGATTTTAACAGCATGAAAGGGGGCGATGTGAAGATAATGTGTCATGCTTTGAACTCTGTTTCAGCTGTGTAAAATGCAGTAATTCAAGAGAAGTACATTTACATTTCTTTAACTCAGAGCTTTTTTGTTAAAAGAAAAAAAAGGTGCCAGTACGCATACCTTGATAGTAACTTTGAAAAATGCCTCTCCCATCCCTCTTCTTCCTGCGCCAGTCATCTTCTTCCAGCAGCGTGCTCCTGTCCCCTACTGATCCTACCCCCCAGCTGGCAGTGGGGGGTAAGGGTCAGGAGTGGCGTGTTCCTTTCCCCTGCTGACCCCACTCCCCCAATTGGGCAGCAGGGCTGGCAAAAAAGGTGCGGGTACTCCATACCCCTGAGTGCCATCATAAAAAAAGCACTGCTTTAAATTCCAATCAAAATCTGGCTTAGTAGATTTGTCCTCAAGAGCTGAAGAGGATAAAATGACAAATAAATGTAGTTCAGCTTCTGCTCAGAGCCTGGAAACTAAGTTTTCACTCACAATTTTTCTTGAAGAGCCCAACAAGCCAGCACCATCCTTGCCATTCTTTTTAAATGGTGTACCAGTCTGGAGATCGAGAGCATCAATTGTCAGGTCCGCAGTATCTGCCTCTCCATTGGGAATGTAAGTTTATTTATCAAGTAGTGACTGTAACAAAACGTATTTATTTTTAGAACTGAAAGCTCCCTCTGAATAAGAAGAGGCCAAGAGATTTCTGCAACTATCAAACACAGAAATGATTAAATAGGGATTGAACACATGCCGTGATATTGCAGCACTAATATGAAACCATCAATAATAGAAAGGGGACAGTGTGAAGAAGCCTTCTATATTATTTTGAAATGTTTCCTGTAGGGATGTACTAGGAGCAGTGATCTTCAATATTTTTTAAGCAGGGGCACTTTGGCAAAAAAAAATCTTCAATGTGAGAGACATATGAGCGAGTCAAGGACATCAGGGAGCAGTTGCCAGGGCGGGGGGAGCAGGGAGGAGAAGAGGAACTGCAAGCAGGAGGAGAAGCAGCAATGAGGAGGGATGTGTGGAGCAGTGTCAAGAAAGAGAAGGGGAGGAAGGAAGGAATCAACAAAGCAGAGCACTCAGTAGCAGTGGAATTTCTCCACGCTGAAATTGTGAATGGACACTGGGTAGGCTGACAGCTGCTCTTGTAGCAGACAGCAGTCACACAGGAAAGAAGTGAAACGGAAAGGAGAACACCGGGTGGGCACTCTCACACTGATGATGCTGAATAGCAGGTACCAGCAGGTGCTGGGGAACCTGCTTGGAACATAAAAACTTCTGCCTTCCCAGCAGGGAGGAAAGGGAAGGAGTTGGGGCAACCATAGCCCCATGTTCCCCTGCCTTTAATGGTGGCTCTTAGGGAAGGCTCAGCCTTTCCCCGCCTTTAATATGGGTTGCCCATCATTAAAAATAAAATAAACTGGAATATAAACAATTAGTCAGGGAGCCGCTTGTAGGGTTGATGGGAGCTGCTACTGGCTTGTGAGCCTTGCAATGAAGAACACTGTACTAGAGAGCTGATTTTATAATTACTTCAAGGGGAAGGAACTGAATTAGAAACACAAGGTTTCAGTACTGTCTCCTAGATTCAAACATTTATTTATATTGTGCTTGTCACCATGTGGGCGCATATTACATGCATTAAATCAAATAACTTTTATCAGCCTGAAATCTTATATGCAATATTTCACTGCAGATTTATTTAGACAGTAAATTCCTCAGGACAAGAATCTCATATATTCTGTATATGCACCAGGGTCCTCCAGCCCAGTCTACACTTCCAAGGTTTTCTGTTTCCTATCGCCATCCTAGCAATCTTTCAATATCAAAATGTCAATTCCCACCTCCAATCAGGCTAGCTTCCATTGCCCACTTGTTAAATTTTCAAATGAACACCTTCATGTGTTCTCCCATGCTGCCCTAAGACTTAGAAGGAGCGCGGCATAAACATCTGCAAAACTCATCATTATCCTTCTTCAAATCTCTCCTTAAAAATTATCCTTTGAGATGCTTACCAAAAAAAAAAAAAATTAAAAAAAAAAAAGACACTGCTTAGGCCACTGCTGTGTGGTGACCACACACTTAGCTATGCTAAGCAATATTGTCTCATTATGATATTGTATTATCCTCTCTGGTTTTCTGTATCTTGTGCTGTGAACTGTCTTATACTTAGAACGTACGTTTTTGGGACAGCAATCATCATTTTGTTCTGTTTGTACAATGCCTAGGACAATGGGGTCCCAGCAGGGTATCTAGGGATTTCTCTGGTGCAGGGAAATCCTCAGATACTGTGAAGTGAAAATAACCAGCTCTGAATCATACGACCTTGGCCATTCTCTGTACAGGGGGCATGGTGAGTGATGTAGCCATGCGGCACTGAAATTTGGTGACCACAGGGAGAAAGACAGGTGGTTTGTACAGGCCTTTAAAGTACTCCTAAGTCATTCCGGAACCTCAGCCAGCCACTGAACATCTCCAGGATTCAAAAAATGAAAAGGTAGCTTATCATAACCTTTCCCGCCATCACCATCAGTCTCCTACATGAAAGACAGCTCAGACAAACCCAGGACCCAAGACATATGTGGGTTAACTATCATGCACAGCTATAGTGCCATATCAATAATAATGTTCTACAACCACATTACAACTAATCCTTAAAAACTGAGGACTCATCATGGAATGTCTAACACCACCTTGACAATAGTGGCATGCTATAATCCTGGAAAGGTATTGCTTTCTAGGGCATCTTCTTTTCCTCCCTAACTGATCTATGTACCTCCTTCACAAGATTAACAATGCTGGAGTTATGAGGAAATTGTAAGAAAAAGTTATACTTAAGGGGAAAAGTGTATTAAGATAATCTGAATGGGTCAAACTCCTACCTGGTGTAAGGCTACTGAAGTCAAGAGATTCATCCCAAGCCTTAATTTGGGTCAATACGAGTAGACAAATGTTTAGAAATTCAAATTATATGATCTTATTTTTCAAGCTTTTCATTATTCTTGTACTATCTGCCACTGATGCAATCTGCTGGCAATAATGGAAAAGCAGTAAGAATGAAGATTTTTATACAGAGAAACCTTAACAATAATGAGCCACTGACACATGCCATTGTTAGAACTGACTTTTCAGGGACAAGCAAAGTGGGAGAGGGGAACAATCAAATTGCTTGTCATTCAGATATCAAAACTAAGAAAATGATCTTGAAACTCATACATCAGTCATATTGAGCCCCTGGACTAACCACTATTGGTTTTAAACTGGACAGGTGAAAAACAAAAAGCAAAACAAAACTCTAACTTCCCTTACCTGTACCCACATCTATAGCTTATTTTAACATATTAAGTGAAGCTAATTAAAAAGGTATGAACACTTTCTGCAAAAATTCTCAGTGGCAGTACAGTAGTATGAGTTCTGGTGTATAAGAAAAATAATATACTTAAAGCAAAAAGCTAACCATTCCAGACAGTGCTTGTTTAAGAGGTTAATCTATCAATTGCAGAGCACAAATATTTTTTCTGCATGTTAAATGCACGAAAAAGCTTCACTGTGAAATGATAATCATCATCAGAACTAACAGACAATTCTATGAAATATTACCTTCATATTGAGGTTTTTTTCCTGCCTTTCCCCTGGAACAGCAGGCTGGAAAAAATACCTTAGTGGCTTCTAAGACTTATGTATCCTTTGCATATAATTATATAAAGCAGGATACAAGTAAATTCTTTGGTATAAAAGACTCCTTTAAATGAGCATGCATGTTTATATTTTTTTAACTGCATATATTATTATAGAACTCAGTTTTCTGCCTAACCCTGTTTCGTATGCAGCATGTGTGTGAAAAACAGATTCTAATTTCCAATATAAT
This sequence comes from Pelusios castaneus, assembly GCA_007922175.1. Taxonomy (NCBI): domain Eukaryota; kingdom Metazoa; phylum Chordata; order Testudines; family Pelomedusidae; genus Pelusios; species Pelusios castaneus. The sequence continues at coordinate 9,967,116 of ML685783.1, forward strand.
TCAGAGGCATTTTTCTTCCATCAGCATTTCTGGATGCATTAGAATATCTAATGGAATGGATATGGAAAACAAAAAGGTGATTATTAAAACCACAAAAATCCTATGTGACCTGTTTAGGGAACTATGTATATGGTTATTTGTAAATGTGCTTTGTTATTAAATGGATTCTGTAAGACTTCATGCTATTTTATAAAAAGGTATAAACTTATCAATATGCAGTAACCAGAATTTTTGTAGTGTAACAGTTTAATTCCAACAAGCATGTATACAGGATTTGCTGTTAATAATTTTCATTCAGCAGTCATTCAGTAAACAGTAGAGTATTGATAGCAAGATTTCATGGACCAGCTCCTCAGAGGAAGCCCTTCTGTGCCCAGCAGAGCTTAGAAGGAATATTTATACAAAAAGGGCTTTATGTTCTCCCTATCCTGGGAATCAATCTTGAGCAACAATATAGAGGAAATTCAGGGATCCTTTAAGTTGTACAAGCTGCCCACAACCCCAAGGGGCTGTTCAAGCAGCCAAGGATTGCTGAAGAGTCCCTGTGCTCTAAATATGCTCCCCATTACTCAGCCACCCACAATACTCCATATTGTTGCCTATTAATGTACGTGTTTCGAATTATAACTTGTCCATCTGTTTTAAAACAGAATTCTTCCATATAATTGCTGCCATATCATTGTTATAACAAATATGTTGGGCCAGTTTTTATGTTCTGAATTGTTTTGCATATAAGTAAAAACTCAAGGCAGAATGACCATCACTACAGATTTGATTCTCTTTTCATACTTGTTTATACACCAAGGTAATTGTACTGAGGCTCATGCAGTTATACCTGATTTTATACCAGTAGGAGATCAGAATCAGGCCCTAGGAGCCAAATCTTGATCCTCTTAGTGACCCTTAAACAACTTGTTTCCACTGTGCTGGGACACCATCTCAGTTCCTCCACTTTGGGGGTCTGCAATGCTCTCTAGAGGTTAGCTCTAGGGCCAGAATTCCTAGGTATGAAAATGCTGCCAATATTTTTTATCCCCAGCCCTATTTTTACCAAAGCAGCTGGAAAGCCAGTAACATCTGTAAGCCAGGCCTCCTGGGATAACCACCTGAATATGCAAAGATCAGGGCAGGCTGCAAAAAGAACAGGTTCTCCCAGTGCTGGTGGGTTACCTGGAGATAAAGTCCCGAACCAGTCACAAACAGTGCTTCTGATCCCCCACACTGAAGAAGCCACCATAAAATATACTCAGCCCTTTTTACTACATTTCAGCCACTGGTCTCCAAATAGCCACTGGGTCTAGTAAAGAGAGAAATTGCTTAAAACTTCAAGCTCTTTACCCAGAAAGGTTCCTTCTGACCCCAAAGGGTCAGCCACGTTACACAGAACAGTATAGGTTTGGATCTTACTAAAGGATTGGCTGGTGATGTGATATTTTGGGTAACAAAAACTTAAGGTTTATTGTACAAGGAAAGAAACAAACTATGAGAGTACCGTTAAAGGGTTAAAGTAATCACATACATACAAATGATTTGAAAGTCCAGTACATCAACTTTCCAGCAGAATTTGAAGTCTGTGGATTTTAGGCATACATCCAATATTTGGATGGGTTTAAGTCCTTGTTTCATAGCTTTAACTGTTAGAAATCCAGTTCAAAGGAATAAAGATCAAATAGTCCACATGTAGAGTTTGTTCTAATTCTCTCACAAGAATTAGCAGGGTGATTCCAAGCCGGTGCTGGCTGGGATCTCAATCCTGTGGTCCAAACTTTCCCTGAGAAAAGGACAGATGTGAGACAAAGAGATTATGTTCCCAACTTCCTTTTATAGCTGTAGCAAGGTGGGCATTTCTTCATGTGGGCTTTGTTGACAGTTCACAGATACTTTCTTAAGTGGAGAATAGTAATGTATATTGTCCTTTGAAGTAAAACCTTCACCTCTTGGGCACCACAGGTAATTAGCTGCATTAACATGTTAATGGACAGTTTACATTGGTACATCAAAACAAACAAGGAGCAGCCCTGTGGCATTTTAAAGACTAACAAATTTATTTGTCGCATGAGCTTTCATGGGAGAAAATCCCACTTTATCAGACATTTTGGTACATCAAAGGTCCATCTAGATGTTAATGTTCCCTTTTGACCTCTTCAAATAGAACAATAGTAACAGATAGGGAAGCAGTTCATTTACCTTGCTAACCTCTAACAATATAGGTGTAAGCATCATCAAGAAAACTTCTAACAATACACATGCGTCTCAAAGCCCTAGCCTACTGTTACACTACCATTGTGTTTTCCTATAATACATTTTTAAAGGTTAATTTGGGGTCATGTGTTTTATAAGATGGCTTGGCCTTTTCAAGCCTAGCATGGCAACATCTACAAAAAATATAGTTTTATATATTGGCACAAACCTTTAGAAACACAAATGGAATGTTTTCCGCAAGTGCATCAGCACCATTGAATCTTAAATGGTAGGAGTGTTAACGGTGTAATCCCTTACCTGTAGTGTTGGGCAAGGCTGTATTTAACTGCTGTTCTGTACTGCTGAGTTCTATTTCTTCAGTGGACTTTTGTACAAGGCTCTTTGAATACTTGGTGTCACTTTCTGCTGTGATGATCAGTGATCTTATACATTCAGTGTGTACAGCAATGACCTCAGACGTTCCTGATACAAATGTGTGGTCAGGCTATGGAATGTTCTTAGGGGCCCAGGTCTTGTCTGTTTAGGCTTCAGAACACTCAGGTAGTCTCTTCGGGTTCCTGTCGTTACTATCCAAGTCTAAGGCCGGGGTAGTCAACAGGCAGACTGCAAGCCAAACCCAGACCATGAAATGCTTGTGAATGGACACTGAAACCTTTTTATTTTTATCATCATAATTGAAGGCAGTCTTTTTTTGTTATTTTCACTGGAGACTGGATCTTGACTATACTTTGACAAAGAAATTTCGACCTTTACAAAAAAAATAATTGGCTACATCTGGTAAGCTTTGCCAGCTTAACTATAGCACTCCTAGACTGGACAGAACTTACATGAGCAAAGCTGCACTTTTGCTAGTGTATCTTCTTTGCCTCCCTCCCCCCACAGTGAAAAGCTATACCAGAACAAAACAACCAAACATAGGCTTTTTTTCCTGTTTAACTGTCTCTACACTAGAGGCTTTACTGGCCAGCAGCTGTGTCAGTCAGAAATCATGTCAGCCTGCTCCTAACTGATTTAAGTATGCTAGCCCAACTGTCCAGATCACTAATAATCATTTTGGCACAAACCCTGACTTTAGAGGCTCATCTATGATATATCTCAGTCTTCAGACTGATGGCCATGCATTGAGCATGTTCATCTTTTAGCGTGCTATACAAATCCTCAAACATTAAGATCGTAAATGGAAAGACAATAATTGCAAAATTGTGATTAAAAGGTCTTCACTTAAACAACAAAAAATCTATATCATAAGCGGTTTATTCACACAGACAATGTGCTCCATATGGGGAAGTAATAAGAATGCTTTTCTTTGTACATCAGAGAAACAGCTCAATATAATTCAAGTATACAGCTACTGACAAAAACAGCTTCTAGCACATCATTTTCAGCTGCAGGTTCTATTTAATATATGCTAACAACTAACTCAGTTAATTGTAATCAATATGCATACTACATCAATTCAGCTCAGATGTATTCTTTGTCCAATCAGCTTTTTAGCTATTTTGACAAATGTCTTCAAACAAAGAGCTTGAATGAGATAACTAGAAATTATGCTAAGTGCTATTTTCCTCAATACTTATGCCTCTGTACATCTGTAACAATAACTGTATTCGCTGGAAAAAGTAACACTGATCATGTTAAACCACACACACACACACACACACACACACACGCACACACACAATCATTCCATCATACCCAGACATTACAATACATTGAATGTGTCTAGTTACCCACTGCCTGGAGATACAGGTTGCACCACAGTTTTCATGGGAATTGAGAGGGGTTTCAGTTTTGGGGGCCATATTCAAACCTCAGTCTCTGTGCTGTACTTGAGTTTATATCAATGGAAATTGTTTGCATGCCATTAGCAGACTCTCTTTTCATTAAGCTGTTTTTCTGCAAAATGCCATCCCATAAATAAACCTGTATGTAGTAATCAGAACAGTTTGAAGGTCTGATATTCCATAGTCAGAGTTGTGCATTAAAAGTAGGGATTCAATCTCTTTGTTTTGTATGAACAGCAAAATTTATCCTCCCACAATTCAAAGCACAGTCTGAGTACCAAATAAATTTTCTTAGAATTACTAGTAAATATGTTAGCCTGTTTTTGTTAAACAGTCCCTTAAGAAATTTTACTATTACAGTCTTCTCTGTGTCCCAAATGACTAACAATGAAACAGATACTTCATATTTTCATATAGTTAAAATAATTTGTCTTGCATAGTCTATATTTGAAGAAATTAGTGTGTAGTTACACTAAGTTAATAATAATGAACTTCTATGCTATTGACCAAGGAAAGTCAGACCACCCAATTCAAAAGGCATTTGTTTGTCTATTCATAATATAAATAACTTTTGAAGATTTTATATGAACAATTCAAAAATTTCAGGGAAAGTTCTAGGCATTAATGGGAAAACCCTTTTAGATTGGCTGACAACTGGAGAACCAGAACACCCGAAAAGACTGATTTCCTCTCAGTCCTCATTTGGTACTGCAAGCAGAAAAGCATTGCAACATCAGTGGTAAATTGTCCCGTCATCACTGACTCCTTCCCCTTTCCAAAGGGGTAGCCGTGTTAGTCTATTGTAGAAAGACAACAGAGTCTTGCGGCACTTTTAAAGACTAACAGATTTAAAAGTGCCGCAAGACTCTGTTGTCCTTCCCCTTTGTTTGTGTATTTTAATCCCATTGGTTGAAATGAAACAGAACTACGGTGCTTTGGCAGAAGTAGAGACAGCAGGGGCTTAGGACTGGATCACTGAGGGCTATTTCAGATCAGGGAGCTGAATAGGAGCAAGGCTTGAGATTTGCATCATGTGTCCCTCCTTGTTATTCCTGGTTCAGACGAGATCACTGCCCATCAAAATCTGTTTTAGTTAATGTATACAGCTCTAATTTGGCACTGTAGGCAGAGAGATTCCTCCACCTTCAGAACCAAATAGGAACTGTCACAGGGAGAGCTGACAAAGGCAGGGCGCAGAGTTACAGTTTAAAGTGAAGATGATTGTTCCTGAGGGATGATTGGCTGATACATGGTATGTCACAATGCCATTGCTCAAGTTCCATTGTTTGTACCACCAATCAGGCACAGTAAAGGAGAAATTCTTGACATGAAATTAATAAAACAGCAAAGAGAAGCAATGTAGATTACATAAAAAAAAATTCAGTGGCAGCAGCTTATACAATTGCTACACATTCAGGGAAAGAGACTGTGTTCCTGCCCTTTCCACCGCTTGCCAGCTTAGTCTATATAAGGAAGGAAGTTTGCATCAATTTAGTGTAGGCTATAGGTATGTTCAGGTCAACTACATCCCTAGTAATTCACAAGTGGGGTCCTCATTAAGCCCAAAGCCAATTGTGAAGAATTACAAAGGGATCTCGCAAAACTGGGTCACTGGGCAACAAAAAGGGCAGATGAAATTCAGTGTTGATAAATGCAAAGTAATGCACATTGGAAAATAATCCCTACACAAAACAATTAACTAAATAAACTGTTACCACTCAGAAAAGATTTTGGCAACCTTGTAGTTCTCTGAAAATATCTGCTCCATAGGCAGCAGCAGTCAAAAAAGCTAACACTATGTTAGGAACCATTAGGGAAGGGATAGATAAGATGACAGTAAATATCATAGGCTAAGTCTACATTTGAAAAGTTAGGTCAGCTTTATGAAGTTGACTTAATAAGGTTGACTTTAAGTCGACTTAAAGTGGACCTTATTAAGTCGACTTAACAAAAATCGACTTAAGTTTTCAAGTGTAGATGTGGACCCTTTTTGGTCTTATTAAGTCAACTTAACGTTTTAAGTCAACTTAAAAAGGTCCACCTAGGCACTACTCCACATCTCCACTGGCTTAAGTTGACTTCATAAAGTTGACAAACTCTTGTTCAAATTAAAACGAGGTGTTATTAATTTGAACTAACTTTTCCTTAATTCGATTTAAGGAGCAGCTTAAGTCGAATTAAGGAAAGCCCAGTGTAGACTCGGAGTAAATTAAGTCAATTTAAGCCTCTTTAAAATCGACTTAATTTGTAAATGTAGACACACCCATAATGCCATTATATAAATCCATGGTATGGATACACCTTAAATACTGCAGTTCTGGTCACTTCTTCTCAAAAACAGATATATTAGAATTGGAAAAGGTACAAAGAAGGACAACAAAAATTACGAGGTGAAAAGAATAGCTTCTATATGAGGAAAGATTTAAAAGTTTAGGAATTTTCAGCTTGGAAAAGAAACTACTAAAATGGGGAATATGATACAGATCTATAAAATTGTGAATGGTGTGTAGGAAGTGAATAAGGAAATGTTACTTATTCCTTTACATAACAAGAATCAGAGATCACCGAATGAAATTAATAGGCAGCATGTTTAAAACAAACATAAGGAAGTACTTCACATAATGCACAGTTGACCTGTGTAATTCATTGCTAGGGGCTGTTGGGAAGGACAAAACTGTAACTGGGCTCAAAAAAGAATTAGGTAAGTTTATGGAGGATGGACGCTAAGTCCATCACTGGCTATTAGTCAAGATGGTCAAAGATGCAAACCCATGCTTGGGTTTTCCTACCCTCTGACCTCCAGAAGCTTGAGTGATCCATTCCTTGTTGTCTACTTCTATGATTGCCTTACTCTATTTACTCCCTCTGAAGCATGTGGAATTGACTACTGTTGAATCAGGATACTGGGCTAGATGGACCATTACTCTGACTCAGTATGATTGTTTCTATGACATCAGAGGCAATTAATTTGCCTGCAATAATTCTGATGGTTGTAATGACTTTATTGATATGAGAGAGACTGGACATGTATGTCACATATTTTCACTGGTAGATTGTGTAACCCTACCACCAATTCTCTTTATAGACTCTGTGGGTGCATGCTAGCTTGGGCAGCAATCAGTGCTTGAAAGCTTCTCTCTGTCACTGCTTCCTCGGCTCTACTGCACACTGAGAGGGCATTGCCAGGGGAACTCAGGCAAGAGTGCAGTGGAAGCCCTTAAAGCAGAGAGACATTGAGACTCATCATAGTAATCCTATGAAGAGGAAAAATATGAAAAATCCTCATGTGTTTTTAAAAATCAGATTAATATGTTTTACAATCATGAAAACCTCAACTACTTTATCATAGCAGTTATTGCCATAGGACATAATTAAGGTTGTTCAGCGGTCTTAAATTGTGCATTTCTCACCTTACCACATTTGAATTTCTTTGAACTGTAATCTCAATTCTGAATTTCCCATGGTAGAGCGCATGGCTTTTGGATTAATTACAACATCCTTGTAAAGTTTATTGCCCTTAAATTATACATAATCTCACTATGAATTACATTTTAGTGTGGGGTCTTTTGTTGTGTGTTTGAGTCTGGGAAAAATCAAACATCTGCTTATCTGATGAAAAAGCCAAAATTCCTGGATTTCAAATGATATGCAGTAGTACCTATTTCTTCTTGCCCTGATAGGTCACAAAATTATGGAAATGTAAAGCTGGTAAGGATTGCCAGAGGTCATGCCCCTCATGCTGAGGAAGGACCAAGTATTCCCAGACCATTCCTGACAGGTGTTTGTCTAAACTATTTTTTTAAAAAAAAGAAAACACACACACACACCCACCCCAGTGATGGGGATTCCAGAACCTGTCTTGGAGGACTTCTGCAGTACTTAACTGTCCTTATAGCCAGAATATTTTTAGTAATATCTAACCTATATCTCCCTTGTTGCAGATTAAAAATGAATTACTTCTTGTCCTACACCTTTAGCAGATGTGGCAAACAATTGATCACCATCCTCTTTGTAACAACTCTTAACATATTTGAAGATTTATCAGCTCACATCTCCCTTCTACACCCTCTTCCCACCAGTCTTCATTTCCCAAGACTAAATATGCCCATTTAAAAAAGAAAACATAACACTTTCCTCATAGGTCATTTTTGTAAATCTTTTATAATTTTTGTTGTTCAACTCTCTTCAAATTATCCACATCCTTCTCAAAGTGTGGCACCAAGAACTGGACACACAACTCCAGTTGAGGTCTCAGCAGTTTTGAGTAGAACAAAACAGCTACTTCCCATGGCTTACATACAACACATCTGTTAATGTACCCCAAAATATCAACCTTTTTCACAACTGCATCACAATTTTGTGATTCATTTTGGATTCATAACCTCCAGATCTTTTTCTTGCTGGGCTATTCCCCATTTTGAAATAGTGCATCTGATTTTCTTTTCTGGATGTAGTACTTTGCACTTGACTTAATTTTGTTGTGTTGACTTCAAAGCAACTCTCCATTTTGTCAAATTTCTTTTGTATTCTAATCTCCTCCTCAAAAATGCTGGTAAACCACTCTCACTTAACATCGTCAACAAATTTCATAAGAATATTCTCCAGGCCATTATCCAAATCATTAAATATAGCCAATAATCCTGGAAAGATATGGAACTAGTTATTACACAGTATGTAATTACTGACACCTGCAGGTTCTCATCAGATATGATCTTCCAGTTTGACAGCAAGTCATTGACAATCACTTCTGAGTATGTTTTTTCAACCAGCTGTGCACCCACCATATAGTAATTTTATCCACACCACATTTCCCTCATTTGATTATGAAAATGTCATGTAACACTGTCAAAAGTCATACTAAAATAAAGACAAATCATATCTAATGCTTTCCCCCAATCCACTAAACTAGTAATAGTGTCAAAAAAGAAAATGAGGTTTGTTTGGCCTGATTTGTTCTTGACAAATAGATGTTGACTTCTGTATCACCCTGTTATCCCCTATGTTCTTATAAACATACATCTGCTCCACTGTCTTTCCAGGAATTCATGTTAGACTGACTGGACTATAGTTCTCCAGGACCTTTTTGTTCCCCTAAAGATAGATGCTACACATGCCCTTCTCTAGTCCTATGGGATCAGACAGTAAAATTGCAGCACCCTGGTTCTCAGAATATTTAAACAAATAAATAATATAAATCTATAAATAATATTTTTCTTGTCAGTATGGTGCCTTCACATGTGGACCAGTCCAAGCAGCATTGTACACTCTCAGCTCTCGCTGACATCTAAGTATATTGGGGGTACTTAGCGTCTTGCAGGAATTGAACCCATAGTAACAACAATAGCATGGCTTTATAGGTAGAACATTAAGAAAAAAGCATTAAGAGATAAAAAGCTGCTAAAAGTGTTCCCCTCCCATCCTGATACACGATGGTGTGTAGTGTTGGATTAGAAAGGTTTTACTAGCAATTTTATTGGATAATCCACATAACGTGAAGTGCAAAGAACCTCCAACTATTTCATGAGTTGACACCATACAAGAGCAGACACCGAGTAATGCAGCCGTCCCACACTTATGCCAATAAAACTATTACACTGGCGAACACTACCATCTTTCTCTATTAAAAGAGACAGATAGCAAGCTGCATATTTTTATATACCAAACATGCCTGTTATCCACATCTAATTGGATCCTGTAGGAACTATATCCATTACAATGTAGCTGAATTTAAAATTATTCCTAACAGACAGTCATGACAATGTACATCATAAAGGTTATATACGGTGAATGGATGTACTTAGTAATGCATTTAGGTCAGAATACAGAATAATACAGAATGCACTGCTTTCATTTAATGTGCACTTAGGTTGCATACGGAAGGAAGCAAAGAATACAAAATGCTCCCTTCTTTAGAAATAAAAGATTAAAACCTGAGCAAGATAAAATTCCCCCAACAATTTGCTATAGATGGAATTTAGCTATATAGGATGATACAATGTTGCATAAATGTTTATTATCCTTTGGAATAACAAAATTGGACACTGATTAGTCTGCTTCTAAAGATTTTCATAAGATAAACGACAACGTAGTAATTATTACATGCCATTTTCTAAGAAATACAGAGAGATTAAGTCCTGCAAACATACAAGTTGTGTAACAGCTGCTCTTCTCTGGACCCATGATATGGGGGTGGATAAAATGGAGGTCTATTTCAGGATAAAAAATTCAAATGGTATTTCATTAAAGAAGTTATTCTTTGTCCCCATAGAATTTGAAGACAGACTCATATTTTACCAAAACCTTGTTTCTTGAATAGTGTGCTAGAGCAGGTCGGTTGGATCACAAGCCAGGATACTTTCTACAAGTCCAAATCACAATGAAATGTCTTCTTCACAGTACAGCGCCTCACCCTTCCAGACTTCTAAGAAGTCTCCTTACTAATACAGATTCCTTTAAGGGCATTTTTCCCTGTCTAGGGAATAGCCTGTCTATATTCATCTGTCTGGGATCAATAAAAAAATTAAGTTAAAATTATGCCCAAACAGCAGAAAATTCAGGCCATTTGCAAGACAGGCCAGGATGCTTTCAGTAAGCTAAGTACCCTGAAAATGGTATTGTCTCTACAGTACTTGAACTAAAACAACAAACCCCTCAAAGAAAACAGACAGGGCAGATATTAAACATATGGGATAAGGGAAATTAATAAAACAGCTCTGACAACTATATTTAAGGTTAGCTCTATTCTATGCGTTTTGGCTCCCTGGCCTCTGGGTAGCATACACTCCCTAACTTAACCAGTTTGTCAGTATAAGTGCATTAGGGATCTTCAGATACCTTATATTCTAGAGAAAAGCAAACCAGAACAGATGGCGCATGTTATATGATGTAAGTTTGGAAGGAAGATGTTGTATACAATGATTTATACCAAATTTAGAATTACCATGTACATAGATGACAGCACACTGGGCAAGAATTCATCTGACAGTGCTACAAAGAAATTTGGATCTGAGCTGAGCTGTTTAATTAAAATCGGATTTTGTTCCTTACCTCTGGGATGGAGAAAGGCAATTTTTGCTGTAATAACTAAAACCAAACCAAAACAAAAAAGGCACAACAAGCATCTGAATTGCATTAAACATAAGCCAAAACCCTTTATCTAAAGCGAGTTAGAAAAACCCTAAATAAAGTCAAAAGGCCTGCTATAGATACACTGCTGATGAAGATATAGTGGAAAATGTCAAGTTACATATGTCCAAATGACAAATAAAATACTGAGTGTGCTGAACTAAATTATAAAAATATCATGCCCAAGACAGTCAGAACAATGATGTTGTAATATTCTGTTCTTCGCAAGACCTTGTCTAGGAATATTGATGAAGCTTCCATCAAGTAGAAATAGATGGGTTTATTAGGATGAACAACTGATTTATGTCCATGCAGTGACTGCAGAATAATCAGTCCAAATCTGCTACCACATTAAAAAGAACAACATTCAGTATATCAATACAAGAAAAAACTTGAGGTAAAAATTAAATATGAGAGATATTTCCTCTGTGGCTTCTACTCACTACCATTTTTCTTAATTATACCTGACATCTCATGGATGGCAGAGAAGAACCCTTTCTTCCTTAGAAACCTCTCACTTAATTGGTATTACAATCAAGAATAATAAAAAAGAGAATAGTGCAGAACCTACCAGAACTAAAAAATTGGTAGCTGAAAGAAATATTTAGGAAGCCGGGAAAGTCAGAGCGAAGGTTGCTGTGACCTTAGGAATGCCTCAATGCCAATTTGCGAAGGGTTCAGTGTCCTGTAACAGCAACTCCTATTAAGTCTGACAAACTCCCCATACCTAACACATTGTTATCATAGTATTTATCTATAAAGAATGTTATATAAGGTATCAGATGAAAGCTTATAAGGTATCAGATGAAAGGAGTTATCTGCACAGGCTGAAAGCTGGACAGAGTTGACAGTATTTTTCTTAGACGGAAGATAAGACCTCTCTCTGCACCACATATAAATTAAGTCAACATAGGAAAAACAGGTTTACAGAAAGGGGGAGCACCCACTGGTCAAGCAAGGCAGGAGAAGAGTTATTTAGGGGTACACTTCAAAGGGGCATTTGAAAAGCTTACTAGGATATAAGAAGGAAAGAATACCCATTTTTTTATCCATCGAAAAGAAAGCAAAAAGCACAGTGCTTTTTTTCATTCATGAAAGCTGGATCCTGGACATGGGGGTTTGCTTTAGGTGAGAAACTGTTTGGGATAAGGGATTTTAACTTATTAGCATTAGGTTTAGATTCAAAGAATCATGCTATCCCTCTTATTGTTCATGTAACCCGTTATCACCCTTACTTGCTATCTCGTAAATCTTAATCTTAGCAAATAAAGTTATATTTGTTTTTACACTACTATAAGTGGATTCTAGTGCTATTTGTTATGAATCACCTGATCATGACCTCTCTTTTGGGACAGCTTACCTGGTTAGTTCTGTAACAATCTAGTGACGGGATCTAGATATTACGGAAGGGGATGCTGGCAGAATGGCTTGGGAGTTAGTATATGTGTCTGTCACGAGCATGCATGAGAGTCAGCGAGGTCTATGGAGACCTGGAAGTCAGTGCTCATCAAAGGCTAGAGGCTACTAGTTTCAGGGACCAAAACTGCAGCAGGCAGGGTACCAGGGAACAGAGCTACAGGCCAAACTGCTTCATACTTATGGCAGCAGATGGTGGTAAGGACCTTCACAACTGTGAGTATGCCTGGGAAACACCATAATTGCATTTTCACAAAAATGCCAAACTCCCCCTCAGATAACCATCAGAACATTAACTCTGCCTCAGCAGAGGCAACAAAAGCTGAACCTCTCATCTGTTAGGAGTCGGGAGACATCATGCTATTATAATGAATAGTCATAAGGAAGAACAAGTGGCTATAACCATATATTAGAAATTGGGTTCCCTGAAGAGTAACTATAATGAACACGCTTCAAGATGTACTCAATCAATTCACTTTCCATATACACATCTAAATACTATGTTACAGTCTGTCAATGTGTACGCCGGGAAAACCACTTTTAAAACAAAGCAGAAATGTGCACTCATCCTTTTTTTTTAAGAGTGCAAATGGAGAAGCACTGTGTAAATTCTTAATTAAAATTACATCTTTTCTTAAATGGTAAGGAGTCATTTTAAAACAAGGTTTGCATGCAGAAATGGGTGACAGTTATACAATAAAAAAAGAAAGAATTTATAGTACCGATTCTTCAGTCTCTTTAGACATCTGTAACTTCTAGCACATGGTTACTGACTAGAAACCCTTTCTTTTTTATTGTATAACTGTAAACTGAAATGTGCTTATTATACTGCTTTTTACCAACAGAAAACAACTGCAAATAACTCAGATATTAATTAACAAGAATTGGACAATTGGTGCATAAATATTTTCACTAGCTCTTCCTTAACTGAATTTACTTAAAGATACCCAGCTGAATAAATCTTTCTGAATTTATTCTAAATTTATCGGAGAATATCATATTATCTCCAATCTATTAGGGTAACTAAGGGTATTGCAGTTAGCCGAGTACAGTTCTATGACTTGTTGTGGAAGGGCAACATTAATTCTGGTATGTACCTGCAATTTAAACTTCACCCTAATGGAACTGTTTGCATTAGAATAAATGCTAGGGGTCGTTATTGGCATTGATGTGACTGAATACCTGCATACATCAGTGTACCAATAAGTTGTCTAGACTGGTCTCAGCTTTATTAATACTTAACACTCACATAACACTATACTACATTGGCAATTAAGGAAGCTTAATTTGAGCTAACAAGCCTTGGCCACACTAGGCTTTCATTAGTTCGAATTAAGGGATTCCTTAATTCGAACTAATAAATTCAATTATACCCTTTCAAACTAACCCTTAATTCGAACTAGTTAGTTCAAATTAAGTCAATGTGGCCATGTTAGTTCTAACTAAGCGCTTAGTTCGAGCTAACTGGCACATTGAACTTAATGCAACTGACTAATTTGAACTAAGCAAGTGCCATGCATGGCACTTGCTTAGTTCAAACTAAAATTCCAGTGGGGCCATACTAGTTCAAATTAAGTTAATTCGAACTAACTAAAATTGTTCGAATTAGTTAGTTTGAATTAACTAATTCGAACTAACTTTGGTAGGTGTAGACATAGCCTTCCCTACTAACCACCGAGGACATATCCTGTGGTCTTGACATGGTATACCACACCAGCTCTCTGGAAGGCATTACATCTCCAAAGGATGTAATCGAGCCCCCAGATGATCTGATGCTGTTCCCAGAGATGAATCCATGCAGATTTATTCTTTTGGAAATGATAACAAACAAAAAGGATATGGCATTAGTTCAAAGACAGGATGAAAGGGGGAAACATTTGATAGCCTATACTAGAATGTGGAATCTCTTCCATTTAGGAACTGTTCCATGGGGCTCTGGAGCAGATTGTCTGCGTTTGCAGTCACATTTGAGAAAGAACATCATTCCCAAGATGCCTTGTAACTCTTTCCATGTATTTTTCTCATTCAGTCACATAAAAAAAATGGGAAGTCATTAATACTGAAATAATGCCACAGCATGAGCCAAAAAAGCAAGACTAGCAAACAAAGAATTTTCAGGTTTTTCTAAGATGTGCTAAATCCATTATTTTCTCTTCCTAAAATAATATTTTTCAATTTATTTTGCTCAAAATTTTCTATTTATTCTGCACAAAACTCTCCAAAATGTTTGCAACAACTCTCAGGAAATTAATACTGTTGTATTTAGCAGTGTTTTAATGAAATATTTCATAAGGCTATCAGCCTCAAAAATAAAATAAAAAGTTTGGGCTCAGAATCTGGTATAGTGAAATTTAAAAAAAACAAAAAGACCAAAAGAGATTCCCACTGGAAGATTAATGACCCACTTTTCAGATAAGAAAGATAATACTGGCATGCCATTTCAAGCTCATAGTTTTCTGTAATAGATGTCTATTATCCTATTTACTATAGACACAATAGCACAGTAATTTCCTAGTTGTTTATTGGAATGATACAGTCATAGTTCTTAATTTTGGGGCTTCAAATAAATTAACTATTTTTTGAGACTACAGAGAATCTGCCTGCCATTAATTTTGTTCTGAGGGTAGAGTACTTATGAAAGCAGAGCTTTCTTTATAGCAAGTTTGGGGGGTTTCTATTTTATGTGAAATAATAAGATCTCCAATAGATGCCGGGGTTTTCTCTATGGAGTGGTCTTTCCACTAGCAACCTCTTTTCTTCTTTTTATCACTAATTTTTTAAAATAGGATACACTCTGTTAAGCTGACAATTTTTTTCCAGTGAATTGATGTGCAACCTTTTGTTTGCTCAAGCTGGTTTGTTTCTGAGACAAAATACCTACTTTGCTTCATGTTCTACTGTGTGTGACTAATGAGAACAGAACATTTATGAGCTATACCTTTGTATGCTTAGAAGTCTCAAATTAGTACCATTTTTAATAATCTTATTAGCATAAATTGCTTGCTTTTGAACTGTAAAATGCTTTAGCAAGTTAAATTATAGACTTTTATATGCCATTAAAACCATTAGGAAAGCAGAGATAGGCCATTCTTGGTGCAAACTGATACCATATTATATTCACTTTTAATACAGCTTGAATGTGGTTTCTTTTTTTCTTTTGATTATGACCCTGGATAATCTTGACATATGTCTCTTGAGGTTGCTAATCCTTGTCTGCTTTGCAGCATTGTGATCTCTAAATTACTCAATTATATTAAGTTTACAGTAATTAATGAGTTCTATATAAGATATGAGCTGAGACTAAAAGAGCCATTTAGCATGTCTGGATTTTGTCTCAGAGAAACTTGCTTCAGGCATTTCATGAACAAAACTGACAGAATAATCCAAGTGACAAGTGGTATTAAATTCTGATAATTATTTTTCAAGCAGAGTACTCATTAAAGCTCCAATTCAGCAAAGCACTAAAACCCATGTTTAACTTTAAGAATGCAAACAGACCTGTTCATTTCAATAAAATACTCATGTACTTAACTATAAAGGTAGGCTTAAAGTGCTTTGCTGGAAAAGGTTGTAGGCTGGGATTAATTTGGGGGGTGGGTGCCTTTTTTTCTCTTTGGGGGGGCAGGGGCGTGGGAGAGAGCAGGCAGCTATTTGTAAGAATATGGCAGGTCAAAATATACACTTTTTAGTTCACTATTAGGGTGAACACGTAGGTTTAAGAGTTAAAACATAAGTAGATTTTAAAATAAGTTTTAAATGCATGAAAGGTTCATTCATAATCAGCTGAGTCTTAATTCAAGGTTTGTTATATTTTGAGAGCCTGGAAGAAAGAAATTCAAGTAGCCAGCAAACTGGCTAACCCTATTTCAACCTTTGGCATTTTCAAAGACAACCAGGTAGCCTCCTCCTTTTTACTGAAACAACTTCCTGCTCTCCAAAAACGAGATTTTCTTTTATATTTCCACTTTTCTGTCTGTCTTCGGTAAATTCTAAGGGCCTGATGCACCTGCTGAATAGTAACTGGGTGAAGATTGGTGGGGGTGTGGTTAGGGGGTGAGAGGACAGAGGCCCAGGATTTGAAAAAGCATGCTCTCCACACAACTGGGCAAGGTGCTGTTGCTGTGCTTTAGGAAAGCACAATGCCCACAAAGGTCCACTCCAGAATAGTGGAAAATTATTGGAAAGAGGAGAAATTTTAGTTTTAAAGACTATGGCATCAGGCTGTTTGGGGCAGGTAAGGGATCTGTCTTGACATGGAGCTGATTCCTGCCAGGAGGGAAAGGACCCCTTATTCATTCTCTTTGGAGTGGGAGTAGTAAGAGAAAGAGGTGCTGCTTCCTACTAATTTCATATTAGCTCCAAGAGATTCAGCTATGGAGATGGTTCTGTAGGAACCACATAACATCCCTTACCTAGCCTCAATTTCACTTGCAAATCTACATGATAACTACCCAGAGACAACCTTAGGCTACCTGGGGCCCTAGTCAAAGGCCCGTTACAGGGCCCCTATAGGCTCCCCACAAACCAACCCCCAACCCCCCCCCCCAGTTCCCCATCCAAAATGAAGGACCATGTTGTCTCATTATAGACGTGCACCACAACTCCATGTAACAAAGACTATTGCATACAGATATCCTGGTAAGGAGGCCTTACTTTTCTTCCTGTTGGGAGTGTTAATTCCCCAGTTAGACATTTCCTATGGGTGACAAGAAGTTATTTTATTATCATAAAAAACATGGCCTGACTCCTCTAGGATAGTAATATCCTTCCCTTTAGTCTGGTGTTTGTAGATGGAAGGAGGGGCAAAATGGAACTGCAGAACCTTTAAGCACTCTCAGTATGTAGAAACTAGAGTTCCCAGTTTGCTGGATGGAAGCAAGGCGGCACAATCTTTTCCTTGTGCTGTTGCTAAGAAAGCAATGAGTGCTGAGCTTGCTAAGAAGTGAACAGAGGATTTTGTAAATTCTGCAAGTGTAAAATGATATCAGTTATATATCTAATTTGCTTGCACAATTGTCACAAATGTATATGCCAATCAAATAATTGTATATGGAAACAACCACTCATGCATCTAATAGACAAATTACTTATGCAAAATGAGCCAAAATTGCAGGTGCAAAATAAAGCATTTGACCAGGGCCAGCCCAAGGGTTTTTGGTACCCTAGATGAACTATGACTTTTTTGGCCCCCCCCCCCCCCGAGGTTTGGTTTATAAAAGAGATAACATATTAATTTTTTTTTTAAATAGAGAAAAAAATCACTTCCATCTAATTTGGCACCTCTGAAAGTCTGGTGCTCTAGGCAACTGCCTAGTTTACCTGTTTGGTCAGGCCAGCCCTGCATCTGACTGCTCCCATGCAAGTTCACACACACTGGAATTGAGACCCAATGGAGCATAATGAATTGGAATTTCTTCCATGCATTTTGGCTGGGCTGCCCAGCGTCATTCACCTCTCAGCCCGCTTGCTCTGCCCGGAGGGCTCTAGCACTGGGTAAATGGCAAGCTGGACTGAGCTGCAGTTGTGCCTTCTGGCCGTGGTGCTGCTCCCCACTCAGTAGCGTGGGACCGGCCCTGGCCTGAGGACTGTAGTGACGATGGCAGCAGCAGGCGAGGGGTGGTGGTGGAGCCAGGCTCCTCCCTTTCACCCCGCCTCTGCCAAGCACACAACAGTTACTCCCCTTCCCACACCAACTGCCAGGGCTCCCCAACAGCCACCCACCCCCCACAACCTGGGTGCCTGGCCCGCTACCAACCACCAACTCATGGACTCCCCCAGTGAGCCAGCCACCACCCACCAGCTGGCCTCAGCCAGCCTGCAGCTCACATGGATCCGTGGCCCCGCTCACACCATACCAAGTGTATTGGGGGAAGGTTGACCTTGACCATAAGGTGAATTATTGTAAGTGCCCATCTATAAACATGTCAGTTAAGTCAAGGCACTTGTCTGAATTGATATAACAAGCACCGCCTCAGCCTGGCAGCTGTAGTGAGTCCTGCTCAGATAAGCAGCATTCTTGGTGGGGCGTCACAGGGAAGACCAGCAGCAAACCCAGCATGTCACCTCTTGAGGAAATTCTGCTGTTGCCAGCCCGAGTCATTCTAAGAGCTAAATGTTTCTGGTGGTGCATGGATCTGTGGGAAAGCCCCACTTTCTAGATCTGTGGTTTTCAAACTTTTTTTTCAGGGCCCAGTTGAAAAAAAATCATTTATGCCCACGATCCAACAGTTACATCTATGAGCAATGCATTCCAGTCTTTTGGCGGCAGCAGCAGGGGCCATGGTGACCCACTAGCTGAGGGTCTGCGACCCAGTACTGGGTCCCAATCCATTATTTGAAAACCACTGTTCTAGACAGCAAAGCCACAAATGGAAGCAAAAGCATGGCACTAAACATTCATTATATTCAACATTATTAGGTTCAGGTTAAAACAGTGACTTTTTCTGATTGAGGGCAGAAGAGACTTCAGGACACCTCAAGATGCTCTAGAGACACTAACCAATGGGATAAACTTGAAAACCAAAATACTTTTTGTTCTCTTCCCCATAGGCAATGAAAAGTTTTTTGTTTCATTTTGTTTTAAAACAAAAACCTCACTTCCCAAATGGCTCCTTCCATATGGTCTTGGGACCCAGAGGCCATAGATTATTGTTTTTAAAAAATGATGTAACTCCATCATTATCACTCTCTATATTTGAATCATGCCCTATCAGGACTATTTAATATCAGAAAGACACTTTGAATGTTCAAGACTTGTGGAGCTGAATGGAGCTTTTATGATTTCGTTATTTTTTGTTTGACCCGATTGACATAGTGTAATGAATAACTGTTTTTGAAGTGAAGGTATTGGTGCATCTTGACGCCCATATGTAAGTTCTATTATTGGTTAAAGAAAACAGAAGGTGTTGTTACTAGGGCTCTGCTTTGTTATTTATTGGAATATGAGTGCTCCAAAAGTGCGGAGGATTTTTTTTTTTTTTAAACAGAATATTGGTTTGATTTTTTTAAAAAATTTAATCAAAACAAGGGAAAATTCAGCAAAAAACAATGCTGGGCTCAAAGTGGCAGAGAAATCATAATAGACAATACCCAATTGTAGCTCTGCCCTACTTGCACGACCCTATTAGCAAATAGATCAGTTCCACATTTGCCAGAAAAATTATTGCTTTTGCTTATAGTTATAGATCACAAAGGTTAGCTTAAGCCCCACTATTGCAAACTTCTATGCATGTCCTGAATGCTGAATAAAGGTTGGATTTTGTAGAATTGAGGCTTTAACTCTTATGAATCATAGTGCTTGGTTTGTGAATTGACTGTACAACTTCTCTGGCCATATGACTACAGACCTGGTGATTTAGCAATAATTTGGAATGGAGGTGCTGCTCAACAACACCGTCATCCCTTAAGAAAGGGAGAGGAAAACCACAATAAATCTTAAAACCCCCTAGTTTTTAATAAGATGATTTTTCATACTGAGGTGAAATTCATACCGTCATTCCAGAAAAACTGCTTCCCCATATCTGAAATACATAGCCTCTATGCACAAGCTGTAGCTATCACTACTGGAAACGCTGTTACCTTGTGTTTAGATGTGACCATTAAAAACACAAACATAACTGGCAGCTGTTTCAGGTAACTCCTCGCCCCCTTTTTAATTCCTTGAGACTCAAGACTCAAAGTCCCTTAGTTGAGGGTATTTGATGTATTTAAGGACAATTATCAAGGGTCGTGTATGTGACTGTTTTCTCTTTATGTGAAGTCAAGCTAGCAAGTTATTAGAAAGTTTGGATTTTTTAATGATTTTTATTTGTGTATGCTTTTAAATTACAACTTTTTGCTGCATTATATTTGATATAATTTCTAGTTGTAAATAAAATTGAACATTCTAGAACTTTTATTTAATATTTCTCTTATGATAGTGTCTAGAGACCCCAATTATGATCTGGTCCAGTAGGCCAAGGTACTATAATATAGAAACAAATATATGGTTATTTGAGTTATCAAATCTGTTGATTTTCTCAATTACTATAAGGAAAGATTCTGGTACCTTTACTCATATGAGTAGCACTTACTAAATGAGTAGTCCTATTTAATTCAGTAGCAATACTTGTGGCACAAGGTGCATCTCAATATGAGAAAAGGTATCAGAATCTGGCTTATGAATATTAATTTAAATCAATTTATGTACAAGCAACACAGCTTTAACTCACCTCTGTTAATCACTGATAAAATAAAACTCTTCCAAAGTAAATAGTTTTCCTGTTGCAGAATTAATCATTTGTTTCCTTGTCCCTCATGCACATTGCTAAATTTTCTCTGCTCTCCCCAATGCCCCCAGCTAGCTTTGACTCATTCTTGTCTAGTTGCCATTCTGGTCTCTCCTTATTTGCCCCTGCATTTGTACTTGCATATGAGCTCCTGGATTTTAAACACACGGAAGCTTTTTGTGACAATTGTTGGAGAAATATGGGACACAATGTAATGGTATGGTTTCCAAAGAGTGATATCTATATAATTAAATGACTGTTCTCAGGATTGAAATGTTCCACTGGTCTTCCAAGGTGGAGAGTGCCACAATATTGGAGGAATGAAAGTGCATGTTCTGAATAGATTTTCAATCTCCCATTTGAGTTTAGGAGCCTTATTTTTTTCCCCCAAGGAGAATGAAGTCATCTTGAGATGGAGTATGCCTACTGTGCCTTAGATTACTCTAGATGAAGTCTTTAGTTGGAAATACAGGTTTTAACTTGAAGATCATCCCATGCATAGCCTGAAATGCATGTCTCAGTTTCAGATAATGAAATCAATGTATTGCGGTCAAATTAAATTTAGGTAAGTCAAAGCTCAAGGTAATTTCAGGCCATACAGTCCAAAAATGCTTTTGTAAAATATTTCTGTACAATTAAAAGCAAGAAATCAGTTACCCCTGTTTATGAGTGGTGGCAAAGGAACCTAGGGAGAAATTCTTATTTTCATTTTAAACTGGTGAAATAATTTAATTTATTGAAGAGATTATAAAATGTGAGATCCTTTTAACAAAAGGAGAGCTTTCATACCTACTGGTCAGCTGATAAGCAAAAAATTCATGCACCATGACTGTTTGTAATTGAATCTATCCTACGGAAAAAGGAGGCCATTCTCTTGAAAATAAAATGGGCATGTGGGGCAATCATTATGCTAAACAATACTTGTCCAAAACAAAGATCAACAAATCTTCTGCAAGTCAACTAAAGAATGAATTTCCTTTGCTTACATCTAAGCAATTTATTTTTCCACTTGAACTACCTTAATGGAGTAACTGATTTAGCCTTAGGAATTTTTTTTTTTTTTTTATTACAAATGCAACTCAGTATGACTTGGAAAAAACGTAATGACATTCATTTCCATAATATGAATTCAACCATAAACAAATCACAGGAGCAGCTTTCTAAAGCCCTGTAGGATAGGATGTGATTTTTTTAATGGATACTGGAGGAACTCCTCCTACAGGAAGCATTGCATTCCTAGTAGCTAATACTTTATTAAACATAAAACAAAACCATTGACACAATGTAAGCTGCTTAAATAACATGAAAACCTACAGTAGTGTCAGGTACAAGATAAGGAACTAATACTGCAACACACAAAACAGGTACCTCTGAAGTATTGTATGCATTTATAACAAAAAAAAAAAAAATCAATAGACATGGAACAATGGAAAAATGTTAACATTTTTCCATATACACTTGCTGTACTTTTTGTACTGCACGTTGGGTCCTTGTCCGTGACTGGGACTACCACAATAAAAATTATAAATGCTGCAGGAATTACAGTGATTCAAGAGACATCATTACCGTCTCAGGTCCATTCCTCTCATGTGAACAGAAAGAGGCCTATGCTTGAATGGGTACCATAAAACTTTGGGTCTGTGACATCTTTTGCACTGTAGGATAAATGTAGTATGCCAAGCAAACAAACCTCCCAAACTTTTATGGCTTGCATATGAAGTGTTCTTTATAAATAACCAGTTCAAAGTAGATCTAAAAATAATCCTTTGCCTTTTCCCGGGGATTTATAAGATTTGTCAGTTTAAAAGTAATAAACTGAGCTTATTTGGATTAAAGCTGTATGTCTTTAAAAAAAAAATAAAATGAGAATTTCAAGACTACCTCTACTGATAAGGACAAATGCAATTTTCAACATCAGTGGATCTGAACAGATAGTTACATTAAAGCAAATGGAATTTAGTAAAACCAAGAATGAAAACTTATTTTACTTCTCTGATGTGAAAACAGAAGAATAAATCAAGTGTCCCCATCTTCAAAAGTATTTTACATTTTTCTCCACAAGTAACAGGGCACTGATTAGTGGTATCAGCCTTCTAGCAGCCCGCATGCTTAGTAGTTCATCTACTAGGTTATTTAAATACTATACTCTCATTGAAGTTGTTAAAGTCATTGAGTATCATCAGGCCCCTCATGTAGCTTCTATTCCATAGTTACTGGCTTACTGATTAGAATTGCAACTCTAACTACTCACTATGCCCAGAGTCAATGTCTTGAAAGGTCACAGCATTGCCGATGCTTACATCTTCAACTTGAAACTAAAGGGACATTTAACAAAAAGAATAGGGGGAAGAGAGTTAATGTTCCAGGCATAGATCCAGCTTTATATTTACATTTTTGAAGGCTTGGGCACCAACAGAGCTACTGAAATGAAAGGTTATATACAAAACAGGAACACTTCATTGAGCTTTGTTTGCAGATGAAGGGTGAGAGGAAAACCATGCATCATAAAGGAGAGCGTCTTCATCAGAGAGGATACAGGAGGAAGAACTAGTGGTGAGAATTACATTTGTCCTGATCAGTTGAGACAGTCCAAAGAGACATGTTTAGGAGGTTTATGTTGAAAAAATAAGCATCTAGGTTTCTCTCTCAACAATAAAACTAACTACTTTTAAGAAGCCTAACTTGGACAGGAACGTGGTAAAGAATTGTAAGTCATACTAGCGAGATGCTATTTGTGGCATTCCTTTGAAAAGCATCTAGCAGTTGGTGTTTATATTTGCGGGACATCTAATTATATTTGCTGTTTGAGGATAGTTACGTAAGCTGTATACCAGTTTGTTTGTCTTCATATAATTTCTGCATAACATTCTGTATCTTTGAAACATCCTATCACTTCAATCAGTGAAGGCTAGCATTTGGCACCTAAGGCTTCCCCAGAAGTAATTTTGGTATTTTGTTTCTTGATGCTTTTTTTAAGCTTACATTAGCTCAGGGCTCGACAAATCCCAGGCGCCAGGTCATCATGGACCCAGGAGTTTGCCCTGGTGCCTAGCTTCAACACAGTATCCAGGGAGGCAAATGCCCCAGTGCCTAAAAAAAGACAGTGCTGAAACTTTCAGCAATGCTCCCTCTCCACAGCCCCTCCCACTGCTGAAAGCACTCTGGGCAGTGGCTTTTTTCACTGGTGGGGTCCTTCTGTGCACCGCACCACTGCCACTGGCTTTTCAGCAGTGGTGGGCCTTTTCACTCCGCACTGCCAGACACTTTGGGTGGCAGGGAGGGCCGCACACCTAGGCGCCTACATTTTTAGGCTTCCTGCTTTACCAATAGACATCAGTAAAGCACAAGAAGATAATTTAGAAAATCTCAAACATCAAAGTTCAATGGACATTGTTCTAGCTTACTTTTTCAGGAGAGGTCCATCTGCATTCACATAGGCAGGCTCCGCCCCTCTCCCCTCAGGTTCCTGCAGCAAGCTCTCTCAGCTAAAGCAAGGATGCAGGTGAAATGGTCAGAAAGAGTGACTAGAGCTGTTCTTGCCCTTTTATCATATGCACGTTACTTTTGTTATAGGACCCCAGATGAGACACCACTGGTGATTATGGTCCTTCACCAGGTGATTCATTACCAGGCTACTTGTAAGGTTTGGTTTTCGTTTTTGGCTTGGCCACCTTCTTTCACATAACAAATTGTATTACCCAGTTTCATGGGGTCTACTCACTGCATACCCTACTTCCGTCCTTTTTCTCACTCTCTGCAACATCAGCGTCTCCTTTTTTGTGACTTAGCCCTCTGGCTAGCTCACTATGCATGTTCCCCCTTCCTGGGAATCAGTCTTTCTTAAGCAGTCTTCCTAATCAATGTCCTATGGTGACACTTTCTCAGAAGCTGGGAGGGGAACCTGGGCCTGTCCTTTACACTGGGTTCCAGCCTACAGACCCTCTAGTCTGCAACCAAGTTCTATTTCCTTCTGAAGCTTCCTGCCTTTCCCTGAACCTTTTCCATACTTCTGGCTCTCCCTACTTTTCTCAGTTGGAAGGGGTTAGCCTAGCCAAACTAATTCCTCCCAGAAAATAAGCCTCAGCTACCTGCCTTTTTAACTTCACTACTGACTGCAGCCCACCTCCTAGTGCCAGCTTCCTGGTTTTATAAACTTGGCCTAGCTCCTCCCTCAGCTGGACTTCATCAATCAATTAGGCCTTAATACTCCTTGACTTCTAGGTAGCTTATAAATTAATCAGCCCAATTTACCTCTTCAGGCCTTGTGTGGGGTGGAAACTCCATCACACCCAAGTAGATTTATTTAGATTTTAATATGTCTTGATAATCCATTCATCCTGCCCATACATGTCTAAAGATACAGTGTGCTGCAAACTAGATTCCCCTGCTTGTGTACATAGAGTTGCACTAGTTATATGTCATGATAGCTTGATCATAAATAGCAGTGTAGTCACAGTAGCACTAGCAGGGGAGGTATATCTTAGCTGTGCCAAATACGCACCCTCCTGAAATGAAGGGAAACTCTGCAGAGCTAAGCTCTGCTGTCACTACTTATGATTCCATGGCTATACAGCTATTTATGCACATGCTAGCTTTATAGGAGCTGGTGTAAGTATGTGTATCCAGGCAGGGGAATTGCATCCCTAGTTTGTAGTGTAGATGGGACATAGCCTAAGTAACACCCATATACTACTTCATTAATTGCCTGTTCCTTGCTTCCAGTGACTGTCTCTGGGAAGAAGCTAACCCCCTTAGATCAGGTAACAAGCAGCACAAGATTAAACAGGTAAACTGAGAAACACAATTTTTCATAAAAATAATGCAGAAATAGCCGGATGTGGTTCACAGAAGATCTATAAATTAAGAAGGTAGGAAAATTAGATGGATATATACATTAATGTGGCAGAGTTAAAGATGGATGTGATTGGCTTCATTTTTACTAAAGAGGGATTCAGTCCTCAAAGGTATAAGTAATGATGGCCTATGAAATTAATATGGTGGTCTGTCTAATTCTATGATAGGGAACTGGAGAGATCACTCTCCATAATTGGCACTGACAACCATGTTTGTACTCTCAGTAAAGATGCTAATGACTGATGGGGTAGTTAGTTCAACCACTAATACCTCTTATCCTTTGAGGGGGTGCCTCTAGATTACAAAGGGTAGCCCTCTTTCCCTATTGCTGTATGTATATTTTGGAGTTTTCCTTCATTCAAGAATACAAAACACTTCTCTGTCTTATCACATTTTGAAGCAATTACTTTTAAGAGTACTGCTTAGGAAGTAATTTATA
This sequence comes from Pelusios castaneus, assembly GCA_007922175.1. Taxonomy (NCBI): domain Eukaryota; kingdom Metazoa; phylum Chordata; order Testudines; family Pelomedusidae; genus Pelusios; species Pelusios castaneus. The sequence goes on from ML685783.1 coordinate 9,993,203, forward strand.
AACTTGAAGGTTCTGTGGCTATTTAACACCCATCCAGAACTGTAATGAGCTAAGCAGCAAACACTGGTAATAAAATATTTTTAATATATACCACATGTAAGATTAATGGAAACCATTGCTTTGCCAAAGGCATTCAAGCCCAATATTCTACTTGGTGTTTTCAAAACTTACCTTGTTTCTCAAATCCTATATTTCTCATATTCTGTGTAATATCTGTTCTTGAGGGATTGGTATAAAAATATTGAGATGTGGAGCATTGATAATCATTAGATCTTAAAGAATTAGGAAATATACACTGTACACCTAGTAATTTTGTTATCATAATATTTAATTTTGAAGGATATGAACATTTTTAAGGGAACAAGCTTGTAAAAATCCTTCCAGAGATCCAAACAGAAACCTATTAATATTAAAGATAGGTACCTCTCCCCTTAGATGCATTTTGAGGAGATTTGTATGCTAGCTCTGGGGGACTCTGCTGTGCATTGAATTCTTTTGAGGGTTAGAAATAAAATACATAACTTCTATGTTGTGCAGAAAATGTCCATTTTCCTTTGTGTACACATGTACATAGAGAATTGCTCTAGGCTCAGAGAAAAAAAAAATCTTAACAGCAGGCTATTACTTGGTAATAAATACACCAATTTAAGAACCTTACAAAGTGAAGGATGAGGTGATGCAGTAAAACAAAGCTAAAATTAATTTTATGAAAATTATTTTCTTACAGGCTACCACGTGTTGTTGATATTATTTTGATTGTGGCTTTGGTATATTCATTTATTAGCAGAGTGCTGAAATGAGCAGCTCAGAAATCCAGGTTGCAAAAATGACAGAAGAAATATAGCTATAGTCTTTCAAAATCAAAACAATACAAGCTGTGAGATAGTAAAATATTTACAAGAGAATCAAATGATAGTTAACTCCATTCAAGCTTCCAGGGGTCACTACCATTCACCCAGTGCATTCCCAATAAATAATGGGCCAGTGCAAGACCCATGGAAGTCAGTCTTTCCATTGACCTCAGTTGCTACTAGATCAGATCCAGTATGCATAAAGCATCAGCCAAAAGTCATGCCAACGAAATGCTGAAAAATTCAGATTGCTACTAACATAAAAAGCATAGAGTAGCTGAAGTCTTCCAATATCAGCATATACTAAGTTATGTTCATCTTCTCAATGTGCTTTTGTTGCTTTGTTGTTCAAAATCCATTATTACTTTTAAACCCAAATTTGTTTCTTTGGAACACAAACCAAATATAGGGCTATGCTTTGAAATTATTTATATTAAGAATGCAAAAATATTTCAATGAAAGTAAGGAGAGTTTTATTCAGGTTTAAGAAATTAATCCAACACAAGATATAAACATTTCTTCAGCATAGTGTTTCTTTTTAGTGTTTCTTTCCCTGTACTCTCATATACATATATAATCTATCATCACAATATCATAATGTTATGCTATCCCATATTAGATCCTCTCTGAGTATAGAATGGGTGAGATCGCAACTGAGTATTAAGTAAACTGACCTGAGAAGAAAGGACAAAGAGGAGAGATCATTTACCAAAAAGAATGCTCTGAACAGAGGGTGCTGTTTCCATAAGGTCCAGATGGAGAGAGAGGTGGCAGTGGGGAGCTGATGGGTGCCACAGCAGATCTTTTTGGACCAGAGAGCCACTGATTCAAAGGCTGAAATTGAAATAAGTAGTTTTCCTATCTTTAGATATTTTCTCTGTTGAGTCTACCTCTACACTGAAAGCTGATTCTTGATTTTATTACTCCTGAAAATGCCATGATCAAAGGTTCTTTAGCACAGTTACTCAGAGCAAAACCAAACTGACGGGTTTCATTTTTGAAGCACTCTTCCCTCCCAACCCCAAAGTGTTGAAAAATAAATTGGTTGGTTAAAAAATAACCAACAGAGTGATGTTATTTCAGGAAGAGCAAGAACTTCCCCGGGACCCGAGTGGTCCCGGCCAGGAGGAAGAGCGGGAGACCCACGGTCCAGCTCGGCAGCTGGAGCACAGGTCTCCCACGCTCCCTCCTGGCCGCGACCGCTCAGTCCCGGCTAGGAGGGAGTGTGGGGCTCCCTCCTAGCCAGGACCAAGCTCCAGCACCCAGCTAGGAGGGAGCGTGGGGCTTACTTCTCCCCGGGACCGTGCTCCAGCTGCTGAGCAGCTGAAGCGCGGGTCCTGGGGAGAAGGAAGCACGTGGCTTCCTTCTTGCCGGGACGGAAGGGAGCCCTGTGGTCCCTTCTTGCTGGGACCTGAGTGGTCCCGGCGAGAAGGGACCCCTGTCCTAAGTCGACTTAGGGCATCCACATTGCTTAAATCGACTTTAAAAGTCGACTTAAGCTTCAAAGTCGACTTTATACGAGGTGTTATAAAGTTGACTTTGAATTTCCTTAAGTCGACTTAAGCAGCAGCTTAAGTTGACTTAAGGAAATGCCAGTGTGGACACAGAGTAAATTAAGTTGACTTAAGCCTGCTTAAGTCAACTTAATTTACTAGTGTAGACGCAACCCTGGAGAGCACCAAAGAGGGATTCCGCTACCAAATCAGCAAGTTCAGGATGACTGTTGAATGTGCGTTTTGTAGATTAAAGGGCCATTGGCTCTATATACTGACTAGAATGAATCTCAGTGAGGCAAACAAACCCATTGTTATAGCCACCTATTGTGTGCTGCATAGTATCTATGAAGTGACAGGAGAAAGGTTACTGCCAGAGTGAAAGGATGAGTCTGCTGAATTTGAACAGCCAGATTCAAGAGTTATTAGTAGAGCCAACCATGAAGCTATATAGCTGAAGGAGGCCTTAAAAGACTCTATTAACATTCATCCACAGCAGTGTTATGTGATGCTTTTATGAAATAGTTAAGCTTTGTGTGTGTGTAGCTTAAATATGGGTGGGATATTGATTCCTGTTATGAATTCTTAATGAGACAGTTACGCTTGGTGTAAGCTAATTAATGAACTCTGAGTTTCCAAAAATAAAACTTTATCATGTACAAAGAAACAGGAGAAAAAGCTGAAGTGCAAATACATCCATTAAACATATTCCAGCAGTGCTAAAAATCCAATAAAAACTCAAGTAAATAGTTCATGTATTAAAAACATATTACAATGTTTTAATTACCTTACAAAGCACATGATGCTTTGTGGCTGATCCTGTTATTTTTACAGGTCAGGGTATGTGTAGTTATGGTTCTTGTTTTCTCCTGGCATGGAGTGGTAGGGGTAAGCATTCGAATTGTGCTTCCACCTGATAAGTTGAGGGTTTTTAGAGGGCAGCAACCATGGAAACTTCTATGCAAGGGTGGCCAAACTTACTGACCCCACCCCCCAAGCGCCTCCTCCTCACTGGGCAGAATCCTCTAGCTTCACCACCCTGCCACAGGGCAGAGGGTCTGAACTCCACACCCCAGTCTGGTGGGCAGAGAATAAGGGAGGCATAGGGGGCTGCATGAGCCATGCTTTACTGTAAAAGAGCTGCATGCAGCTCACAAGCCATGGTTTGGTGACCTCTGTATAGGCTGCGTCTGGAGGGCTCTGGGCATCTAGTTTGATAATATTCTGCAATAACAGAATTCGTTGTCCAAGCAAACTCACGATGCCTTGGTGAACTTCCCACTGCACCTTTCAGACCAATTGCTTCTTCTGCAACAACTGCTGTCTTCAAGCTTGGTCCTCTGTGGTCATGGATGTGTGGCTCCTGTAAGCCCTGTGTTCACAATCTGCAGCTATAGAGGATGGTGGTCTCACAGAATATGTTCTTCCTGGTCCGCTTCTTTCTCCCTTTGAAAGATGCTTTCAAACAAAGAAAGCCGTGGTCCCTGCCCCATGTAATTAGAAATTACACAGAATGTGTATATACATGCAAATACATATGTGAAATATATGTATATGATGGGGCCAGATTCCCATTCTACCAAAGTGACCCTCATCAACTTTAAGGTCCGAAAGGATCACCTCGTCTGACCTCCTACAAAATGCAGGCCTCACGACCTCACCCACCCACTCCAGCAATAGGCCACCAACCTATGACTGAGTTATTTACCTCCTTAAATCATGAGCCATTAAAAACTGTGCCCTTAATAAATGTTGAAGCAGATTTTGGCGAACATTGCCACACTAAAGATACGTTTGTGTCAAGGATTTCAGCAACAACATGAATTAGATCAAAGATTATTTATGATTATTATTCATGATGCAATGATATTAAAAGTTAGACCTATTTTTCTGTTCAAATGAAGAATAAGAAAAACATGATAGGACACAGTACTGTTGTAAGGGAAACACATTGAGACACCTCAGTGAGCCATACAGCACAAGAACATGTGGATAACAGAGTATAAAACTGTAATCATGTGCATGAAGTTGAAACTATTGAAAAAAACAACACTTTAAAGTACTTCCTCTTTACAGTCTCAAAAATTGCACGACATGTACCTGTCTTCTAATTGCTGATATTGTAACTTGGGATTTTTGTCAAATACAATTCCAAAACCTTTTCTCTACTTTTTAAATAGCAGTTTCCTTTTGTCTGGATAATATACTGCAGTGTTGGAGGAAAAGATTAGCCTATGCATGTCTTTATGGGCAGTTTAATCAGATTTAGAAGGGAATGTAAACATTGTGAGAAACTGATAGTTCTATAAATGATACTGCGAGCCTGTCATCAAAACGACACAAAAATGCATATTCCAGGTGCAAAGATTTTTGAGGTGGTGTATCTGAGAGTGATGCAGAAACTGGCATCTCCACTCGCAAGTCTTTTTTTTAAAAAGGATCTTATTGTTTTGCTCTAATATCTAGCTGTCACTCACTACCTCTTATTTTGCTTTTTTTCTCTGTTGTTGCTTATTTCCTGTTTTAACTCCTGCTTTTCTGTGGATTTTTCCTTACATCTTTGTTTTAACATTTGGCTCTTAATTTTTGTTTGTTTTTGCCCATGGGCACCCTTGTTCTGAGCTGGCTGAATTTATTGTGCGTCTTGGACATATTCTGATCGATTGTCATATTATTACCATCCAACCACAGAGATACAGTTGTTACTCAATAGCCACAGTGGAGGTGAGTAGATTGAATCAGAAAACAAATATTTTAGATAGTCTCTCCATTTTGTCTGAGAAGGCTTTGACAGATTGAGGCACTCTGACAGTGTATAATAGACTCACTTGCATGTGCAGATACATTTCACATGTGAAATGAGTATTTCTGTCTTCATACCAGTTTCATGTCTATAATCCCAAAGAATTCTACATATTAATGTAGACCTGCAGGCCTGGGGGTCTCTCCTCCTCCCCACCCTTAAAAAAAAAAGTGGCCCTTAGGTCCTTGTCAAGCATCCGTATACTTTGGTAAATCACTGAACTAAATGGAGTTACAAAAATGTAAAACAATGTAATCAAGCCTTAAGTCTCTGAGTGTCATTGTGCTGTATTCAGACATACTTTGCTGAAAACATGTAAAATAAATCTGCCAACTAGGTTGAGAGAAGGAATTATACAAAACTCATGAATGTGCTGGTATGGGATTTGCTCTATTTACATAAGTGAGGTGATAATTTGTCATATTATATATATATATATATATGATAGCTTCTCTTTGCTGTTAACAGCAGCCTCTTTCTTGTCCTTAAAATCAGTGTTTCATGTCACTGCAATTTTGAGAGAACCATTTTTTCAAATTTCACAACTGACTGGTCATGTTCTGTCATGTTATGTTGGATCATGTCAGTCCCGTTATATTATATAATAGGACATGACTGATGCATTTGGACATGTAGGACATGATGTGTCAACTGGATTTTTTTTTAAAACTCCAATGTGTTCTCAGACCAAAAAAAGAATGAACAACATTTTTCACAAAATAGTTTTCACAGAACTAACACTGAGATCTATTACCATTATATCTCTTTGCCATACTTAATAATAATTGAGAGCAGATAACCTAAAACTGAATGAAGCAGATGCCTTCTTCACCATAGGGATTGGGGAAAGAATGATCAGAAAGATCGAGCTCTGCTCACTTCTCCCTTTTCCCTTCTGGTGGACATTTTTTCAGTTCCTTCCCTTCTTACCCCTCCCCCACCTCAAATCCTCTGTTGGCTCAAGGACAGCTCTCCTTCCAGGCTTAGTACTGCACCTTGGAAGGAAGAGCAGTCTAGGTCCAGAGCTTAAACAACTGGAGCAAGTTGAAATCTCTAGACTTTGGCATGACTGCAGTGCAGCAGCAAGAGAGGAGGTTGAAGGAGAAAGGGAAAGGCCATGTGTATGGGGGATGATGTACAATTGTAGGCTGTAGTCTTTGCATTAATTGTGGCAGGTGAACAGTTGTGTATATGTGTTAGGAAGTCATCACAAAGTCCCTCCCATCCCCACTTGAGTGTCAAAATATTTTGGTTATTTGAGGCCCATATTTTGTTGTGGGTTGTGCCACAATTGATATATAATGTTATTTTTAAGTATAAACCCTGCTCACTGTGCAAATCACAATAACCTGTTTCACAATCTAAACCAGATTGATTGGTTGGAAAGTGATGCAGCCTTTACAGATTAGGTAACTGGCTGAGTTGTTTTGCACGATGAGAGATGTTACTCTTTAAAACCATCATAATCTGACAAGTGTATTTCAATATGAAACAAAACAAATTTGAGCTATTTGTCATACTTGTCAATTACTTTCATTACACATGGACATATTGGAGGCTGAGAGATAGTCTTCAGTGAATTGCAACGTTAGTTAAGTGTGACATCCTCTGCATGAATCCATACTGGCTATTCTTAATCAAACTGGGTTTTCTAAATGTTTAACCAGCCCTATCTCTTGAGACTTTTCAAAGATTTTCCCTGTACCAGATATCAGACTTGATTAGTCTCTTGGTTTTCATTTTTGTTTTGAAGTTATATTTTCCAGTCTTCAGGAGTATCTTCAAAACTGCCAAAACATTTAAACAGACATTTTTCAATTATTCAGCGATTTTCCATCTTGTATCATTTAACAGATACAGATATACAGTGAGCTATCTGCACCTGTTTGGTCATCTAATTTAAGCTCATTATATCTTTTTCACCATTTGTACGCTAATAACTGCCTAAGATAGACCCTTTTTCTCTTGTCCCTAGAAAACTGGACCTTTCTGTGGATCTGCAAGTTGTACTTCCATAAAGACCAAAGTAAAGAGTAAGGTGAGTAAAGTAATATCTTTTATTAGACCAACTTCTGTTGGTGAGAGAAACAAGCTTCAGAAAGCTCTTCTTCAGGTCTAGGAAATGTATTCCAGACCTGAGGGAAGGGGTAGAAAGAAACTCTGTGTAATCTTGAAAGCTTGTCTCTCTTGCCAGCAGAAGCTGGTCCAATAAAAGATATTACCTCAACCACCTTTTCTTTCTAATATTCTGGTAGCAATATGGCTAATGCTGTAAGTGTTCCCTAGGAAATAGAGAACACAAAGTCAAAGCACTATGGGTGCATCTACACTTACAAGTTAGGTCGACTTAAGGAAGCTTAAGTCGACTTAACTTGCTCCACGTCCATACTGGGCTTTTATTAAGTTGACTTAAGCTGTTCCTTAAGTTGACTTAAGGGAAGTCAACTTAATAAAACCTCATTTTAGGTTGAATTAAGGCTTAAGCCAACTTAAGTCGACTTAAGCCAGTGTGGACGCCCTAAGTCGACTTCTTCCATAAGGGCTGGCTTTGCCTGCAGCCCTGAACGGCTGGCTCTCCCTGGGGGAAACCGCGGCTCTCCTAGTTTAGGGAGCCAAGGCTCCTCTCGACCTATCCAGTCGACTTAGAGAATTTAGTGTAGACTTTTGAAGTCGACTTAATAAACTTGTCCTAACTTTCTAAATGTAGAGCTAGCCTATGGGCCTATTAGAAGGTGTCTGCAAGATGAAAGGGCTTTATTACATGCTTTGAGGAAGTTTGAGGAGAAAACAATGGCTACTGAAGAGAAGAGGATTTGGAGGGTGTGACAGGCTGCTCCTGAGATCCGGCCTGGTGTGCCACTATGACCCCTTGAACCCCAATTTACCCCGCTCTGCTGGGTGAACACTCACTCCTGAGTCAGTGCACACCAGCCACCAGCATGTAATTGGTCCCAGGCAGTGGGTGTAAATCCACTAGCCACACAGGCGTTGGTCTCCAAGCGAGCACACCCAGCCCCAGCTCCCACACTGAGAGCAACTGTCTTACAGGGATTGGGACCCATCCCCAGTCACCATAGTCTCAGTTTCATCCATTTAACAAAGAAGTGGATTGTACCCAGCCTTCCACACCCACACCCTCTAAAGACCACACAGCTTTAAATGAAACAAATACTAGTTTATTGATCGGAGTACGACTTCAAGTGAGAAAATGGCCAATCAAGGCAGAATCATACTATAAATGAGTAAGGAATGACCACTATCAAATAAAAGGTATAAACTGCGTACTAGTCTAATATCTCTACCTAAACTGACCTCATAGTCCAAGATTATGTGCACGGTGTTCAGCTGTTCAGTATTATACAGGCCAATTCTCTGTCTAGCACAAGGCAGGGCCCAGATCTTGCTTGAAGCTGGTTGCAAGATGGAATCTTCCCAGGCAAAAGCCTGTAGCTTCTCTCCCTCAAACAGCCTGTGTCTTTGGGGGTTTTTTGGGGTTTTTTTACAAACTCCTGACAGTCCCTCCCCCTCTGTCCTGCTGTGTGATTCTCTTTACTTCTACCTGAGCTAGGGAGGGCATTAGCATTCCCTTTGACATGTAATTCTCCAGCCTCTCTGCTAGAGATAGTCCCAGTGCTTTTTTTCTGCCGGAACGCACCGGAACGGCATTCCGGGACCTTTTTTTCCTTCTCCCACCCACCGGCCGCCTCGACTTCCTGGCCCAGAGCCGACCCCGCCCCGCTCTGCCGACAGCGTCGGCCTCCCGGCACGGGGCCAGGATCAGGCTCCGTTGCCGGGGTCTGTCTGCCCTGCCGGGGCCGCGTTCGGTCCCCGCCGGTGCTCCCTCCCAGCTGTGCAGGCTGGGCCGGGCTGGGGAGATTCAAATCTCCCGCCCTGAGCATGCGCAGTTACAGCGTGCTCAGGGCGGGAGCGGACTGGCCAACAAGCAGCTCTGCCGGCCGTCCCTGTGGTTCCCAGCCTCCGGCCAGGTAAGGGGGCTGGAGGAAGGCCTGGAGAGGGGTGGGGGGACAAGGAGACGGCCCGGGTTAGAGGGGTGGGGGTGGGGACAAGGAGACGGGCCGGGTTAGAGGGGTGCGGGTGGGGAAAAGGAGATGGCCCGGGTTAGAGGGGTGGGGGTGGGGACAAGGAGGGACCCCCGCGCAGGCCGGCAGCCCCCACCGCCCCCTCCAGACCCCCGGGGCTGCTTCCTTTCTCTTCTTTCTCTTCCTCTTCCTTTCCTTCCTTTCCTTTTTTTCCCCTCTTCTTTGTCTTCCTCTCCCCTGCCTTCCTTCCTCTTCCCTGCCTTCCTTTCTCTTCCTCTTCCTTTCCTTCCTT